>BLSH010504687.1:710541-723284 GCA_018402905.1 Glandirana rugosa
AAAAAAAAAAAAAAATTATATTTTTATATATATATATATATATATATATATATATATATATATATATATATATATATATATAAAAAAATAAATAATCGCTGCCATTACTCGTAAAAAAAAAATAAAGACCCCAGAAATTAATTCTCATCATCCGTAAACGCGGCAACTTTTGCGCAAACAATAAATGCTGATTGCGATCTTTTTAACCACTTGCCAACCGCGGGACGTCCAAAGACGTCCGTGCATTCAAGTGGTGATATTTGAATGATGCTGGCACCTACAGGCATCATTCAGATATCATTTTTATCCGCCGGCGATTTTCTGCACCATAAAAACGATCATAGCGGCAGTTCAGCCACTTAATCGTTCTTATCGGCAACGGGAGGGGGACGTCCGTCCCACCCTCCCGCCACCCTCATGTGATTCTACCGGGGCGCCCGTGCCATCGGCGGCCTGGAAAACAAATCCGTCGCCAGCGGAAGTTGAGCGTAGAGATGACTGATGATCAGATGGTCACCAGTCATCTCTATACGCCTCGGAAGGCCAGGGCGTGACGTATGATGTCACGTCCGGGTCACGTGATGTAAACAATGCCAGTGAACTCGGCTGAAAAGACCGCTGTTTTTTTTTTTTCATCTCGGTCTTTCCAGCCTAGAGGAGAGATGGGGTCTTATTGATCCCATATCTTCCCATAAAGAGTACCTGTCACGCAATATTCCTATTACAGGGGATGTTTACATTCCTTGTAAAAGGAATAAAAGTGATCAAAAAAATTAAAGAGAAAGTGTAAAAATAAAAAAAATAAAGGTAAAATAAAAAAATAAAAATTTAAAGCGCCCCGTCCCCGCGAGCTCACGCACAGAAGCAAACGCACACATAAGTCGCGCCTGCATATGTAATCATTGTTCAAATCACACGTGATGTATGGCCGAGCGCGTTAGAGCGAGAGCAATAATTCTAGCTCAAGACCTCCTCTGTAACTCTAAAAATGTAACCAGTAAAAAATGTTAAAGCATCGCCTATGGAGATTTTTAAGTACCAAAGTTTGGCGCCATTTCCTGAGTGGGCGCAATTTTAAAGCATGACATGTTGGGTATCTATTTACTCGGCGTAACATCATCTTTCACAATATACAAAAAAATTGGGCTAACTTTACTGTTCTGTTTTGTTTGTTTTTTTTAATTCATGGAGAATTTTTTTCCCAAAAAAAGCGGTAAAAAAAAAAAAAAAAACAAACAAAAAGAAAATAAAAAACGCTGCGCAAATACCGCGTGACATAAAAAGTTGCAATGACCGCCATTTTATTCCCTAAGATCTCTGCTAAAAAATGTATATAACGTTTGGGGGTTCTGAGTAATTTTCTAGCAAAAAAATTACTACATGTAGGAGAGGAATGTCAGAATTGGCCTGGTGGCGAAGTGGTTAACCAAAAATATGAGGAAGAATATAAATTGGCCAAAACCGATTAAAAAAAAAAAAAATAATGTTTATATATTTGTTTTTGGATTTGTATTTTAGCAAATAGTAAGAAAAACTTTTTTTTTTTTTGCGAAATGTTAGCTCTTTATTTATTTATAGCGGCGATCATAAATGACACAGAGGGGATCAAATACCACCAAAAGAAAGCTCTATTTGTGGGAAAAAATAGGATGCAAATTTTGTTTGGGTACAACGTCACACGACCGCGCAATTGTCAATTAAAGCGACGCAGTGCCGAATCGCAAAAAGTGCTCTGGTCCTAACGTGGGAAATCCTTCCGGGGCTGAAGTGGTTAAGTTTTCAAATAGAAAGTAAGTAAAGTCTTTACCGTAGGTACAATGCGACTCCAGGTAAAGCTGTCTAGATTCAACAGGTGAACGTGATTGTTCCAACCCCTTGGGTGTCCTGCATTCTGAAAAACCAGAACATGAGCACAATCAATCAGATGGCGATTTACTTAAAGTGATTGTAAAGTCTCTTAAAAAAATAAAAAAAATAAAAATAATAATAATATAATAATAATAATAATAATAATTACCTATAAACTGTTATACTTACCTCCTTGTGTAGTTGGATTTGCACAGAGTGGCCTGGATCCTCCTCCTCTCTGGTCCCTCTACTGCTCTCCTGGCCCCTCCCTCTGGTGAGTGCCCCCTTCGCTAGCAGCTTGCTACAGGAGGCACCAGAGTCGAGTCAGAGCTTAATGTATCCATTCAGACGTGACCCGGCCCCGCCCCCACTCTCCCCCGATTGGTTAACTGAATTTGATTGACAGCTGCGGGAGTCAATGGCGTTGCTGCTGTTTCTCAGCCAATCAGGAGTGTCTGGGATAGCCAAGATGCTCGTAGACATCGCTGGAGAGAGATGGGGCTCAAGTATTAGACTGACCATGGGTCGAATTTCGAAAAGCTTATCTAAGAGTTTTTTTTCGTATCTCGCACCATTAGTGGGCTGCAGCAACAGTCGATTTTCATGCGGCAATCAAATTTGAGTAATCGGACATGTTGGAAATTTTTTGAAAAACAATTTTCTAAATCAGTAATGGGAGAATCGAGCAAGAAATGTAATAGAAAAATGAATGTGCATGAGTGCAAAAAAAGAAAAAATTCCCAGAAAGAAAAGGATTCCCGGCCACGAAAATTATTTAATAGCAACAGGAGGTGAAATTGGTTGAATTTCTAAAATTATTGTTGGCACCATCGGATCACAAAAACGCACAAAATTTCTGATTTTGAAAAGAGATTTTTTGGAATTTGACCCATGTATGGCATGCCTTAGGGGGGGGGGCTTCTGCACACAGAAGGTTTTTTTTATATCTTAATGCATAGAATGCATTAAGATAAAAATCATTCTGCCTTTAAAACTAATTTGCGTCCCAAGCAATTTTTAAAATTTTCACACATTAAAATCAACATGTTTTGCTAGAAAATTTAGAACCCACAAATATTTTATATTTTCTGAAACCAGAGAACCTGAAAAATAAAATTGTGGCAGTTGAATTTCTTTAAGTCGCACAATATTGTGCAGCATATTTTCAGGAGAAAAAAAACACACAAATTCATTTTAGTGCGTACAAATATACTAGAAAAACACATTTTTGGTAAAATATAAGCGATGGGGTTGGATCGAGTAAACCGATACCAAACGTGAAGACTCAAAATCACATGCGTCAAAAAAAAAACAAACAAAAAAAAAAACAAACAAAAAAAAAAAAAACACGGCACCCAAAATTTTTTATATAGGAGACACTTTGAAAGCCTTTACAGTGCTGTAGAGCCGCCCAGATCATGTTTACTAAATAGATTTCTGGCTGAGAAAAAAAAAAAAAAAAAAATTAAACCAGACTCATGGTTACAACTGCATCCATCAGCTTGTTTTAACTTAAAGTGGATGTAAACACTCACATATACCCAGGGAAGTGAACAGCCTCTGATGATGCACAGAGATGAAACAAATCTCCCTATATACGTTTTTCATCTATATCTGCTTCAGCTTTCTACACTTTAGAAAGTGCACATCATGTTAGAAATCTTTCCTCCTGTTTCAGCACTGGGAGGGAAGTCTGGGCTTATACTGTGTGTAAGGTAATTGGAGGAAAGGCACCCCCCCCCCCCACATAGGCAGAGGAACGAAGAAACTTGCAGAGCTGTGCTGTGAATAGACAAGCTCTCTGCTTATCTATCTCCAATTTCCCTCCCCAACACAAATTTCCAGCTGCTTTTATCACCTGTGTCAGAGAGCTTGTCAGAAGTTATCATGCTGATAAAGGAACATGCTGATAAAAGACAGACATAAGACTTAGGGCTTTGGAGAGAGACAAGTAAAAACTACAGATAGAAGTGCCCAGGTCAGATTTCATGAATATGGTTTACAACCACTTTAAACTCTTAAAGTGTTACTAAACCCAGTAATATGAAAATAGTTCATCTGCACACCACACCCCCCCCCCCCCCTCCAACAGCTTATAAATCTTTTTTACATTAAAATACTGCCTATATACCTTTTTGCCTGATCTGTATACCACGGTCACGTGATAAACTGCAGGGTCTGTCCAGTGCTGGGTGTTCAGGTAGGAGGAGATTTCCACTCTAGCCTGTATACACGCATACATGTGTGATGTTAATATGTGACCTGGCTAGCTCTGAGAATAAGGAAATGTTCTCTCCAGCATTAGAGACCAAACTGAGCATGTACAGCTTTACTACCCTCACTGTGTATTATCTGGCCTTGCCAGGATCTGCCTATACAGGATCAAAGCCTTTTTACACAATGCAGAGGATTAACCCCTTAAGTTCCACGGTGAGTATAGCAAGCATGCTATTCTGCACAGACAGATTTTACTGTTGTGGGTTTAGTTACACTTTAAAGTGCAGGGTGCTTTACAACATCCAAAAGGATGTGAAGTCGATTAATAACCTCACCTACGTCTTAGGTGTCTCAAATGCCTCTGAACATCTCTCCCAAACGCATTTTTTTTTTTTGCTTTCCACCAAATACTTCTAACCCCAACTGCCTATAAACGACTAAACGACCCTGTGTACATGTACCGATAAGATAACAGAGGAGAGTTCAGGGGCAGCTGAAAAAAAAACACCCAGCTGCTCCTAAACATCCGTTTACCAGCTGCAGTGTACATGAAGCCTTTATACTTCCTCTTCTTAACAGCCCAACATTCGGATCCTTTTCTCAATTTAAAGCTAGATTTCTGACAAACAGCTTGACACACAGATGAAATATAGCCCTGTCTACTGTTGCATTTAGGTTAGGCTCTTTTCACACAGGCGGGACTCCGTTACAATCAGCAAGGGATCTTCTCTTGGATCCCCTGCAGATTCAAGCAGAGCAAGCGGCTGACAGGTCTGTGTCCACTCAGTTTATACACAGAGGGCACAGACAGACCGTGCCCAGTCTGCTCTATGGGCGGCCGGGTGTAAACGGACTCCGCTGTCTGTTTACACCAGACGAACTTCAATCTGATCCTCCTAGACAATGGATCCCCATCGGTTATTACCGGACTGGATTGGAGTTAGGCGGGTATAAACAGACAAGTCCGTTTACATCCACCAGTCCAAAGGGGCTGAAAAACAAACTGACCTGATGAGAACGGTTGTGTGAAAGGGGTCTTACACTTACATGTTTTGTTCCTCCCCCAGCCTGTGATTGGACAGTGAAGGAGAAGCAGCAGACCGATGAGCTCATCTCTGTCACTGCTGTCTACTCAAAGCTCATGCTTCTTATTGATTGGAGAGCTCTAGATCTCTGCAGAAAGGCCACTGCTTCCATAAAAAGAGCAAAGGGTCCTTTCTTTAGGTCCCTTTCACACTGCCGCAACTTGAAATTCACACAACTTTGTTGGCGCAATTTTGACACGATTTTGATGCAATTTCAGGGAATGACTGTGCAAACTTGAGGTCTATGGACCTCAAATCGCATGGAAGTCGGACCAAAGTAGTGCAGGGACTACTTTGACCTTTGCATGACTTGAAGTTGTCCATATATGAATGGTTGTCATTGGAAATCATGGGGAACGACTTGTCCTGTGACTTTGCAGTCTGAAGTCACAGGACAAGTCGCACAAGTGTGAAAGGGGCCTTACAGAATATTGACACAGGACACACCTTTCTACTTAGCCTGCGATTTTAAAAAAATGGGATTTTATTAAGAACTTACCGTAAAATCCTTTTCTCTGAGTTCATTGACAGACACAGCCTCTATTCATGACACGTGGGGTTATGTACCTTTTACTAGGAGTAGACTAGGCAGAACGAAGGTTCAGAAAACAAAGCTGGCCCCTCCCAGGGGGCCGTTCTTACTCAGCACATAACCCCTCAGCTCTGCATTTCATATCAGTTCGTAACAAGCCGTACAAACACAACACCGAGGGGTGGGTGCTGCGTCTGTCAATGAACTCAGAGAAAAGGATTTTACGGTAAGTTCTTAATAAAATCCCATTTTCTCTTACGTTCATTGACAGACGCAGCCTCTATTCATGACACATGGGGACATCCCAAAGCAGTGTCAAACAAGAGGGGTGGGTAAACAATAACAACTGTACCAAACAGAAAAGTTCTCGGGAGGAGCCAGTCGCGCCTACACCACCGCCTGTAAAACTTTGCGGCCAAAAGCAGCATCCGTGGATGCTGACACATCAACTTTGTAAAACTTAACAAATGTGTGCACCAAGGCCTAAGTAGCCGCCTTGCACACCTGAGACACCGATGCTTGGTGTCTAAACGCCCAGGAAGTGCTAATCGCTTTGGTGGAATGAGCCATGACCGGAAAAGGGGGTACTAGGCCCCGAACAGTATATGCATGGGTCACGATCTGTCTGATCCAATGTGAAACAGTGGCCGACGAAGCCGCCAACCCCTTGCGCGGCCCGTCAGCACAAACAGCGCATCCGACTTCCTAAAAGGAGCCGTAGCTGCCAAATACACCCGCAATGCTCTCACCACATCCAATGAATGCAGAGCAATCTCTTTAGGGTGAGACAGTTGCAGACACAAGGAAGGGAGGACAATGTCCTCAATGTGAAAAGAGGAAAACAACTTCGGAAGGAATGAAGGAGACGGACGCAGCACCGCCTTATCCTTATGTAGGACCAAAAAAGGAGGAGGAGACCTACATGACAAAGCTGCCAGTTCAGACACCCGCCTAGCGGATGTGATAGCCACCAGAAAGGCGACCTTCTGAGACAGCAATAGTAAGATAATATCCCTGATCTTCTCATAAGGCGGTTTCCGCAGTACAGAAAGTACCAAGTTTAAGTCCCATGGCGCCAGGGGCGACCGTACCTGAGGAGCCACATGACGTACACCCTGTACAAATGTACGGATCAAAGAATGCGTCGCCAAAGGACGCTGAAACAGAATCGCCAGAGCGGAGATCTGGCCCTTGAGGGTGCTCAAAGACAACTTTTGGTCCAGGCCCTGTTGAAGAAAAGGCCAGTACCCGAGCAACTGCAAAAGAACGGGGGTTCCAACCCCTTGACTCGCACCAGGCAATATATGCTTTCCAGGTGCGATGATAAATCTTGCGCGAAGTACACTTACGCGCCTTAAGCATGATGGGGGATCACTGATTCAGAGACTCCCCTGTCCCTCAGTAGCTGGGACTCAATAGCCATGCCGTCAAAGCCAGCGAGGGTAAAGCAGGGTGCAAGATGGGGCCCTGCGACAGCAGATCTTCGCGAAGCGGGAGTCGCCAGGGCATGTCTGTTATCATCCACACCACGTCGGTGTACCAAGGTCGCCGAGGCCAATCCGGAGCCACCAGGATTGTCGGGATTCCCTCCACTTCTATCCTGCGCAGCAACCGCGATAGAAGCTTGAAAGGAGGAAAGGCGTACAGAAGCCTGTACCGTGACCACGGGGCCACTAGGGCATCCGTGGCTGCCGCCAACGGGTCCCTTGACCGGCACACAAAGTTCTTCACCTTGTGATTGAATCTGGACGCCAGGAGATCCACATCTGGCGTGCCCCACCTTTCGCAAATCTGGTGAAACACCTCTGGATGCAGGGACCACTCTCCCTGGTCCAGCTTTTGGCGACTTAGGGAGTCCGCCTTCCAATTTTCTATGCCCAGAATGTAGATGGCGGAGAGTGCTGGCACGTGACGCTCTGCCCACTTTAGAATGAGGGCTGCCTCTGCTGCTGCCCCCAAGCTTCTCGTTCCGCCTTGATGGTTCACGTACGCCACCGCCGTGGCGTTGTCCGACTGAACCCGAACCAGGAGGCCGCGCAGCCTCGCTGACCAGCGGGAGAGACAGAGCCTGATCGCCCTCAGCTCCAACACATTGATCGGAAGTCGAGACTCCTGTGCCGACCAACGGCCCTGAGCCGACAGGTGCCCCAGGACTCCTCCCCAGCCTGAGAGGCTGGCATCCGTCGTGACTATCGACTATTCCAGGGGGAGAAACGATTTCCCCATGGTCATTGCCGGGGCCTGAAGCCACCAAGTCAAAGACCCCCTGGTCTGATGATCCAGCCGGATCAGCCGATCCAGAGACGAAGGAGACCTGTCCCACTGCAGTAGTATTGCTCGCTGCAGGAGCCGGGTGTGACTCTGGCTGTACGGTATCTCCTCGAAGGTCAAGACCATGTGCCCCAACACCTGCATGCAGAAACGTAAGGAGGACCACCGTCGTGACAACAGGGTGCGCACCGCTGCTTGCAGCGCCAACAACTTGTTCGGAGGTAGGAATACCTTCGCCTGCACCGTGTCCAATATCAGCCCCAGATATTCTAGGCAACAGGACGGGGTCATTGTCGACTTCTGCAGATTGATTAGCCAACCGAAGTCCCTCAGTGAGGTCAGGGTGATGGCAACATTGTCCTCCAGAGCGGGAGCAGACTCCGCTCGCAGGAGAAGATCGTCCAGGTAAGCAACCACAGCAATGCCTCTGTCTCAGCAGAGCCAGCACCGGGGCCAGCAACTTGGTGAAGACCCGCGGAGCCGAGGTCAGGCCGAAGGGGAGAGCCACAAACTGGTAATGAAGGTCCCCTACAGCAAAGCGCAGGAAGCACTGGTGACTGAGACAAATGGGAACGTGCAGATATGCGTCCTTGAAGCCCAGGGACGCCAGCCAATCCCCCTGGTGCAGGGAGGCCACGACCGAACGGACTGACTCCATCCTGAATTTGCGCGCCTTCACAAAGTGATTGAGCGCTTTTAGGTCCAGAACCTGCCTGACTCCTCCCCCTTCTTTGGCACCACAAAGGTTTGAGTAGAAGCCGTGGAATCTCTCCGCCGGAGGGACAGGCACAATCACCCCTTGTTCGGACATCGACCGTACAGCCCCTAGCAGAGCTAGTCGACGCTCCGGAGGGAGTCTTAAATTAGACGGGAAGAACCTGTCCGGGGGCCGAGTAAAGAACTCTGTACCTGGAGGACACCACCTCCCGCACCCACCTGTCGGAGATGCGAGTGGCCCACCGGTCCGCGAACCCCAGAAGTCGGCCCCCCACCCGAGATTCGTGCGGGGGCAACCCATCATGCAAAGGAGGACTTATCCTCCACCTTTTCGGGCTTGCGTTGCCGGGGACGCTTACCGGAGCCAGAGGCAGACTTGCCGGGCCGGGAGTTCCTGCCCGCCTGACCGGGCGCACGAAAAAACGTTTCTGCCCAGAGGGCTGAGGCCCCTGCTTGCGGCACCGCTTGGGTTCCGTAAGAAACGTACTCTTCCCCCCGGTGAAATCCTTAATGATTTCATCCAATTGGGGCCCAAAGAGCCGACCACTTTGAAGAGGAAGATCCGTGAGGCCCTTCTTGGACGCGTGGTCATCCGACCAGCGTCGCAGCCACAGCAGGCGCCTAATAATGATTGCAAAAACCGACATTTCTGACAACATCGGCGCCAAGCCCAGAGCTGCGTCACAAAGGTAACGAAGCCCTTGCACCGGTGGTCTGCTCGCTGCACGGATTCCAGCGAATCTACGCCGCCCCGAGACTCACTCCACTCCATCGCACACTCCGTGAGCGACTGAGCTACCATGACTGACACCAAGGCTGGTCGCATGGCTGCCTCCGCCACCAAAAAGAGTGCCTTGGACACTGCTTCTGTCCGCCTATCGGCCGGGTCCCTAAAGGTGGGAGACCCCTCCAGGGTAATAGTTGTCGCCTTGTTCAGGCGGGCCACTGGCGGATCCACCGCGGGGGAGACCCATTTCTGTAACAGGCTGTCATCAAAAGGATAGCGCACAGAAAAACGTTTCGGCAGGGTAAAGGAATTTAGTGGACGTTGCCATTCCTTATACACATACTGGTCAAAATACTGGAGGTAGGGAAACACCTTAGGAGCACGAGAGGGCTTCTTGGACCCAAATGTATAGGCAGACGCCTGTGCCTCACTAGCCTGATCCAGGCGCAGTGAATTGCGGACGGCCGCGACCAGGGCGCCCACCAGCGTCCTTTTGCATGTCACTGAGGCCCCCTGGTCCTCCTCCCCATCCGAAGGCTCCAGCTCTCCGTCTGAGAGCTCCACGGGGGTCCCAGTGACCCCAGAGCCCCCTTCCGGTTCCGAGTCCTCCTTAGAGGATTGCGGAGGAGGGGGACACTTTTTGGGCCCCCCCCCTACACTGGTCCGATTCCCCCCCCTGGGGGAAAAGCTCCTACAAAAAAAAAAAAAAAAACAGGAGGTCCCAGCGCGGCCTGTGCTTCTGCGGACCCCTCTGGAGAAGCAACTGTCGGTTCAGCCGCCATTGCGCCACCGCCAGGACACTTGTGAGGCCTACCAGCCATCACCCCCACAGTACCACCCCCTGCAGAGCCTCAGGACTGCCCAGTAGGACCCAGCACCGCCGCTCCTGCACCCCAGGGAGAAACCAGCAATACTTGCGGAACCCTGTGCCACTGTGCTCTTAAAAGAGGCCGCCACTGTCTGCCAATGCCACCGCTTGCTGTGCCGCTGCTGCTGATCTGCCGAGTGCTGCTAATGCTGCTGCTCCGGAAGAAAGAATGGCGCCAAAAGCACATGTAAAGTCCCATACAGGTGGACTAACCAAAAATGGCCGCCACAGCCACTAGAGGCCAGAACTCCACCAAAATGGCCGCGATCACGGCAAACTGGCGGCGGCCGCGACTCCTGGAAAATGGCGGCCGACGCCGCCAAAATGGCCCATGCCGCGAACGGCAGCAGCAGGCGATCGCCAGTGCGAGCGGCTGAGCTGACAATCAGGTGGACGGGCGTGCGCGGGGGGGAGAGAAGGTTAGGAACCAGTGCACCTGAACCCCCCCCCACCGGAACGGGCACCGCTAGTCTCCGCCACCAGGGGGGTGTCACTCACCCATCCAGACGGGCGTATCGGGTAGCCACCCGGTGCAGACCCTCCTCCCCCCAGATGGGGAGGGATGCTGCCGGTATAGCGACCCCTGGAGCAGGCTACAGCCTGGACGCTGGGTACGCAGGTGTGGCGTTTAACCCACCGGCCGCCCTCACGGAACGGGCCGTGCTGGGGAGATGGCAGGACAATGTACATCCGCGTGGTCCCGAGACGGCTACATGATTGCAGTCTTCATCAGAAGGCTTGCGCAAAATGAAAGACAAAAAGAAAAAAAAAAAAAAAAACTTTAAGGGAACCGCAGTTCCCAGCAGGGAACCAGGTCCAACTCCTGGCACTAGGCAGAAGAAAACTGATATGCTATGCAGGGCTGAGGGGTTATGTGCTGAGTAAGGACGGCCCCCTGGGAGGGGCCAGCTTTGCTTTCTGAACTTTCGTTCTTCCTAGTAAAAAGGTACATAACCCACGTGTCATAAATAGAGGCTGCGTCTGTCAATGAATGCAAGAGAAAATATAGATTAATAAAATATCTGTAAAATGTTGCATACCTTGTTATCGTTTGAATGCAGCTGGCATTTAGGTAGCTGACTGAAAGTGCAAACTTTCCAAAATGCTTTGTATAAATCGGTATGCAAATAAAAAAAAAAAAAAAAAAAAAAAAATGAGAAATGTTCTACGCTTGTATGCTGTACGCTGGTTTATGACAGCATTGGCGTATACACGAGTACAGCGGGACACAGCCATTCAACATTAGATTTACCCACAGCTAATTCAAGAGCCTGCCTGATTGGATACAGATTGTTTGCCGAATCGCAAAAAAATGGCTTGGTCAGGAAGGGGGCAAATCCTTCCAGGGCTGAAGTGGTTAAATAAGGTTTTTATTATGGGAAACATTGATAGAGGAGTAGGAAATACCGAACTCACTCTGTGAAGCAGCAGAGGGCTGTTTAGATCAAGCCAGGAAAATGATTGCTAAAAAAATGGCACTCTATGTGCCCGCCAACTCTAGCAGACTGGGTCAAGGTTTTTTTTTTTTTGTTTTTTTTTCAGCAAACATCTCAAAAAGGAATCCCAGGCACCAAGAAAGCTCTAAAGTTTGTTGTAATAAGGCATCGATCTTTACACCATTGTGAAAGTCACCGCAATTTATTTACACAATACCGTCTACAGAATACCTACGCCAAATGAAGTTTCATCAAACTCAAAAGTCCCGACTGTATCTTCTCTATAATAGCCATAGCCGCCAAAGTAGATTAGCCTGAAAGAGAAATGCAGGGAGGGTTGTCATGACCGAGCAATCAGAGAATGTTTCTTATCTAAACCGGGTTTTGGAAAGTGAAAGGGAAGAAAATACAGCCTCATTCTACAACAATGAAAGATACCTTTATGGGGGGTGAACGTTAACCACACAGTGGGGTTTATTTACTGAAGCTGGAGAGTGCAAAATTTGGTGCAGCTGTGCATGACAGCCAATCAGCTTCTAACTTCAGCTTGTTCTATTAAACTTTTGCCAAAAAAACATGGAAGCCGATTGGTTTCCAAGCACAGCTGCACCAGATTTTGTGCTGTCCAGTTTTAGGAAATCAAACCCAGTGTCACTATAGAGCGTATACACAGAACAGTCAAAGACAAGTAAATGGGTTTGTAAAATCGAATTCATAATGATCAAAAGTATGTAATATATGAGGGCCAACCTACATAAACGAACCAAACAATCTGTATCCAATCAGGCAGGCTCTTGAATTAGCTGTGGGTAAATCTAAAAGGAGATTTTACAATAGAGCTGCACAATTCTGGATAAAATGAAAAGAACATTTTTTTTTTTTGCTTAGAATTAGTCCTCATGCACACCGGACGTTTTTACAGCGGCCGTTTTTGGCTTCAGACTTTTCTGCAGTCCATAAACTCCCCATCATGTTATCCTATGCATCCATGCACACATTGGCTGTTATCAGCAGTTTTTGACAGGGGCGTTTTCTGGCTGGA
>BLSH010504687.1:747257-759063 GCA_018402905.1 Glandirana rugosa
GGGTAATTTTTCCTCTGATTCCAGGGAAAGTGTGCCCGACAGGCAAAAGTGCCTAAGACGAAACGAGTCGTCCCTAGCTAGGCAACTAGGGGCGATTCGGACGTCTACTTTCCAGGTAGAGGCGAGCGACACGTCTCTTCCTGGACAGTCTCGGGACGACTGGAGATACCGCTAGCTTACTTTCGCCTAGGTGGACAGGCCACAATAGGCTGGGGGGGGGGGGGCATTCTTGCTAGTTCGCCAACTTGACGGTGATACTAGCAAGAATTCCACGTGTCTTAGCGGCCACCTTTTCTTACGGGGGGGGGGGGGTCGGATAACACCGGACAGGTGGATCCGCTTTCATTCGATCGCCATAGAGGTCAGCAGGGCTCTGACAGGTCCTTCTCTGCACAGCGAGCGGAGATGGACCTTTCATCTGCAGGCTTAGCGGGGATCAACGGATCGATCCCTGCTGAGCAAAGCAGAATCCGTGAAAACGGACAGCCCGTGTGAAAGGGACCTTAGTCTCCTTTTTAATGGGTTATTCGTTTTTTTGTTTTTTTTTTTAACCAGCAATGGCAGCTCCCATTCCCCCATTACATTCAATGCATTAAAATGCCTTTGATCAGATTCAAGGCAGGCATTATAGAGATTATATTAGTTCCCTTCTTGTAAGTGACCATAAGTTAGGAAGACTTTGGATACTGCTCACAGTTCCCATCTCTGATTCTGGTAACCCACACAGAAGAAAGAGGGTGCTGGCATGGAAAAGAGCCCATCCCAGCTCAATACATGCAAAGCCAAAGACTTTCCTAGCTCAATATACCAACCAGGCCGCTAACCAACTGAATTATCCTGTCTAACAGTATGCGCTAAAAACTGGGGTTTAGTTTGCACACATTTGCAGATCTGCTCTAAATTTTGAGAGCCTTCATAGTAGAAGTACATGCATTATAATGGATAGGCAGAGGGCAGATGAGCCTGGAGGGAGCCCACCCTATATATGCTGGGTGTCCTGTGCGTCCCTGTGCCTTTAGACCTCTTTCACACTGGGGCATGGGCCGTGTTAGCGGTAAAGCGCTGCTTGTTTTAGCTGTGCTTTAATGCTGTTTAAGTGGCACTTTTCTGCCACTAACAGGGTGCTTTTAACCCCCAAGAAGGGGTTAAAATCACCCGTTTTGCGGCTCTTTTCAAGTGCTTCAGAAGTGCTGCCCATTCATTCCAATGGGCAGGGGTGGTTGTATACAGCGCTCCCAAAGTGCTGCTTGCAGGACTTTTTTTTTTTCCCCGTCCCGCAAGTGCACTGCCCCAGTGTGAAAGCACTCGGGCGGCATAGGAGGCAGTTTTCAGGTGCTTTACAGGCCCTATTTCTCACGCTAAAATGTCTGAGAACTGCCTCAGTGTGAAAGGGGTCTTAAAGCGGATGTCCGCCACCGCCCCTTTTACACATACAGTAGCTGCTGACTTTTAAGATTAGGACACTTGCCTGGCCTGGAGTCCAGCGATGTCGGCACCACCACCGATCTTCAGATCGGCTGGTCGGGTGCAGCCGTGGCCATTGTGGGTAAGGGAACCCAGCAATGGAGCCTTCCGGGGGCGGAGGACGAGGGAGCCGGGCTGCTGACATCAGTGGCCGTGGCCCAGACTCCCGGATGTGGGGGAAAGACACCTGTCAAAGACAGGTATCCTCTCCCCCCTAAAAGGTGCCAAATTTGACACCTGAGGGGGGAGGAATCCATTGAGCGGAAGTTCCATTTTTGGGTGGACCTCCGCTTTAAGGAGGGGTGGACTCCCTCTAGGCTCACCTGCCCTCCGTCTATCCATTATAGTGCATGTGCTTCCGCTGTGGAAGCTCTCACAATTTAGAGTTAGGACTACAGACACTGGGGTGCCTTTTATATGGCTCTGTAGCTAACGCATGTATTTGCAAATGTGTGCAAACTAAACCCCTGTTTTTAATGCATACCATTAGGTAGGTTAATTCGGTTGGTTAGCAGGCTGCTCGGTAAGTTGAGCCAGCTCAATACATACGATCAAGAGCAAAGAAAACCCCTTAATCGCTGCACACTGACAAAGCCAGAGTGTATCCTAATTGAAAGCAGCTTCAGCCCTGCTCCCTCCGACGCATTTCGCCTCGCCCCCTGTAGTTCCTGCTTGTAGCTTAAATTATTTTTGAATGATCTCCACACTCAATTTATTTTTAACAAATCTCTTGCAGACAATTGAAGAGCACGAAGTTTACTTTCCAACCAACGAAATCTGGGTCTATGACAGTGAATGCGGGTTATGGTAAGTTTTCTTTTATCCGGATCCCCCCCCCCCAGCAATTGAAACAAGTTGCAGGGTTTTTATACTCCACTACAAGCATTGCTCTTCTATATTAACAGATGATTATGCTTCGTGTACATGGGAAGAAACATTTTTTAGATGTTTTGGTTTTTTTCGGGTTTTGTGTCGTTTTATTTTTTATGCCCACAAACGCATCTGCATGTTATTTAATGTGTGCTTATGTGCATATTTGCATGCAGTGTTCAGCGGCATAAAAAATGTCCCAAAGTTGTGTTTGGAAAGGAGCTTCTGAGCATATTTTAGGTACATATGTGCATAAACTCATGCATTAATTTATTGTAGTGGCTAGCGTAAGTGAATATAATTGCCAATAAAATGAGTTTGCGCTCATACGTCTGTAAACGCACATAAAAACACATAAATACATGACACAAAGTATGACCCCCAAATGGTTTGGGACTTTAAAGGCATAGCACCAATGACTATATAGTAAAATATATCACAAATTATATTTTAACATGATTAAAATCACAGAAATAGACAAAAAATGATTAAAAGTATGCATGGTTAATTTACAGCAACATCAGAGTGTGTGATGATGACAAACAGTATGTGGTCTCCTTTAGGGCACTTTCACACTGGGGGCGGTAGCGGTAAATCCCCGCTAGAAACTGGGGTTATGGCATCTAGCTGCAGCCATAACCCAGGTATTTAACCTCAAAATGGTGACGTATATTTACAGTTAGGCGGTCACAAGCTGTTATGAACAAATTCTCATTTCCTCAGTAAAACTTACATTTGAGTAATGTTACTTTCCATTCCTGTAATGCGGAGGGGATAAGCAACCTGTAGATCGCGGACAGGTGACTGGTAGATCGTGGTCTGGGCTTGCTGACCCACCATTCCAGAGCATCAAACAGAGTGCAATGCAGAGGGACTACTTAGAGCTGTAGTAGGGAGCAAGAACCGCACAAGCCGATGCCTCCTCTGTATTGCTGACTCCTGTCCCATGCAGAGTGGTCCCATTTACTTGAATGGGTTGTAATTGGCAGCCGGTAGCATGCACTGAAAGCAACAGGTGGAATAATTCCTGCTACAGCATGTGTACACCTTTTAGCTGCTGCCTCAGCAGCTAAGGGGGGTAGGGATTGTGGGCGGTAAAACTCGCAACTCAACCATAGTGTTTTACGTGTGATTGAGCCCTAAGAATGTCGCTACCGAATGCAACTAAGGGTGCAGTCACAAGTGCAGCTGGCATTGCTGGACCTCTAAAAAGTGATCTGAGTGTGTTTGATAGGTGGTGAGTGTTGGAAATTATGAATTTATAATATTATTTTGAATAATATTGGGCTCTGAAATATATTAAATGTATTAAATATATGTTAGTTATATTTGTGAATGTTATTTGAATGTGCTTTTGGACAGAGAAACAAATTGTTGTATGTGCAATTCTATTTCAAAACTCATGTGAAGTAAGGAGGGGTCATGTGTGATCTTTCTATATTCTAAAGCCATATAAGTAGGTATAGGTTACTTTGAAAAGAGCTGACCTAAGGTTTTCAAACAGTATAAGAATTTGTGACTTCGTGAAGTTAGCTAGGAAGGGAAGGAAAGAGATGAAGGCCTACATTCACGGAGACGTGACGTGAACACCTGTCAGAACTCTTCCTCCTCCTGACTGACATCTGAAGCCATACCATATCTCATCATAGATTTCAATTATGTTGTTACGTAAGTTTGTCTGATGTTATGTTATGAAGAATAAACCAAAAAGATTTTCTAATGATGTCGTCCATGCAAGTTTCTTCGATGAAAGCTGAGAAAGGATTTTCAACAGTGAGGAGGTGATCTGTTGCCTCCTCACCACTTGATTTAAACCTATGATTCTATGTTGTTCAGGTAGATCTCTACCTCTTTAAGGTTGCCTATCCCTGCTCTAATGAGTCTCATGGTTGCAAATTACAGGAAGATGCATTTAACAGATGGAGATTTGCCCCCTTCAATGTATGGGAGTTGTGGAGCGTGTCTGAATGGTAAATTGTATATCTTCGGAGGATATGATGAGCAAGGATACAGCAATCAGGTATATCATTTTATTTAAAATAGAACTATGGCCTCTCAATAAAAAATGTGTTGTAGTCCCCCTACAAAGCCCCACAAATAATTATTGATTCTGCCTGTGAATTCCACCTAATGCAGCTTCCTGTGATGGTGTGGCAACAATGCTGCACTACTTCTGAATCCAGAGCAAGGTTGCCACTCTCATGTAGACTGTATCTGTTTAAACCACAGTGGGATGAGAAGATGTTTTGGGGGCACGGCAGTATACTATATTCAATAGCCTGTAGATTGTCATTCACCATCTTTTGATTGATGGCACTGCCTCTGTTGCTAAAACCCTCCCCCCCGAGGTGTTCTGGACTACAGGTGCATCTCATAAAATTAGAATATCATCAAAAAGTTAAATTCAAAACGTGAAACTCCTATATTTTATATACAGTTCGGTCCATATATATATATATATTTGGACACAGGCACAATTTTAGATTTTTCAGATATTTACCAAAACATATTCAAGCTATAGTTCTATAATGGATATGGGCTAAAAGTGTACACGCTCAGGTATAATTGGAGGGTATGTACATCCAAATCGGAGGAAGGATTTAGGAATTACAACTCTTAAGAATAGCCGCTCCCCTATTTTCAAGAGACCAAAAGTAATTGAACAATTGAATTAAAAGCTGTTTCATAGCCAGGTGTGGGCTAATCCTTCATTATTTCTTTATTAATTAAGCAGGTAAAAGGTCTGGAATTTATTCTAAGTGTGGTATTTGCATTTGGAATCTATTGCTGTGAACCTACATCATGTGTTCAAAGGAGTTGTCCATGCAAGAGAAACAGGCCATTGTAAGGCTTCAAAAATGAAACCAATCTATCAGAGAGATTAGGAGTGGCCAAATCAAAATGTTGGTACATTCTGAGGAAAGAAGAATGCACTGGTGAGCTCAGCAACATAAAAAGGCCTGGACGTCCATGGAAGACAACAGTGGTGGATGATCGCAGGATCCTCTCTATGGTAAAGAAAAAACGATTCACATCATCCAGACAAGTGAAGGACACTCTCCAAGAGGTGGGCGCATCATTGTCAAAGTCTACAATCAAGAGAAGACTTCACAAGAGCAAATACAGAGGGTTCACCACAAGGTGCAAACCATTCATGAGCTAATCACAAGATAATGATCCAAAGCGCACAGCGTCATCTGTAAAGCATGGTGGAGCTCGCAGTGTGATGGCATGGGCATGCATGGTTTCCAGTTGTACTGGGTCATTGGTATATATTGATGATGTGACAGAAGCAGATGGATGAATTCTGCAGTGTTTAGAGATATACTGTCAGCTGGAGCTGCACGATTGATCGTATTAAAATTTCAATTCTCCCCCAACCCCCCCCCCCCCCGCGATCTCCATCACGTATTTATTACTGCAATTTTCAGTGCAGTTAATGGAGTTCGACTTGCAGGGCAACTCAGCGCAACTTGACTGTGATAGAAGTCTATGCAAGTTGCCTGAAGTCTACCCAGAAATCTTTTTCTAAGTCGGAGCGACTTGAGTCTCTCCTATCTGGGCAGAGAGCCAAGTCTCACTGTTGAGAAGCAAAAAGATACAATGTTTCAAATGATCAATGGGTTGAACTCCCATGTATAGAAGAGTTCAGTTTAGCCATTTAAAGACTAAATCTTTTCTGACGTTTGTTGCTTACAAATAAAAATCTAGTATTTTCTGCTAGTAAATTACTTAGAACCCCCAAAGATGATAATATATATATATATATATATATATATATATATATATATATAATATTTAGAGAATAAGATGGCGGTTGTTGCAATATTTTATGTCACACGGTGTTTGCACAGTGGTCTTTCAAACGCATTTTTTTGGGGAAAAGTGACACTTTAAAAAAAAAAAAAAACTAAACAGTGCCGTTAGCCCAATTTTTTTTTTGTACATGTAAGATGTTACGCTGCGAGAATTGTGATTGGACGGCGCTTCACAGTACAGATGGACAATAAACCAAAACACACTGCAAAAGCAACCCAGGAGCTTTTGAAGGAAAAGAAGTGTAATGTTCTACAATGGTCAAGTCAATCACCTGATCTCAGCCCAACTGAGCATGCATTTCACTTGCTGATGGCAAAACTAAAGGCAGAAAAACCCGCAAAGAACAACTGAAAACAGCTGCAGTTAGAACCTGGCAAAGTATCAGAAAGGAGGAAGCCCAGTCTTTGATAATGTCCATGGGTTCCATACTTCAGGCAGTCATTGCCAGTAAAGGATTCCCAACAAAATATCAAAAATGAACACTTTTTTATGCTTATATTCATTTGTACAATTACATTTGAGCCCATGAAAATGGGGGGCCTGTGTATAAAAATAGTTGCAGGTCCTAAAATTTGTACTTGATATTTATGTTCAACCCCGTAAACACATTTCCCACACTGCCAAAAGTACCAATACCTGATTTAATGATCATGGTATCACTGTGCTTGATTAGCCAGCAACCTCGCCTGACCTAAACCCCATAGAAAATCTGTGGTGTCAAGAGGAAGATGAGATGCCAGACCCAACAATGCAGATGAGCTGAAGGCCGCTACCAAAGCAACCTGGGCTTCCTTAACACCTCAGCAGTGCCACAGACTGATCGCCTCGTTACCATGCTGCATTGATACAGTAAGTAACCCCCAAACACCGGAAGAATAATAATCACTGAGGTGGCCAGGAAATCAAACCCAGCTATAGCAATAATAATAAAAATAATACCACTTAAAATAACGCTCATTACAATTAGTAATGCTGAATAAAAAATATTTTATGTTCTCTTTTTTTTTTTTTTTTTTTTTTTTTTTTAAATAAATGTCTACTGCCATCAATTGGGGAGAATATAACATCACAACCCCCTTGTGTAGGAATAAATTCACTTAAAACCCCATACACAGCAGATCGCCATCTTGTGGAGAAAGAAGAGTATAACACCCAACTAGCTCACATCCACACTGACCCTCCATTATAGTTGGAATAATATATAAAAAAATATATATGAAAATTTCGTGATGTCATCCATCAGCCGTATTTTTACAACATTACAGAGATAATCTAAACAGAATTCTTAACATATTTTAAAACCTGTAAAAATATTATTGAAATATATATTTTCAAAACTATAGCTGATGTGCTACATGTTTGACAGTGACCATGATTTATTATTTATCAGATATTAAACAATTTAAGTCGAACTCCGCGTTCAGGCCCCCAGGAGCCGTAACGTGAGTTTCATATATCCAGAATGACTCTCTACGACTCAATATTCCTAATAAAATTCCCACCTCGCCAATGTTTAGATACTCGTTCTATGCCCCAAAACTTAAGGCCCTTGGGATTACGATGGTGGCATACCCTAAAGTGTTTAGAGACACTATGAGTCTTAAGGCCCCTCCTGATATTGTTTGTGTTCATTAACACGTACATGTAATGCTTGAGAGGTCCTACCAATGTACTGTAGGCCGCACTCACACTCGAGCATGTAAACCATGCCCTCCGTGGAACAAGTGATCATGTCTCTGATGGTATAGGTTTTCTGAGTGACTGTGGAGCAAATCACTTTTCTTCTCCTTATCATTGTTTTTCACACTCCTACAGGCCGCACATCTCCCGCAGGCATAAAAACCAGAGATGGAAATCTACCCCCTGTAATTCTGTTAGGAGGATTGACTACAGTAGGGGCAATGTAATCTCTGTAGTGCGAGAACGGAGGTCTGTGTAAGTCAGTGGTTCTCAGCTCCGGTCCTCGGGCCCCCCCAACAGCCCAGGTTTTCAGGATAACTGAAATACATCACAGGTGATAGAATTTTACTGATCAGTGATTGCAGTATTCTAGTCTGCATCTCCACAAGGTAATACTTAAAATCTGGCCTGTTGGGGGGGCCCGAGGACCGGAGTTGAGAACCACTGGTGTAAGTAAACCCGGATCTCCGTTCTGACAGAGGGGAAAGGGCTGTGATTACAGGCTTCCTGTATATGGAAGCTGTGATCACTCCCCTCCTCCTGCCAGCCCAGCCCCCATACACTTAGAACACACCCAGGGAACACTGTTAACCCTTAGAGCTCCCCCTTCAGGTTAACCCCTTCACTGCCAATTGCATTTACACAGTAATCAGTGCATTTTTATAGCACTGATCGCTGTATAAGTGCCAATGGTTCCAAAAAAGTGTCAAAATGGTCCGACATGTCCACCACAATATCGCAGTACTGCAAAAAATCGCAGATCGCTGCCATTACTAGTAAAAAATAAATAAATAAATAAAATAAAGTAAATTAACTTTTTGATGATATTCTAATTGTATGAGATGCATATTGAAAATAAATGGAAGAGATTCCAAAAAAAAAAAATAAAACTACTGCAGGCACAACATCTAAATTGGAAACCTGCAATGTAATACATTTTTATTCTTGGGTTTAAATATGCTTTAAACTTTTACAGGGTGCCCCTGTGTTTTGTTTTGTTTTTTTTGTTTTTTTTCTGAGGTGACATATTCAATATAAATTGGAGCTTATATCAAATACCAGCATTAATTTAATTGATCTTGAAATGATTTTCCCTTGAAGTATGAGAATTTTGTCTTTTACTCACTTTAAAGCTGTATTACGTGGACCTGCACTCAAGGAATGGAGTGTTCACATGGAAGCATGTAAAGAATTTTCATGGACAGCCACCGACTCCACGAGACAAACTTTCCTGCTGGACGTACAGAGATCAGTGAGTGAGGAATACAGTAAAAGGAATTGTGTGACATCAATGTGACTGATAAAGCCATATACAGTTTTTGCTCTGTGCTGACAAACCTAATCACCCGCTTGTTACTTTTAATCTCTTGGTGGATTCTAGGCGTTTGATCTATTCCTTTACTGGCTGCAGAAACAATATGGGGTGTACAGTCCACAAGAGATGAGATATACTGTAAACCGTATTTACCTTGCAATAGTTAACAAAGTGCAGCTTTCACTAGAGATGTGCACAATGGTAAAATGAGTTTTTGTTTCGGATTCATTTGTTAAATTAATAATTTAGTTTCATCATATTCATTATGTTAGATTGATTCATTTTCGAAATTCGTTTTGTATATTCATTATTTACAAATCGATTTGAAATTCGGCTATATTCATTCTATTCTATTGTATTTTTTTTTCTATTCTATTCCTTTATATACTTTTATTTTCTATTCTAATTCTATCCTATTATTTGTTTTCTATTCCATTCTATTGTGTTTTTATTCTATTCTTTTATTTTATATTCTTTTCTCTTCTAGTCTATTCCTTTTCTATTCTGTTTTTTCTATTCTTTTTTTATTCCAGTGGCGGCTGGTGTGTGTGTGTGTGTGTGTGTGTGTGTGTGTGTGTGTGTGTGTGTGTGTTTTTTTTTGGGGGGGGGGGCGGCAAACAACCCACTTGGTTGGGTCACCCACACACACCCCCTCCGGGGTCTTGCGGTCAGTCGGTCATCTAGCCCCACACTTATCCCATCTACGTTGCGGGTGGGAAGTGCTCCCAGGGGCAACGGGCAGGCGTCTCCTCCTTCTCAGCATCACGGTGCCTTCCATCGTGCATTCAAAAGGATCACCTGTCCTTTCAGCCAATGGGGTGATGGGTCTCAGGACCCGCTTCCTGATTGGCTGGGAGGAGGATCGGTGTGAGAATAGTGAATATTCATTCGCTATTGTCACACAACTAGGTGGGCTTGGAGTGCAGTGCTCTGCTCCTCAAGCCCACCCTTTTTTTGAAGCCTATTAGAGCTGCTGGCTCTAATCACGTGCTTCAAACCCCCCCCCCCCCCCCCCTAATCAATACGTTCATTACCCTGCATGTAGATTAGGGGGCCAGACGCATAGGGGGCGTTGCCGGTGTGCCCCTAATGGATGGGCCGACACTGTTCTATTCTTCTCTGTTTTATTTTAACCACTTGTCGACCGCCCGCCGCAGTAGCAGGGTGGCTCGTTATCGCTAAACGCCGTCACAGGACGGCGGCCGCGATAACTAGCATTGTGAGCGCGCGCCGCCTGAGGCGCGCTCACTGTGTTCGTGGGGGGGGCCAGGGAGCGGGTAGGGCGGACTCGATCGCCGGCGGCTACCCGCGATGGCTCCCCCTCACTGAAAGAATGGAGGTCCGTGTATGTAAACACGGATCTCTGTTCTGTTAGAGGGGGAAGGGCGGTGATCACAGGTTTCCTCTATATGGAAGCCGTGATCATTCCCTTTCCCCAGCCAGGCCAGCCCACATACAGTTAGAACACGCCCAGGGAACACAGTTAACCCTTAGAGCACCCCCTGCAGGTTAACCCCTTAACTGCCAATGGCATTTACACAGTAATCGGTGCATTTTCATAGCACTGATCGCTGTATAAGTGCCAATGGTCCCAAAAAAGTGTCAAAATGGTCCGACATGTCCGCTGCAATATCGCAGTACTGCTAAAAATCGCAGATCGCCGCCATTACTAGTAAAAAAAAAAAAAAAACAAATTAATTCTCCTCATCCGTAAATGCGGCAAACTTTGCGAAAACCAATCAATAAATGCTGATTGCAGTTTTTATTTTTTTACCAAAAATATGAGGAAGAATATAAATCGGCCAAAACCGATGGAAAAAAATGTTTTTTTTTTTATATATATTTTTTTGGATTTGTATTTTAGCAAAAAGTAAGAAATTTGTTTTTTTTTTTTTGCAAAATTGTCGCTCTTTTTTTTGCTTATAGCGGCGTTCAGAAATGACGCAGCAGTGAAAAAAAGGATGCAAATTTTGTTTGGGTTCAACGTCACACAACCGCGCAATTGTCAGTTAAGGCGAGGCAGTGCCGAATCGCAAAAAGTGCTCTGGTCCTAAAGTGGGAAATCCTTCCGGGGCTGAAGTGGATAATAAGCAGCCGAAGTGGGAAACATCATCTTATTTCAGTTTCAAACCTTACTGTGTTTATTGCAATATGCTTCCATTTGGAATTCATTTTTAATTAAAAATTTGGATAATTAATTTCGCTATAATTTATTTCGGATTAGTTGAAATTCGTCACTATTGAGATTAAAAAATTTGGATACATCCGAATCTCTGAATAACAAAAAATTCATCTGAGTTTTGATGTCTTTTCATGGCTTTCACGGCAGTACTCCCCCTATTTCTGATGTGGTCTCCTAGTGTCATTCAATCCACCTTCTGTAAGTCCAAGGTGTCAAGGACCCTCCCCCTGAGGGTATTTAATCAAGCTGGTCCAAACTTGTAGGATAATGCTGCAAAGAATGGCATAACTTTATTTAGGGGCAATGGTTACTGAGCATACAGTATCCACCCACTCCTGGATGAAGAGGACCTGTGTCATGTGACTGGACAGAAGACTACTGGGAAAAGAAATGCCTAAAGATTTCAAAAAGGTAGTGGGTGGGGGGGGGGGGGGGGTGTTTCAAGGGCAAGGAAGGAAGGTGGGGGGGGGGGGGTT
>BLSH010504687.1:768126-786314 GCA_018402905.1 Glandirana rugosa
CGTGACTATACGGCTGCGCTGAACGTTTATCAGCGCAGCCACCCTCAGGATCACCCCACTGGACCACCAGGGGGGCCCCCCTCCCCGGACACCGTCAGGAGGCCGCCCAGGACCACCAGGGAGGAAAAATGGAGGCGGCCCAGGACCACCAGGGAGCCCCCACTAGACTACCAGGTAAGAGCAATACGGTGCACTGTAGGGATGGCACTGTGCCCATGTATGATGCCTGGCAGTGCCATCCCTAACAGTGCTATATGCACCTGTGCCACCTATCAGTGCCCACATGTGCCACCTAAAAGTGCCACTTAGTGCCCAGCAGTGCCACCTATCTGCCCATCAGTGCCGCCTATGAGTGTCCATCAGGGCCGCATATCAGTGCCACGTATCAGTGCCCGTCAGTGTTGCTTATCAGTGCCACCCATCAGTGCTGCATATGTGCCCCATCATCAGTGCAACTTTATCAGTGCCAATCTGTACTGCCTCCTCAGTACCTGTCAATCTAGCCTAATCAGTGTAGCTACATCAGTGCCCGAAAATGTACTTTATACAAAGTTTTATGACAAACAAAGAAAAATGATTTTTTTTTTCAACATTTTCGGACTTTTTTTATTTATAGCGCAAAAAATAAAAATGCAGAGGCGATCAAATACCACCAAAAGAAAGCTCTATTTGTGGGAACAAAATGATAAAAATTTTGTTTGGGTACAACGTTGGCACGGCCGCGCAATTCTCATTCAGGATGCAACAGCACTGAAAACTGAAAATTGGTCTGGGCGGGAAGTGTTCTATGTGCCCGGTATTGAAGTGGTATGTGCTTTGTTCATATTTCATGTCTGAGGTTTACAACCACTTCGAGGTAAGATTTTTGTTGAAACAAATGGTCTGCTGGCAGGGTCTCTTTAAAGCGGAAGGCGGCCGCCCCTTTAAAAAGTAAAAGTCAACAGCTACACATACAGTAGCTGCTGACTTTTAACAGAACACTTACCTGTCCTGGAGTCCAGCGATGTCAGCACCACCGCCGATCTTCGGATCGGCTGGTCGAGTGCTGCCGCCACCATTGAGGGTAAGAGAACCCGAAAGTGTAGCCGTTCGGCTTCACGGCTGGGCACCTACTGCGCATGCGCAAGCCATCGCTGTGCTTTCTCACTGGCCCGGTGGCAAAGGAGGAGGGAGCCGGGCTGCTGGCGGCCACGGCCTGAGCTCCCGGATGTGTGGAAAAGGACACCTGTCAAAGACAAGTATCCTCTCCCCCCCCCCCGAAAGGTGCCAAATGTGACACCTAAGCGGGGGAGGAATCCAACGAGCAGAAGTTCCACTTTTGGATGCAACTCAGCTTTAAGAATGCATTCCATGTTTATCCACATTTTATGAGATATTATATGAGGGAATATAAGACAAAATCTTTAGAACCAGAATCGTAACTCTGGCCATTGTGGTTTATAGCAAGAACAGCTGTTTTCGGGATGGAACAACGATATCCATGTATTTGACACTCAGAAACAAGCCTGGATACAGCCAGAGGTAAAGGTAAGTGATGGCAGTTTGAGTGTTGCATTCCTTCCTTCTGAATTTTTAATGATTTGATGTTCATCCCTTTTGATTATAAAATATATGATGAGCTGCACATTAATGACATAATAATCTCTGCTTTTTTTCTTTAGTGGAGTCTGAAGGTTAGGGGTGGAGAGATGACACCACTTAACTATAATTGGTGTCATCTACCTGGCTGTGCTTTATGGCAGGGTTGTGTAAATCTCAGGAGTGGGTGGACACTCAGGTCCTTTGGAAGCTAAAACCGCTCCCATACACAGTATGCGCCCTCTCTGTTTATTTAGATATTTGCCTGGAGTTCAGTTCTAAAGTCTATGTAATCCTCAACAATGAACTTCTCTTATTGGATCCCTATACAATTGAAAGTAATTTGTTATACATATTTAATAAATGCAAAAATGACCTGCTGATCCTGCCAGAAATCTTGTAAGCTAATAATTTCCAGTACCCCCTGGCTGTACACAAGAAGGGGTTGCGGAGGAGATAAGGAGGAGTTATGCAGATGAGGAGGGTGTGGCCTTTGTCCTTTGTAATCTCACAAACAGGGTTGACAACACATACTTAGGATTTCAGAGCTGAGTTGTCATGTCAAAGTAGAAGGGGCGCGGCATTAAAAATGAATGGCGCCACTGTGCATCTGCTAACAGCGGCACAGTTTTTCTGCAGGTGCAGGATAGGTTGTGATTTACATGCAGTCCCGCACCTGCATAGATCTGAACCATACCATTGCGAATTGGATGTGGGTTCTCTGCATCCAATTCATAATAGCAGGAGATTTTGACCGGCTTTCTATGGCACTGGTTCACATATCTCTGCAGCACATCCGGTGCATTTTGCACAAAAATGCTGTGCGACTTTTGGTTGGTTTCAGGTCCGAATTCAGCCCAAAATTCGGGCTGAAATCGGACCTGAATCGGTGAACCAGGATGCACCAGACCCCTGCTGTGAGCCAATACGTGTTCTGGTGTGAACCCAGCTGTGATGCTTCTCCGAGCTGCCACTAGAGAGCATTCTTTGCAGACAGGAGGCTGCAATACATCCAGTTGACTTTATGCAAGTAGCAGGGACAAGGCCAGATTGAGCCTAGGTTTACATTGGTGCGATTTGGCATGCAATTTGACATGTCAAATCGCATACCAAATCGGCGGCAATTGCCGGCTATGGACCCATCTGAATCGCTACTTTTGGCGATTTCCATTGACCTCTGTGCAGCAACCCACACAGATGTCTCTGAAATCGCCCCCGAAGTCGGGACTGACCTACAGGAATAAAATGGTGCGAGTTCAGCTGAGCCGCATGTCAGTACAACTTTGGGTGCAATTTGGGAGACATCTATGCGGCTTTGTGCACAGTTGTCTATGCAAGTCACACCCAAAATCGGCAAAAGTAGTGCAGGAACTACTTTTACAAATTGGTGCAACACTGCAAAGTCTTGAACAGTGTGATTGCCGATAATAGGGTGCGGCTTATCATGCGATTTGACCTGTCAAATCGCAGGACAAATCGCTCAGATGGGAACGAGGGCTAAGAATCTGCAATGACCGTCCCGTTCATGAACAACATGGGTAAATAAGCAATGACTCATAATTTAGAGCAGTATGCCAACACAGCCAATCAAATTTTATTGTTCATAGGTTTAGTATTATCAGAATGATGAACCATGAATTCTGATTGGTTGCATTGCAGTTTGCAATTTATTAAAGCGGTTGTCTACCCATTAAAAAAAAAAATTAAAGCCTGCAAGACAATAGCATAATGAGCTAGTATGCACCGCATACTAGTTCATTATGAAATACTTAGCTTGAAACGAAGATCCGACCGGGCTGCTAGGTCCGCTCTGAGGGAGCGGACATCTTCCCTCGGATCTTGCTTCCGGGTACGCAGCTCCGGCGCTGTGACTGGCATGCGCGCGGGACCCGTCTTTCCGGCAAGGTCCGGCCCTATTGCCGGGCCTTTGCTGGGACATACACGGTGCATGCGCCGTAACGCTGCAGCAACTTGGAGAGGGAATATCTCCTAAACCGTACAGGTTTAGGGGATATTCATTTTACCTACAGGTAAGCCTTATTATAGGCTTACCTGTAGGTAAAAGTACAAAAATTGGGTAGACAACCGCTTTAAGGATGTGTGTTTTTTTTTTTTTTTTTTTTTTTTTTTTTCAGGGCACACCACCACAACCTCGAGCTGCTCATTCTTGTGCTATCCTGGGGAACAAAGGATACGTGTTTGGTGGACGTGTGCAGGTTAGTTCTGGGTTGTGTTTAGAATTCTAGTTTATTAGGACTAAGTCCAGCGGCTGGTTTGACTGCTCCCTTATCTTTGCTTCTAGCAAACACGAATGAATGATCTGCACTTTCTGAACTTGGACACTTGGATATGGTCCGGAGGGTAAGCTAACAAGTAAACTGATTTTTTTATTTGTTTTTATTTTTTTTTTTGCCCAAGTCCAGAATACATTTTTTTTTGGTTAGACCAGGGAAGGGTTAGAAGCTTTAGACACTGACAAAAACACATTTCTCTTTTGTTCAATGAAGGGCACAGCCAGATAGGTAGATTGTGGCCACTAGATGGCGCAATATCCAATAGTAACCATCTACTGATCCTGCTGTGTCCTTTAATGAACTCAGAGAAGTAGATTTTACAGGGAATACAAAAATCTAATTTTTCAGTTGAGTTTCAGTGGTTTTGGTACCCTGATGATGCCCCCACCCAATGGCTTGTACAGATACCGCAGGGTGTTCTGGTACCTGTGCATTTTCAACTGTCAATCAGATCAACCCCTACTGCAGAGTATTGTCTTGTGAAGCTACACTATTCAGTCTGATCACTGGGAGAGGAGACTGAGGAAATGCTTCCGCTCACCTGCAGCTGACTGATAACATCATCTCAGCCTAGGCAAAGTCATTTGACCATCGCTCAAGACCTGATTTTTTTTTTATTAAAAAAGGTGAAACTTTTCAGAAAAAAATTATACTGTTGCAATATACTTTGACAGAAATTTATCAATGAAAATTTGAGTAGTTACTGAAAGGACCACTTTAAAGCCGCAGATATTTCATCTTCTGTAATAAGTCTTCCCCAGTCGTCTTCCAGGACAGCCCTTGAGAGATGGAGCTCATCACACCTGACAGGAAACACATTGCACAGCTCTTTAAAAGGCGGTCCCTGGTCAGTTTTTTGTGTTTCCTCAGCCGAGGAGACATGTTGCAGAGGAACCATCTTCTAAAGAGGGAGTAAGGAGAGCTCCACCGCTCAAGGGCTGCCGGGGAGGCAGAGCCAGAAGCAAAGCAAGAAAACCCTTATCAGATGGCTGCAGATAAAAAACTCTCCTTTGGCCAAACGGGTTCCCTCCGCAGGTGCAGGAGTTCCCCGTCCCCTCACCTCTCTCCAGAGCCCGGCGAGGGAGTGGGCGGTGGTGATGCATGTCGGCGGCAGCGCTGGAGATCCTTTTTTCTCTCCTCAGCTATTTTTTGAAATTCGCGCTGTATGCCGGAGGAGCACGGAGCGTCACTTCCGGCGGAAGTGCATCATCACCGGGCGCTGGAGGAAGTAGTTCCTACCTCCAGGCGCAGAGAGGAAGGGGAGGGCCGGGCCGGTGTTATGTTAAAGGCACCACAGCATGGCTATAGACGCCGAGGACTGCAGCATGGAGGCACACGCTTCGGGTGAAGCCAGCACCGGCTCTTCACAGGTAGGCTGGCGGTGCCAGAACCTTTTTCCTGTGCCTAATTTTTTCTGTGATGTGGTAAAAAGAGCTAGCAAAGACATTTATGTAAAACCTTTAGTGTAGCTCTGGTGGGTGCTAGGAGGGGCAGGTGGTCAGATATGATATGCATTTAACTGTCCCTTGTTTATGTCATCCTCTCCGCTAGAAGGAGCATTCTAAAGCGGGGAAGGCAGCTGCTAAGACGGACAAAAGAAATTGCCCAGCTTGCAGCACCAGACTGCCCTCAAACTATGCTAAAACCTTATGCCAGACATGCATTTCAAGGGTTCTAAAGACAAGAAGAAGATTCCCCATTTAGCAAATTCCTATGTTCCTTCAAGGATGAGGTTCAGTCTACCTTTTCATCCTTTAGGAAACTTATCTCGGAAGTGCAGGTACCAGGAAGAGTCCTGGACAAACCAGCGCAAGTCCCCACCTCACCTACTCACCTCCCTTCAGGCTCAGGAGAGCCATCTGGGAGTAGGGAAATCCCACATCTTTCTGCTGACCAAGATTCTGCTCAGTCCTCTGGACAGGACGAAGGTCAGGATGAAGCATCCAGTTCCAGGTTTAAACTTTCACAGGAGGAAGTGGACGAATTGCTGGGGGCTATATATGATACTTTGGAAATCAAAGAGGAGGAAGCCCCACTCTCCAGACATGACAGGATGTACCAGGGACTGGACAAAAGAAAGCCCAGGGTTTTCCCAGTACACAAGGTCATGACAGACTTTGTCCTAAAGGAGTGGTCTGAGCCTGAGAAAAGACCATTTTTCTCAAACAGTCTCAAGAGGAGATTCCCCTTTGATGACAACCCAGACTCAGTCTGGAACCAGACGCCAAAGCTGGATGCTCCTTTGGCAAAAGTCTCTAAACACTCAGACTTGGTGTTTGATGATATGGGGCACCTGGCGGACCCAATGGATAAAAGGGGGGATATAATCCTCAAGCGATCTTGGGACACCGCAATGGCCAACCTTAGACCAGCTTTGGCCACAACCTGTGTAGCCCGGAACTTTGAGTTCTGGTTAAAGCAGTTACAAGGGCATTTAATAGCAGGGACCCCTAGAGAGGAATTGTTAAAATCATTTCCTATGCTCTATAAAGCCGTTGGTTTCATTGCTGACGCATCAACGGAGTCGGTCAAGTTATCGGCTAGATCAGCTGCACTTTCAGTAGCAGCCAGGAGGGCCCTCTGGCTTAAAACTTGGCCTGGAGATACCTCATCCAAGCTCCGCCTGTGTAGTGTTCCATTTTCCGGAAAATTTATTTTTGGGGATAAATTAGACGAGGCCTTAGAAAGAACAGCCGACAGGAAAAAGACTTTTCCAACCAAAAAGAAATTTTATCCCAGGAAGTTTTTTCGTCCCTATAAGGGACAAAATAAGGATGAATGGAAGAACCTGCAAGACAGGGGTAGACCTAAAAAGCATTGGACCGGTCAAAAGGGCAGACAAAGAGCGAATGTGCTCTTTAACCCTCCTAGCCAAAATACCAAGGCAGAGGGATACAAACAATGATGCCACAGGCAAGTGGGAGGAAGGTTGGAGAGATTCCTTCCACAATGGCGGGAGATGACCTCCAACAAATTTATTCAGGGTGTGATAGAAAAAGGGTACTCCTTGGAATTCAGCAAGAAACCCCCCTCAAGAGTATTGATCACCCAGCTCCCAAGAGATCCAGGAAAAGCCAAAGCGTTACCTCTTCTAATAGGGGAAATGGTAGATCAGGGAGTCCTGGTCCCAGTTCCAAAACAGGAGGAGGGGGAGGGTTTCTACTCACACGTCTTTTTAGTACAGAAACCCTCAGGCAAATATCGGCTAATCCTAAACCTAAAACCCTTGAACGAAACAATTCGGTACAAGAGGTTCAGGATGGAATCTATTTATTCAATCAGAGGTCTGCTGCAGAAGGGTTACTTCATGGCGACCATAGATTTAAAGGATGCCTATTTGCATGTGCCCATCAGAAAGAATTCCCAAAGGTACCTCCGACTGGCATTACAGATGGGTCAACGGATATACCATTTCCAAAGCAGGGCCTTGCCGTTCGGTCTTTCCTCCTCGCCAAGGATCTTTACCAAGATACTGGCAGAAACCATCGCACCATTAAGGTTACAAGCGATAAATGTGATACCCTATTTAGACGATTTACTATTCATAGCACCAACGAAGGAAAGGCTTCAGGAAGACATAAAGGTCGCACAGAAGTGGTTAGCCCACCTGGGGTGGATAGTAAGTACCGAAAAGTCGAATCTCTTCCCCTCCCAGGAGATCCGATTTTTAGGGTACACGATCAATTCCATCAGACAGAAGATCTCACTACCGCAAGAAAAGATAGTACATCTCGTGCAGAGAATAGCAAGGCTGCAAACAAATCTTCCTGTCACAGTAAGGGAAGTAATGTCAGTACTGGGCCTCATGACGTCTGCCATTCCAGCAGTCAAGTGGGCCAGGTTCCACCAGAGACCGCTTCAGGCTTTTCTCCTGCAGAATTTGGGGAGAAAGGACCTAGAGGACATGATGGTTATCCCATCGAGGGTGAGACAGGCCTTATGGTGGTGGAGATGTCAGGACAATCTACAGAAGGGAGTTCTGTGGGTATGTCCAGTTTCTCACATACTGACCACAGACGCCAGCAGTTGGGGCTGGGGGGCCCATCTGGGCGGTCAGTGGGCACAAGGAGGGTGGACGCATTTACAAAGTCAGAGGTCCTCCAATTACAGAGTTGAAGGCAGTGGCAAAAGCAATCGAAGCATTCCAGAACCAGATCAGAGGGCGACATGTTCAGGTCAGATCAGACAATGTAACAACAGTAGCATACCTAAACAAGCAGGGCGGAACTCAGAGCCCCAGTCTGAGATTGGTGGCCCAGGAAATTTTCATCTGGGCAGAGAGGAATTTAGAATCCCTTGCAGCAATCCATCTCAAGGGAACACAAAACGTCCTAGCAGACTATTTAAGCAGACAAGCCATTTCTCAAGAGGAATGGTCACTGGATCAAGGAGTCTTTGCTCAGATAGCAACCAGATGGGGTCTGCCGGAGGTCGACTTATTTGCCAACAGGGCAAATTCAAAACTGCCAAACTTCTGCTCTCTCAATCCGGAAGATCAGCCTATAGCGATAGACGCCCTCCAGACAGAGTGGAATTTCAAGCTTTGCTATGCCTTTCCACCTCTTCACTTAATTCCAAGAGTGTTAAAGAAGTTCATAGCAGAACGCACAACGCTAATCCTAATAGCGCCTTACTGGCCCAAGAGAGCTTGGTTCTCGACACTTCTGTCATTAGCAACTCAGCCTCACTGGATGTTACCATGCAAGCAGAAACTGCTTACGCAGGGGCCAGTACTTCACCCCAATCCAGACATGCTAAACTTAGCAGCATGGCATCTGAAACGGATATCTTAAGAGCAAGGGGTATTTCAGATAGAGTGATTAAAACTCTATTACAAAGTCGTAAGCCCGTCACAAGGGCTATATACAAAACGGTGTGGAGAAGGTTTAATTTATGGCGGTCAGAAACTGGGGAAGAAGAAGTGAATTCTCCAGTAGTTCTGAATTTTTTACAAGAGGGTCTGGACAAAGGTCTAGCCTTAAGCACTATTAAGGTGCAGATCGCAGCCCTCAGTTTATTTGCAACAATCCTTACAGCAGGACCCGCTTATAAACAGATTTTGCAAAGCGGTTTCCAGAATGCGACCTATTATTTGTCAGAAGATCCCAGCATGGGATTTGTCTATTGTTCTAAAAGCTGTCATCTCTGACCCTTTTGAGCCGTTATCAGAGGCGTCCGTTAGATTAATCACGCTTAAGACTGTTTTTCTTATAGCCATGACATCTGCACGCAGGGTGAGTGAACTACAGGCTCTATCAATCAGAGAGCCCTTTTTGCAGATCCTGGAGGATAGAGTCGTTCTCAAGACCGACCAAGCGTTCATACCCAAAGTCTCTTCTGCTTTCCATAGAACCCAGAACATAATCCTTCCTTCCTTCTGTAGTAAGCCAGCTAACAGTAAGGAGGAACAGTTACACCTATTGGATGTGAGGAGAACCTTAATAGCTTATCTGGAAGCCACCAGGGGTTTCAGATCATCGGAGGCCCTGTTTGTCCTCTTCCTCAGGAGCCCGGAAGGGAAAACAAGCCTCTAAAGGGACGATAGCAAGGTGGATTAAGATGGCTATAGCAGAAGGCTACAAGGCCCTACACTTGATTCCTCCACAAGGGCTAAATGCTCATTCCACAAGGGCATTAGCAACTTCCTGGGCGGAAAGAGCCGGTGCTACCCCGGAGCAGATATGCAAGGCTGCCACATGGTCGAGTATGTCCACATTCATTCGACATTACCGATTGGATCTGTTGGGGAGTCAGGATCAGGCGTTTGGAAGGAAAGTCCTCCAAGCAGTGGTCCCACCCTAAATGGAGTGAGTACTTGTGTATCCTCTCAAGGGCTGTCCTGGAAGACGACTGGGGAAAAACCGGAGTTAGACTTACCGGTAACTCTGTTTCCAGGAGTCTTCCAGGACAGCACGTTCCCACCCTTGTATGCATAAATAAGTCGGTGTATGTTTTTAAAAACTGTCTTTCAGCTCCGTCCTTCGGTTCTTTGATAAAACTGACCAGATGCCTGAGGGACCGCCTTTTAAAGAGCTGTGCAATGTGTTTCCTGTCAGGTGTGATGAGCTCCATCTCTCAAGGGCTGTCCTGGAAGACTCCTGGAAACAGAGTTACTGGTAAGTCTAACTCCGTTTTTTTACAGAAATCTGAATTATTAATGTATAAATAAGCCCATAAATGCAAATTTAATATACAGTATATTGCCAAAAGTATTGGGACACCTGCCTTACATGCACATGAAATTTAAAGCATTTGTCTACCCTCTATACACATTTTTACCTACAGGTAAGCCTATAATAAAGCTTACCTGTAGGTAAAATGAATATCTCCTAAACCTGTACGGTTTAAGAGATATATTCCACTTGCATGCAGCCGCTGATGTCACGGCGCATGTTCAGTAATGTCCCGGCAAAGGCCCGGCGCACAGCGTCGGACCTTGCCGGAAAGTGCTGGAACGATAGGCTCCTGCGCGCATTTTTTTTTGTTAGGGTACACAACCGCTTTAATGTCATTCCAGCCTTAGTCCATAGGGTTCCACATTGAGTTGGCCCACCCACACGAATACTGGATTTCTAGAAGAATCAAAGTTATTTTTCTATTCTTGCAGAAAATATACTTCGCTTGAAAAAAAGAGGAAACTAATACAGCAACCACATTCAAGGACTGGCAAGTTGAAGTACACTATATTGTCAAAAGTACTGGGATGCCTGCCACATGAACTTTAATGGCATCCCAGTCTTAGTCCGTAGGGTTCAATATTGAGTTGGCCCACCCTTTGCAGCTATAACAGCTTCAACTCTTCTGGGAATGTTGTCCACAAGGTTTAGGAGTGTCTATGGCAATGTTTGACCATTCTTCAAAAAGTGCATTTGTGAGGTCAGGCACTGATGTTGGATGAGAAGGCCTGGCTCGCAGTCTCTGCTCTAATTCATCCCAAAGGTGTTCTATCGGGTTGAGGTCAGGACACTGTGCAAGCCATTCAAGTTCCTCCACCTCAAACTCGCTCATCCATGTCTTTATGGACCTTGCTTTGTGCACTGGTCCAAATCATTTGGCAGAGGGAGGATTATGGTGTGGGGTTGCTTTTCAGGGGTTGGGCTTAGCCCTTTCGTTCCAGTGAAGGGAACTCTTAAGGCGTCAGCATAACAAGACCTTTTGGACAATTTCATGCTCCCAACACTGGGGGAACTGTTTGGGGATGGTCCCTTCCTGTTCCAACATGACAGCGCAACAGTGCACAAAGCAAGGTCCATAAAGAAAGGGATGAGCGAGGTTGGGGTGGAGGAACTTGACTGGCCTGCACAGAGTCCTGACCTCAACCCAATAGAACACCTTGGGGATAAATTAGTGCGGAGACTGCGAGACAGGCCTTCTCATCCACATCAGTGCCTGAGCTCACAAATGTGCTTCAGGAAGAATGGTCAAACATTCCCATAGACACACTCCTAAACCTTGTGGACAGCCTTCCCAGAAGAGTTGAAGAAGTTATAGCTGCAAAGGGTGGACCAACTCAATATTGAACCCTACGGACTAAGACTGGGATGCCATTAAAATTTGTGTGCTTGCAAAGGCAGGCGTCCCAATACTTTTGACAATATAGTGTACTTCAGCTTGCCAGTCCTTGGTTGTGGTTGCTGTATTAGTTTCCTTTTTTTTTTTTTTTTTTTTCCCAAGCTAAGTATATTTTCTGCACGTATAGAAAAATAACTGATTCTTCTAGAAATCCAGTATTCGTGTAACTGCCTATGTATTGGGCAGCATAGTAGCTAAGTGGTTAGCACTTCTGCCTAAGCAGCTCTACGGTTGGTCGGTTCGAATCCCAACCATGGCACTACCTGCTTGGAGTTTGCATGCTTTCCTCCTGTGTCTGTGTGTGTTTCCTCCGGGTACTCCGGTTTCCTTCCACACTCCAAAGACATGCTGGTAGGTTAATTGGATCCTGTCTAAATTGGCCCTAGTATGTGTATGTATAAATGTGAGTTAGGGACCTTAGATTGTAAGCTCCTTGAGGGTAGGGACTATTGTGAATGTATGCTGTAATCGGGAGAGCAGGCTAGGGTGACAACGCTACTTCTCCATACAGTACAGTAAGTGAGCGTTGTCCCCATCAGAGAGGTAGAGTCTTACTGGAAAGGTCACCAGGTAAAAATAAATGAAAGCGTTCCAAAAAAGAAACCTAATGCATCCACTACATCTAAGGGCTGGTAAGATGTAATATATTACGTTTTTGTTTTTCGGGTTTAGACAAAACTTAATGCTCTTTTACACAAAGTATTTTTTTTTTTGTTACAGTTGCATTGTGTTTATAGTTAACTTGTGTCCCCTCCAGGATCCAGAATACAGGGGTAAATCCAATGGCAAGATCATGGCACACACTGACCCCTATTGGAGAGGAACATTTGTTTCTCTTTGGGGGTCTTAGTGCTGAAGATGTACCGCTAAGTGAGTAAAAGTGTTTTAATTCAAAATAATAATTAGAAAATTAAAATAATATTGATAAATATTCAATCTTTTTATTGCAACTGTGATCGTGTTCTTCTGGATGATAACCTAAAGGCTATTTTTCACATTTTTGCTTGCGTGTTATTTTTTGCAGGTGACGGATGGATATATAGTCTCTCCACCAGTGCATGGAAGCAGTTGACACATTTAGATAAGGATCAACCAAGGTACTCAACACCAACCCAAAAGAAAATGCTAAGTACAGCACCTTAAAAAGTATTCATACCCCTTGAAATTTTCCACATTTTGTCATGTTACAACCAAAAACGTAAATGTATTTTGTTGGGATTTTATGTGATAGACCAACACAAAGTGGCACATAATTGTGAAGAGGAAGGAAAATGATAAATGGTTTTCAACATTTAAATGTGAAAAGTGTGGGGTACATTTGAATTCAGCCCCCTTTACTCCGATACCCCTAACTAAAATCTAGTGCAACCAATTTCATTCAGAAGTCCCCAAATTTGTAAATATAGTCCACCTGTGTGTAATTTACAACACAAAGTGGCCATAATTGTTAAGTGGAAGGAAAATGATAAATCGTTTTTAACATTTTTTACAAATGTGAAAAGTGTGGGGTACATTTGTATTCAGCCCCCCTCCGTCAATACTTTGTAGAACTGCCTTTCTCTGCAATTACAGCTGCAAGTCTTTTTGGGGAAGTCTCTACCAGCTTTGCACATCTAGAGAGGACATTTTTGCCCATTTTTCTTTGCAAAATATCTCTAGCGCTGTCAGATTGGATGGAGAGCGTCTGTGAACAGCAATTTTCAAGTCTTGCCACAGATTCTCAATTGGATTTAGGTCTGGACTGTTCCATTGTAGCTCTGGCTGTATGTTTAGGATCGTTGTCATACTGGAAGGTGAACCTCCACCCCAGTCTCAAGTCTTTTGCAAACTCTAACAGGTTTTCTTCTAAGATTTCCCCGTATTTGGCTCCATCCATCTTCCCATCAACTCTGACCAGCTTCCCTGTCCCTGTTGAAAAAAAGCATCCCCACAACATGATGCTGTCACCACCATGTTTCACGGTGGGGATGGTGTGTTCAGGGTGATGTGCAGTGGTAGTTTTCCGCTACACATAGCGGTTTGCTTTTAGGCCAAAAAATTTAATTTTGGTCTTATCTGACCAGAGCGCACCTTCTTCTACATGTTTGCTGTGTCCCTCACATGGCTTCTCACAAACTGCAAACAAGATTCCTTATGGCTTTCTTTCAACAATGGCTTTCTTCTTGCCACTCTTCCATAAAGGCCAGATTTGTGGAGTGCAGGACTAATAGTAGTTCTGTGGACAGATTCTCCCACCTGAGCTGTGGATCTCTGCAGCTCCTCCAGAGTTACCATGGGCCTCTTGGCTGCTACTGATTAATGCTCTCCTTGCCCAGCCTGTCAGTTTAGGTGGATGGCCATGTCCTGGTAGGTTTGCAGTTTTGCCATACTCTTTCCATTTTCGGATGATGGATTGAACAGAGCTCCTTGAGATGTCCAAAGCTTGGGATATTTTTTTATAACCTAACCCTGCTTTAAACTTCTCCACGACTTTATCCCTGACCTGTCTGGTGTGTTCCTTTGCCTTCATGATGATGTTTGTTCACTAAGGTTCTCTAACAAACCTCTGAGGGCTTCACAGAACAGCTGTATTTATAGTGAAATTAAATTACACACAGGTGGACTATATTTACAAATTTGGGGACTTCTGAATGAAATTGGTTGCACTAGATTTTAGTTAGGGGTATCGGAGTAAAGGGGGCTGAATTCAAATGTACCCCACACTTTTCACATTTAAATGTTGAAAACCATTTATCATTTTCCTTCCTCTTCACAATTATGTGCCACTTTGCGTTGGTCTATCACATAAAATCCCAATAAAATACATTTACGTTTTTGGTTGTAACATGACAAAATGTGGAAAATTTCAAGGGGTATAAACACTTTTTTAAGGCACTGTAAATGTTGCTTTAATTTAAGTGTAAATAAATAGTGTTGCGCTATACAAAAACTAAAGTAATGTGCACACAAATTTAATGCACATATAAATCAATCACAATAAATAAAGAGTTAACTGTCAAATTAATGTGATCTTTAATGATGGTAAATCTCAATTCATGATGAACGGATAAAAGTTCATATAACTGTGCCACCTTGAGATACAAACAATCCGTGGCTGATCCACCACCACTAGATAAAGTTTGCGCTTACCCCAAAGTGATGACTTCCTATTACGGTGGGTCATTGTGAGCTTGTTCACAAAAATTCCTCTGGGTCTTGTATCACCTTGGGAAAGGAACAGATAAAGCGTCCCCGCAACTTTATCCAGATCAGTGTCCCTCCGCACTTCAAGTAATGGATCGTTAATTAATACCCATAGGGAATAAAAAGGACTACCATAGCGTGAATCTGTTAAAAAGGGGATTTAATAAAAAATATTGCACTTATATCACATTAGAAATGAGCAGGCTCTGTCAGAGCAATCCATGCTCTGACAGAGCGTACAAAACATTAGAAACACGTTAGCGTCAAGTATAGCCTTAGCCCAACCGGTTTCATCCTACAGCAGACTTCTTCCGGGGCACACTTTATCTAGTGGTGGTGCATCAGTCACGGATTTATTGTATCTCATGGTGGCACATTTATATGAACTTTTATCCGTTCATCATTGTAATGATATCACGTGCGAGACACAAAACTAGCACCATTTTACCACAAGTACACCATGACAGTTTTAACTTGGGAAACCCCCTCACTACTCATTCCCCCTCCCAACAACTTAGGAATGCCAGGTCTTCTAACAGACTCCCAAATGTCTGGGGGATGTTTGGGCAAGCCTAATCATAAACCAATAAATCAGATTCCTTAAAGGACAGTACAGGAGGTCTTCGATAAGGGAGAGAGCTATAATTCTCTTCAGACAGCTGCGACCTTCCAGTTACCCTGCGGGACGGCATACCGAAACCCAAACATCGATGAATTCACTTATAAGGGAACCCACCGATAGTTTATCCTCTTCCCAGGGTCACAGAAAGGGACAAGTCTGTCATGTTTAGACTTGCCTTGATGCACTGTGGCTTCTGAACTCAAATTCCCTTATGATGAATTTGCACGATAATTCCATCCCGAGATATTGTTTTTAGACTGAGAATTGCTGATTAGGGAAGAATGTTATTCCATGGTCCGCCGTGGACAGCCCACGGGCCCACCTTACCAATGTTAGTGGTCAGGGGCATACGGCCCCACCCCTTTACACCCAGAGAAAAGGGGGATGCGAAGGACAGCTCTCAGTTCTCACCTTACCATCAAAGAACGAACATCCGAGAACCCATGGACTCCTCCTCGAATCTCTGATTGATCACGGACATTTAAAAGCAAGTAACTTTCCATTCTGTCTTATCTCTTTGCTGCTGTACATTATGTCTCTTATTGCTTTGTAACATTTTTCTGTAAATATTTTACTGCACTAAACTTGACCTTTTCATTATTAAACCTTATTCTGAAAAGTGCAAAACAAGAGAATTTGGTCTTGGGACTTTAGATTAGGTATGCCACATACAAGAAGAGTACAACACGTGTAAAATTATATGAATTGAACTTGTATGTAAATAAATTCATATAATTTTATACGTGTTGTACTCTTCTTGTATGTGGCACACCTCATCTAAAGTCCCAGGACCAAATTATCTTGTTTTACATGCATTTTAGGGAGGTATGTATGCCACAATGGTAGCGACAGTTCACATTTGTTCTTTCATACTGTATTATTTGGGTGGAAGACACCCGTGGTCTCCCGTGATCTGTCACACCACAACCACAGACAAGCTACTTATCTTGTCTGTATTCACATACTGACATCTTGCACATAGACTTTTTTTCTCAGTAAACATACCCATTGAGTACACATTATTATCTACCACCCATTCAGCCTTTAGTAGGAGACCGCTCTCCTCGTCTGTCTCGGGGCTGCGATGCATGGCAAGATCCCCCGCCTTCTCCCTGCCTCGGGCGGTGAGTGGGGAGTGTCGTCCTATGCATCGGCGTCATGCTCAGTCAAGCCCAAGGCATCGTCTGACGCCACGATCCAGGGGTGGGTGTTTCTCCATCAGATGCCGAGGAGTGGATGGATGTAGTTTGATCCCTGGAGCACGTGCCACACCTTGCGATCGGCTGCACACACCTGTCTCCTCAATGCGTCTTGTATGATGCTCGCAGGGACCCTCCCTTCACCTGGGGTATTTGAGTCAGGGTCAGCCATCACACCACTCCCTAGGTCATCACATTAGTGGAGCATGCCCTGCACAGCACACATTACCTATTTGGCAAGTCCCTTCCAGGGGGTTCTCTCACTCACCCACTCTTTTTGCCTCTCGGCATGTTCAGGCACCTTGAGTACAGTTCCTATTTTACTCGAAAAAACCTTCTAATGATAACAGTATTTTTTTATTTTTTTTTTAATAAAAAACTTACAATGCACTGTTCCAAATTTATTACGCACAGTAAGTTTCAAAACACTTTATAGGTTGTAAAGAACTGAAAATTGTCATTTGTTGTGTTTGCAGCATATTTACTGAAATCATAAGCTATTTCAATCAAACTTTGAACAACATTTTACATTTTTGAACATTTTAACCGGTCACATTACATTTTAACATAGGACCCCTTATTTGATAGCAGCTTCACAAGTCTTGCATCCATTGAACTTGTGAGTTTTATCCCCATAGCAGCCATTGATGCAGAGGTATTCTTTGCAGCATGAGATGGTGCATTGTCATGCATGAAGATGATTTTATTACGGAAAGCATAGTTCTTCCTTCTGTACCAGGGAAAGAAGTGGTCAGTCAGGAACTCCACATACTTTGCAGAGGTCATTTTTACACCTTCGGGGACCCTAAGGGGGCTGACCAGCTCTCTTCCCATGATTCCGGCCCAAAACATGACTCCACCACCGCCTTGCTGACGTCGCAGCCTTGTTTGAACAGGGTGGCCGTCCACCAACCATCCACTACTCCATCCATCTGGACTATCCAGGGTTGCACGGCACTCATCAGTGAACAGGACTGTTTGAAAAATAGTATTCATGTATTTTTCTGCCCAATGCAGCCGTTTCTGCTTGTGAGCATTGGTTAGTGGTGGCCGAATGGAAGGTTTATGCTCAGTTGCAAGACTCTGGAAAACTCTACACCTTGATGTCCGTGGGACTACAGAGGCACCAACAGCTTCAAATATCTGTTTGTTATATGTAATGGTGTTTTAGCTGCTGCTCTCTTGATCCGATGCATGGATCTGGCAGAAATCTTCTTCATTGTGCCTTTATCTGCACAAACCCGTCTGTGCTCTGAGTCAGCCACAAATCTCTTAATAGTGCGATGATCACGCTTAAGTTTTTGTGAAATATCCAATGTTTTCATACCTCGTCCATGGCATTGAACTATTTCACTCTTTTCGGCAGCAGAGAGATCCTTTTTCTTCCCCATATTACTTGAAAATGGTGCTCTGCTTAATAATGTGGAACGCCTTCCTTTAGTAGTTTTTCCTTTAATTGGGCTCACCTGGCAATAATGCATTATATTGCATAATAATTTGGAACAGGGTGTGTGTGTATGTATGTATGTGTGTGTGTATATGTATGTATGTATGTATATATATATATATATGTGTGTGTGTGTGTGTGTGTGTGTGTGTGTGTATATATATGTATATATGTATGTGTGTGTATATATGTATGTGTGTGTGTGTGTATGTATATGTGTATATATATATATATATATATATATATATATATATATATATATATATATATATATATATATATATATATATATA
>BLSH010504687.1:786324-824531 GCA_018402905.1 Glandirana rugosa
TATTATTTTTTTTTTTTTTTTTTTTTATTTATTACTCTTGGTACTTTGACTCCACCCGCAATTACTTTTTATTTTCTATGGTATTGGTCTCTCCACTTTCCTATATCCACACTTTTTTTTACGTTTGTTGGTAAGTATTGACACCCTCCCCAACTTCCTAAACTCTACTATACACTTTATATACTATTTGTACTTACCATATTTACATAGCTATACACATACAAATTTCCCTATGTTTGACATTATTATAGGTTAAAATGGGGCAGGTGAGTCATTCCTGTGCTTTCCACCTTGGTATGAATCACTTATTCCATCATGGCCTGTGTCCTGCCTGGTCCCTTGGTGCGGACGGGATTTTCCCTGCCTCAGCCCCGGGGCAGACATCATTGTTGGCACTCCCCTTCCTCTTTTTAAGCCAGGCTACTGTATTGAGCTGACATGTAAGTAGTATACCTCTTTTTCCATGACTTACTATTTTCATATCCCACCAGGATTTGATTAAACGATTATTTTATTCATATTTACAGCTACAGACTAACATAGCGGTGCATTCCTGATCAGTGGCTGTACGCCACGAAACGTAGAGTTTTTATCAATGCTCATATCAACCAATCTTTGTATCGTCTTATCATGTCTCCATTCATTTATTTTATCTTACCCTGTATATGTAAATTCATGAATTTTATACTTCTATCATCATGTGTTACGTCAGCTCTGCGATGCGGCTCATGATGGCCGGATTGGTGTATTCCAATATGTAACTTTTATTCAGTATGTAAATAAAAGTCCCCGGACCAAATTCTCTTGTTTTGCATGTATTTTAGGGATGGAGGTATGCCACAGTGGTATTTTTTTCACTTCAGCAGACAGTTCACATTTTTTTCTTTCATATTATTCTGAAAAGTGTTAACCTTGTCCCTAAAAGCTCTTAATGCAAGCTATAACTAATCTGTTCCTTTGAAGAGCGCTACTGTTTAAGATAACTCATCTGAATATCCCTGTTTGTGGTGACAGCATGTGTTACAGGTGGTTATTCTAAAATCACAAGTGGTATTGCTAATTGTTGGAGACCTAACACTCTGGATCAAAGGTTAGTGGTGGCACTGGAAGGGTTAATTGTTTGAATTACCCCGATAACAATCGCTCTCAGGCGGCTGGCACTTAAACGGTGGTCCTGCAAGCTGGGAAATCTTTGTGCTGAAAGCAGCTGAAAGTGGTATTGTTACGTTAGTGACAAGCGCTGTGTGGGCTCAATTGTTCCTCTGTCTCCCCGGATCTGATACCCGCATTTGTCACAATCGTGAATTGAGATTTATCATCATTGGAGATCACATTAATTGGACACTTAGCACTTTATTCATTACTGTGATTGATTTACATGCGCCTTGAATTTGTATGCACATGTCACTTTAATTTAGTTTTTGTATAGCGCAACACTATTTGTTTACATATGTTTCTTTATGTGTATATATCTCGCATACGAGTGGTGCTGCTTTGGTTTTCCCTTTTTTATCATTAGCGCAGTATATAATTCTTTTTGTATTTTAATTTAAGTGCTCCTCGGTATTCCAAAATAAATGGTGTTTCCAGCTGCACAGGATTCCAGTGTCATGTTTTCATTCCTGCCTGTGGCCTGGTTGGGGTGATTTCCTGTCACTTCCTTTCCTGGTGACAACATTGGTACTGGAAAAGGTAACTGGGGACAACTTTTAAGAGCCGGTTCACACTGCCGCGACTTTTCAGGCCACTTGAGTCTGACATGCAGTACTATAGAACCGTTCTAATAGGAGGGACTCAAATCTCTCCGAATTAGAAAAGGTTCCTGTAAGACTTTGGGGGTGACTTCAGGTGACTTGCATTGAATTCTATTACAGAAGTCATCTGCAAGCTGTGCTGAAGTCGCACTGTGTGGGGCAGCTCAGAGTCGCCTTGTAAGTCAGATTGCCCCCTGTGTGAACCGGCCCTAACAAGAACACGTTGTGCAATAGGAAGCTGAGGATGTTTCTAACTGCCCTCTGCTTTACTAAAAAAATGTTTTTATTGCTGTGTGTCCTGTTTAGATAGTTTTCCCCTAATTCAGCCCTTCTTAACCTGCGCTCACCCAGAGGTTGCTAGAGGTTCATTGAGAAGAGAGCAGTGGTATATTGATCTCCTGCCTACACTGACCACCAGTGTAAGGAGTTACTTCTACATCGACTACCAATGTAACGGGTCACTTCCACACTGATCACCAATGTATGGGGTCACTTCTACACTGGCCAGCAATGTGAGGAGCCACGGCTACGCTGGCCACGAATGTAAGAGGTAATTTCTACACTGACCTCCAATATTCCAATATAAGGAGCCACGTCTACACAGACCACCATTGTAAGGGGTCACTTCTACACTGACCACCAATGTAAGGAGCCACGTCTACACTGACCTCCAGTGTAAGGGGTCACTTCTAAACTGACCACCAATATAAGGAGCCACATCTACACTGACCTCCAATATAAGGGGTCACTTCTAAACTGACCACCAATATAAGGAGCCACATGTACACTGACCACCAATGTAATGGGTCACTTCTACACTGACCACCAATGTAAGGGGGTCACTTCTACACTGACCACCAATGTAAGGGGGTCACTTCTACACTGACCACCAATGTAAGGGGGTCACTTCTACACTGACCACCAATGTAAGGGGTCACTTCTACACTGACCACCAATGTAAGGGGTCACTTCTACACTGACCACCAATGTAAGGGGTCACTTCTACACTGACCATCAATGTAAGGGGTCACTTCCACACTGATCACCGATGTAAGGAGCCACGTCTACGCTGACCACGAATGTAAGAGGTCATTTCTACACTGACCACTAATGTAAGGGATCACTTCCTTTTTTTTTTTTTTTTAATGATAACTTTTATTGTGATACAAAATATACATATGTATTTTAATTACAATAGATGTCTTTTCATTATACAAATTATACCTTCACATGTTATCAAATGACATTTTTGAATATCCAGTAAAGTAACAAGACACATCGCAATGTACGTGTGCAGTACTTTTGAAGTATTTTTGACTCAGATTTCAACAACATAGTGATTCCAATCTCTTATATAACACCATTGGGGTGCTGTGGGGTCCATTGTTAGAAATGCCTGTTTTCCTGATTAGGCACATGTTTCTGGGGTTTGCAACCATCTATCCCATATTTTGCCATATTTGGATGGGGACCTGTGTGTGTGTGTGTGTGTGTGTGTGTGTGTGTGTGTGTGTATGAGTTTTTTTGTATGGTAAGGTATTGTTTACCTCCGCTATCCAACTGTTGAGGTCAGGGGGATTGGTTCTCATCCAGTTTTTGGTTATTATTTTCCAGGCTGAAAAGAGTGTTTTGTTCAGGAATATTTTGTGAAATTTGTCGCGTTCTTGGAAAATTCCCAGAAGGCATGCTTTGGGGCAAAATGTGAGCCAGGATCCCATGTAAGAATTTCAATATTTGTGACCAAAAACCCTGTATTTTGGTGCACTTCCATATTAAGTCGTAAAATGTCCTTGTTACTTGGCCACACATTGGACAGAGGGCCATTTGATCCTGTTTATATCTGGACAGCCTTAGCGGTGTTAAATACCCTCCGTGTAAAATATAGATCTGTGTGATTCTATCGGACAGTTTTGGTGATGCTAATTTACAGGTGTCTAAGGCTTCACTCCACTCCTCATCCTCTATCCTATTCTTTTGCACATATACCATTACAGTGGAAGTGGGCAAAAGCAACATATTGTAAAAATGAGAAATTTGTTTTTTAGGTTCTGTGCTCTTAATCACTTCCATGATTGGGTTTGTGTCCAGTTGGAAAATACCTTAGGGGAATTGTTCTCTGAAGGCATGTCTTGTAGATACCTAAAAACCTTTCAGGACGGTAGATCGTATTCTATTTTTAAACTATCAAATGTTTTTAGCTCCCCGTTTCTTGTTGGGATAGTAAATATATTCCTTTGGAGCTCCAAGTCTCCCAGTCTGGGATCTGCCTAAATTAATTTAGGTTCATATTGTGCTACAATGGGGTATATTAGTGTATATGAGAAAGGGTGCATTTACTCATTGAGACATCCAATATGCGCCTGTAATGAAATAACAGAGATTGCCTATCTCCAATTGTTCTGGCCCCCCTGATACCTCCCCCTGTCACTGCTGAGGGATCTGTTGCATGTGACCCCCACTTGGGACACAGGAATGTTATGAATCTAGTTCTGTCCGTTTTGTCAATGTGGAAGCAGGGCTGGTGCAAGGAACTTTGACACCCTAGGCCAGTGGTTCTCAACTCCTGTCCTCGGGACCCACTAACAGGCCAGGTTTGCAGGATAACTGAAATGCATCACAGGTGATCTCCTTTGCAGTATTCTAGTCTGCATCTTCCCAAGGTAATACATAAAATCTGGCCTGTTGGTGGGTCCTGAGGACAGGAGTTGAGAACCACTGCCCTAGGCGAAATCTCATTTTGCTGCGCCCATTGGCTCCACCCTCTTTTCCCTGCCCATGTGACAAGAGGTGGCACTATACAGGAAGTACAAAGATCATACTGCGCCAATACTAATAGAATAAAGATAGACAGCTGCAGCCAAAAACCTACAACACCGCTTACTACATAAAATCAAAAAAGGCTGCACTCTTGACACATTGGTTCTTGGCTTGATGACAAGATTTCAATAATAATTATGAGCAGTATGAACTACGTACATAAAGAGTCGAATATTGTTGAAAATGTAGGAAAACTTCTAACAAAATAAATAATAAGAAAATATATATAAAACACACACAGTGGTTCTAAGAAATAGAAATATATGGTAGCAACAAAGGAATAATATCTCGTTTGTTGTGTTGACAAACTTAGAGAGTAAAATTTTGTGAAGTGCAACCACTATAAAAGTTCATATAGGCAGATAGAGTCCTAAGTACAGCAACTTTGAAAGTTCATATAAACTAATAAGATCCTAGGTGAATGAGGCACTCCAAGTGAGTCTAGCGATAATACAGTTGTGCAAAACCCTCCACCATATAGGATGGTAGCTTACCGGATGTAAGCGCAAAATGCTCTTTGGCCTATCACCCAGCCTGGGTCCCCGTATTCCTCTTTGGGTGCCCAGTAAGGAAAGCCTGACTCCGTTCCGGGTACCAGCCAACGTAGAAGGGATCGCAGCAGTGGAACCGGAAAGCACCTCAATAGTTCGTTGAGCCAGGACCCCACTACAGGGTACGATAGATGTCACCCAAACATCTAAGAGGGGCGAGCTCCGTCCCAATGGAGGTCATATAAATAAAAAAGGGGCCTCCACTAGTGTAATAACGTTGAGAAATGTTTTTAATGTAAAAGAAATGCACTCACAGCAATTAAGGCAATTCCAGATAAAAGACAACAAGCCGGCCGGTTCTGTAGTGTTACTCCAAGGCAGTGACGTCAGCGTGTCTTTCCAATGTACATTTCGTCACTACAAGGACGTCGTCCTGTACAGGAAGTATTGGCTCTGCTCCCTCTAGAGCTGGCTCCAGTGCTGCGCCTCTAATTACACTACCGGTCGGATGGAGCAGCTGCCTGAGACTGAGTTAGTTACATGCTGCAGCCTGCAAATGTGGAGGGAAACCAGCAGCTGGGCACCCCTAGGCAACATTGCATCCTAGTCAGCTGCCTAGTTTGCCTAGTGGTAGGACCGGTCCTGTGTGGAAGAGCTGAGATAACTGTGCTGCTAGATAGTATATATTAAAACCTGGCAGTGCTATCCCTCCTAGGTCTGTGGGGTTTTTCAATTTGTGCCAAGGTAATTTGTGTCTGCTACTTCCCCAAATAAAAGATTTGAGAATCGCTTCCATTGTTTTGAAGTGTTTTAGTGGTAGGTATGTCGGTGAATGCCAGACCATATACAAGATTTTAGAAAGTAGAACCCTTTCTACTATGTTAAAGTGCCCCATAACTCCTATTGGTATCTGGGCCCAGGTTTGGGTTTTGTTCTTTAGCATTGCATGTAATGGTTTTATGTGGAGCCGGTAATAATCGGTTGGCAAATGAGACGTTTGGATGCCTAGGTATTTTATTTGATCTACTCTCGGTAGGGGAAGGTTGGATTGAGCGTTCGTTGCTGGAAAGTTTGGGAGTATTTGGGATTTATCCCAATTAATTTTGAGTCCTGAGAATAGTCAGAATCTCTCAATTATGGTGAGCGCAGTAGATAGTGACTTATCAGAGTCGTCTAAGTATAGGAGAGTGTCGTCTGCGTATGTGCTTATCTTTTACATTAGTTGGCCTACCCGTAAGCCGATGATGTCGGGGTGTGAGCATATTGCTATAGCAAGGGGTTCTGCTGCCAGTGCGTATAATAGTGGGGAAAGAGGACACCCCTGTCTCGTTCCTCTGGTCAGAGGAAACTGTTCTGAGGCCCATCCATTGGCTAATACCTTAGCAACTGGTGATTGATATAGCAGTTGCACCCATTTGATGAACTTTGGTCTGAAGCCGAACTTTCCTAGACATGTCCATAGATAGCGTCACTTGACCGAGTCGAACGCCTTGGCTGTGTCCAGGGTGACGACTGTTCTACTACCTGTATATTCATGTGGGGTTTGGAGATTTATGAAAAGCCTCCTTAAGTTAAAGAGGTGTTGCTTCCAGGCATATAGCCGGCTTGATCTTCGTGAATTATAGACAAGATGGCTTTATTGAGGTGGATGGCCAAGATTTGTAAGGGGGGTCACTTCTGCACTGACCTCCAATGTAAGGGGTCACTTCCATACTGATCACCGATGGAAGGGGTCTTATATACACTGACCTCCAATATAAAGGGTCACTTCTACACTGACAACCAATGTAAGGAGCCACGTCTATGCTGACCACGAATATAAGAGATCATTTCTACACTGACCTCCAATATAAGGAGCCACTTCTACACTGACCACCAAGGTAAGGAGTTACTTCTATACTGACCTCCAATATAAGCGGTCACTTCTACACTGCCTACCGATGCAAGGAGCCCCATCTACACTGAACTTTAATATAAGGGTGCACTTCTAAACTGACCACCAATGTAAGGAGCCAAGTCTACACTGACCTCCAATATAAGGGGTCAATTCTACACTGACTACCAGTGCAAGTAGCCCCATCTACACTGGACTTTAAAATACTGGGTCACTTCTAAACTGACCACCAATGTAAGGAGCCATGTCTACACTGACCTCCAATATAAGGGGCCACTCCTACAATGAAAACCAATGTAAGGGGTCATGTTTACACTGACCTCCAATATAAGGGGTCACTTCTACACTGACCACCAATGTAAGGGTTCACTTCTACACTGACCTCTGATGTAAGGGGTCCTTTCTACACTGACCTCCAATATAAGGGGTCACTTCTACACTGACCACCAATGTAAGGGGTCACTTCTACACTGACCACCAATGTAAGGGGACAATTCTACACCGACTACCGATGTAAGGAGCCACATTTACACTGACTTTTAATACTGTATAAGGAGTCACTTCTACACTGACCACCAATTTAAGGGTTACTTCTACACTGATCACCAATGTAAGGAGTTACTTCTACACTGACCTCCAATATAAGGGGTCACTTCTAAACTAACCACCAATGTAAGGAGCCAAGTCTACACTGACCTCCAATATAAGGGGTCACTTCTACACTGACTACCGATGTAAGGAGCCCCATCTACACTGAACTTTAATATAAGGGGTCACTTCTAAACTGACCACCAATGTAAGGAGCCATATCTACACTGACCTCCAATATAAGGAGTCACTCCTACAATGAAAGCCAATGTAATGGGTCATGTTTACACTGAACTCCAATATAAGGGGTCACTTCTACACTGACCACCAATGTAAGGGGTCACTTCTACACTGACCTCCAAAGTAAAGGGTCACTTCTACACTGACCTCCAATATAAGGGGTCACTTCTACATTGACCACCAATGTAAGGGGTCACTTCTACACTGACCACCAATGTAAGGGGTCCTTTCCACACTAACCTCCAATATAAGGGGGTCACTTCTACACTGACCACCAATGTAAGGGGTCACTTCCACACTGACCACCAATGTAAGGGGTCACTTCTACACTGACCACCGATGTAAGCGGTCACTTCCACACTGACCCTAAGGGGTCACTTCTACACTGACAAGCTATGTAAGAAGTCACTTCTACACTGACCACCGATGTAAGGGGTGACTTCTACACTGACCACCAATGTTTGGAGTCACTTCTACAGTGACCACCAATGTAAGGGGCCCGTCTACACTGTCTATCACTGAAAGGGGTCTCTACAATTTTTAGGGTCTTTGTTACTTTATTGACAATTACAATTATTTGTTTTATTTTTTGACTATTAAAGAGGAAGTAAACCCTGATGGGGTTTACTTCCTCAATATTCCCCCGCAAAGTAGAAGCATAATGGGCTACTATGCATCGCATAGTAGCCCATTATGTGTCACTTACCAGCAAATGAAGCCTGCAATGTCCCCTGTGCAGGCAGCGACAACTTTTTCAAAGGTTCGCCATTCACGAACTTCCTGTCACAATGACAATGCAGTTACTGGTACAGGAAGTGTTCCCAGTGGGGACACAGGCAGCAATTAAAATCTATCATGGCTCTTTATATTCCTTACACTTTAAAGGCCCATACAAACGATCAGAAAATCGGAAGTAAAATTTCACCCGACAAATGATCTGGCGATTTTCTGATCGTTAGTATGATGCTTTCGACAGCCGATTCCAAGTTTTTGTCATCCAAAAATTCGAAAATGTTTGTCATTTGTGAACACAAAGTCTGATTTACATTTAATTAGTACAGTTTTCGCTAGAGTAACACTACGCATGCTCAGAAACAAAAGAACACACACAAAACAATTCAACACACGACATCACTTCTGAAGTTGAATTCAGTCGTACGACAATTTTTGTATGTTGAGTAACCTCTTCCCTTTCGATATCAGACTAGCATGCAACCAAAAAAAATAAACGGATGAAAATTAGCTCCGATTATCTGATCGTGTGTACCTGGCTTTAGTCCCACAGCAGTGTTATTTTTGGCAGCAAATTTCGATTTAGTTTTAGTTTTAGACTTAGGACTAAAATGGCATTTTAGTTTTAGTCCCATTTTAGTCTTCTGCAATTGTTTTAGTTTTAATCGTATTTAGTCAACTAAAATCATTTTAGTCGACTAAAATCTAATGGATGTAGTTAAATTGTAAGGTATTATTTAAGCATTTCTCTACAATCTCCAAACTCATTATATACTGCTGGAGTGAAAAATCGAATATCTTATCATTTATGCTATTGAGGTATGAACATGCACTACAGACCAGTGTTAATTTTGACGTCAAATTTAGATTTAGTCTTTTGACTAAAATGGCATTTTAGTTTTAGTCCCATTTTAATCTTTTGACTAAATGCTATTTTAGTTTTAGTCGTATTTTAGTAATCTCAATTGTTTTAGTCGTATTTTAGTCGACTAAAATGGTATTAAGTTAGTCGACGAAATTAACACCGTCCCTCAGTCAGTTTGCTTCCACTGTCTCAGGATACTTTGGACAGGAGAGAGGAACAAGTAAATAATATTGAATATTTTGCATTCCCTTACTAAAGTAAGTCACTGTTTCAAGTTTAATCCAACTATATTTTATTGTCAATTTTACCCAAAACAGATCTCTTTCTTTTGCAGTGGAGCACTCCCTGTGCTGCAATTTTTATGCGGGGCAGATGTTTGTTTCCTGGTTTTGGGCGGCCCCAAGCAGTGCAGTGACTGCAAAAAGGGTGATCCGGATCTCATGAGAACCCCCAAAATCTCATGAGCTCGCACCCTTCTCATTAACTGAGCACTAATGCATTAGAACTGTATGCTACAAATCCATGTGCTGGACTTTAGTTCTGTTTTAAAGGGAACCATGCATGCAGTGGCGGCTGGTGAAATTTTAGGATGGGGGGTGCCAGACCCCGTCCTTCTTTTTTGACCCCTCCCACATCTCATAAGCCCCGTCCCGTTATAGATTCCACCCATTGTGTCACTCTGGACTGCAGTGGTGGTGGGAGCTGGGAGTCAGTCACTCACTGGTGGTCTGGCGGGGGTTTATGATTCTGATCTCATGAGATCATTTTAGTGGCATGGAATAATGGATTGTATGATCACATTGAAACATGCAGGGCCAACTTTAGGCTGATCACACACTATACAATCTGATTGTACTATTTGGATCTACCACCAACTAATAGTACAAGGACCTGCCTGATGTAATACTAAATGGATGGATAGTTTAGCCCTCATATAACAGCAAAATGAGATTGTACAATCAGATCGTATAGTATGTGGTGAGCTTCAGACAGGTTCTCCTAGGTTAGGAGACAGTAATGATAAATGATTGATTGAAATAATCTATAGCCTACAACTCAATCAATTGATAGGACACACGGGAGATTGGATTTTGATCAATAGTTGGAATGAGTGACCAAGTTTGATTGAATCCAATCTGAATCGATTGGAAGGGAAGATATATCTGATAGATTGTTTGTCGATTTGTTCATTCTGATTGAATAAAACATGGATTGGACGATGAAATGTAAGCGTGTATGACCACCATAAATCTGACCCCCATCACCAATCACAGACCACACACACTATGAACCCAGGGAGTCCAATAGGGGACCACAAAGCCCAGCAGATACCTTTAACTGCTCGGATCTCCCTGATGATGATGAGATCCACCTGTTCTACATCCCCCCCACACTTAGCACGATCTCCACTTACCCAATCCCTGTCCTATCAGCGATCACACTCCTCTCCCCAATAATCCCTTTAAAGCCCACAAGAGCGATGAGAGATCCAGCAGAAGTTGTGTGTCCGGCCACTTTCCATGCAGAGATCGGGGATGATGATCAGGCAGCTGGCACTGTCTGGCAGAGTGGCAGTCACTCGACCCACTTCGTCCTCGGACAGGCGGGAGTCGGCCTGGCAGTAGCTGCACCTGAGTGTTCGTGGAGTCACCGCCACAGTCCCGCCTACCGCACCGTGACGTAGCCAATCACTGCCAGTGCAGTCCAGTGCTCAGGGCAGCCAATTAGTGTATGTATGTGCACTTCTTTAACGCACACACATACACTTTTAGAACTGACCAATAGGCTCACTACTTGCTGTCAGCAGACAGCAAGGATCCGAAAGAAAAAAAATCAATATATATAGCGCCACCTTTAGGGGGTTGGGCTGACTTTTTTTTTTTTTCTTCATTCCCAGTGGGGAAGTGGCGCCCCCTATTGACCAGCCGCCACTGCATGCATGAGAGAAAAATGGAGACTACCATTGCTGACGTCTCCTTTTGAGAATGCCAGTTCCCTGGTTATCATACGGATGCTGTGGCTTCAGTGCTAACCCAGAACATGTACAAATATAAGGAATGCTGATACTATTTTGACACTCATTTGCAACATGCTGGTTGAAGTGTTGACTCTAAGGTACTGAAGTCAGACACAGGCAGCCATGTAGCATTTCCATAAGTAGGCCAACAGTGGCAGCCCCCATAGACCTCCTGACAGGTTCAGAAAGGAAAAACTATGATATCCAGTTCTGCAGTGGTACTCCGTGTCGGCCTGTCCATTAGGGGCGCACGGGAGCCGCCCTCCCATCCATGCGCCTGGCCCCCTGATCTACATACAGGGCGCCAGACCACGGATTTCAATGGGGGGGGGGGTTTAAGCACGTGATTAGAGCCGGAGGCTCTAATAGGCTTCAAAAAAGGGTGGGCTCGAGGAACAGAGCACTGCGGTCCGAGCCCACCCAGTTGTGTGAAAACAGCGAATTAATATTCGCTATTTTTACACTAATCCTCCTCCCGGCCAATCAGGAAGCGGGTCGTGAGGCCCATCACCCAATTGGCTGAAAGGACAGGCGATCATGTTGGTCGCCTAGCAGGAGGAGAGAGTAGATGCACGGCGGAAGCCGTCGTGATGGAGGAGAGGACACAGGAGCCACTGCCTGCAGCCCACCGCCTGCCACACGCCATCTAGATGGGGTAAGTGCCAGACCAGCTAGCAGACAGCAAACAGGCAGGCACAGTATCCAGTGGCGGCTGGTGTTTTTTTTTTTTTTTTTGGGGCGGGCGCTATCCACCCCCCCAAAAAAAAAAACACCAGCCGCCACTGGATACTGTATTTTATGAGATTTTGGTTCATGTTTCTGTAATGTGCCTTCTTGCTTTCCCGTTGTATGCCGGGTTAAGGAAGCTGGTGTTGGTATTGACATACATTGTATGACTTCGGTATGACCCTTTATTCAGTAACCTGCTTTGTTAGAATATTCCGGTTGAGGTACTAAGCAGAAGTGAGGGAATTCTAGGGGTGAAATAGCTAGACTATGAAGCACATCGAGGCAGTAGACATGTGCAGTTTGTTTCACTCCGAATCGAAATTCAGACAAATTAATCGTTATTTGGGAATCCGAATTTTCAAATTACAATAGTAATGAATCCGAAATAAAGAAATGAAAAGTTCAGCCAAAATTGGAATTCAAATCATTTGCAATTTGAATTAGATTTGCAGAAGAGAATAAAATAGAATAGAAAATAAAAGACTAGAATAGAAAATAAAAGAATAGAATATAATCCAGCAAAACTGAAAAGAATACAAAATAAAATAGAAAAAAAATAGAATAGAAATGAATAGAAAATAAAGGAATAGAATTAAAGATAAAGGAATAGAATAAAATAGAATATAATCTTCTTCCGAAATTCGAATAGAATAGAAAAAAACAATAGAATAAAATATAATATAACCACCTTCCAGAATTCAAATTTCGAAAAGAATAAATTTGAATTTGAATAGAGTAGAAAATGAAAAAATAAATTGGATGGCATACTGGAGCTAGACCACCGCCAGATCTACTTACAAGGACCAAGTGAGGAAGAACTGGACTTGAGATCATTTCATAATGACACAATTTCACTAACTTCTAAAGAACAGTATATCAAAAGTCAACACTTGGTAACTGTCACTTTGTAACTGCCATACCTCATGTGCCATGTCTAGGGTTGCCACCTCATCCCTTTAAACCCGAACACATACTAATTACACAGGCTGTTCTGTGGCTAATTAAGGTGGTAATTAAACTCACTTGGTACCTTATATGCATTAAATTAGCCTCAGAACAACCTGTGTAATTCATGTGTGTTCGGGTTTTAAGGGATGAGGTGGCAACCCTAGGCCCATGTCCCTTAGAAAATGCTGTGCTGCTCTCTGCCTTTTGGGACATTCTGTATTACATAAGGGGTGTGGGACACTTTTCAATATGGGTGGGAGGCTGTTCTGCAGAAAGTGAGACCTTTGGCAGCTATGCTCTTAGAAAAATTGAACAGTTGTCTGTTGCCTGTGGGTACCAAACAAATTCCAGCAGCTAGACTAAAACTGCTCGGGTGCCATGGGTAATACCTTTTTTTTTATTTCCAGTTTATACTGTATAAAAATAACGGTGGACTATAGGTTATAGCACATCATTGATTTTTGCTATGTGATTGATATTGTGTACTTTGTATGTTTATAGACTCTGGCATACGGCCTGTCTGGGCGAAGACGATGAAGTCATGGTGTTTGGCGGCAGCAAGGATGACCTGCTCTCCTTGGAAACTGTTAGTAAAGAATATAATCATAAAAGAATGTGATTATGAATCTCTGGTGACGCATCAAAGTGGACATGTTCATTTTCAAAATCCCACAGCGAATCCACTTAGACGCACTCTCACCATGCCCTCCCCCATCACTATGTTGCTTTGTTGGAGCCCTCGTGGAATACCCAGTGTTTCTAAGTATGAGAGAACACATTACCTCCTCCCAGGATGCAATGCTTGGGCATGAGTGGCCATTTGTCAGGCCCAAGTACTGCCATGTGGGGGTGACGTCACAGTTGACTTAGATTTGAGGGGGGGGGGGTGTTCAAGAGATTTTGTCACTATACCCATTCAAGACATTTTAAAGTTCAGGGATGAGCTCAGGTATGTTGAGATCCTAATCCAAAGATCTAGATGACCAGGATCTGTCACTGTACTGGGCCAGTTATAAGCGGCCAAGGCCCTGCAGCTGATTGTATAAATGCCCTTTGCATACATGCGCTGGGTGGGAAATTTCCCAATGACAGATGATTGGTCTAATACAAGTGACAGCTTTCTGGCGGGCTCGTTCAGGTGGGTTTGGACTAGGATATATGGCTCACCCCTACTAAAGATGAAATCTCGATGTATGACACCTAAATGGTGCAACTGGTGGTTCATGGTGAGCGGTAGCATGGCTTTCCCCCTCTCCAGTTGTGCTCTCCCCTTCCTGGGGACATCTGGTGGGGTTCTGTTTGGCTCCCTGCCCTGTCTTGTTCCAAGATGACAGTAGCAGCACTACGGGCAGACGCGAGGTCCCTTCCAGGAGGGCGGAGTGCTGTTTCCAGGGCATCCAGAAGCTCTATACAAACAAGGTGTAAAGAAGGTTATCCAAGGTCTGGATCCAGCATTATTCTTATCGCACTCCGGGAGGGGGAAGGGGGCTGTGGCTGCAACAGTGAAGGATCCTTTAGTTCGCCCTCCCTTTCCTCTTCTCTTGTCCATTCACCAAAAGCCATGTATTCTTTTCACGAAAAGCAAAGCGTTCTATGAATTGAAAAGGTTGATTCTCATCATTTACCAATTTACTTCTGTTCAACCATCCTGGTGTAGCCTGTGTATCTTCCTGACAATCAGTGGGTGCCGGTGGACAGCCATTGGCTGGCACCTGCTGATCGGCTTCTGCTGAAGAGGTGCACGCGCGCCCTCTAAGTGGAAGTACAGAATCACTTATATACTGTATACATGATCCTTGCGCAGAATGGCCGCCCTGTAGCAGTAAATCTGCTATAGGGTGGTTGTTAAAGTGATGGTAAGTCTGCTATAGGGTGGTTGTTAAAGTGATTGTAAAGGCAGAAGTTTTTTTTATCTTCATGCATTCCATGCATGAAGATAAAAAGCCTTCTGTGTGCAGCAGCCCCCCCCAATACTTACCTGAGCCCCATCTCTATCCAGCGATGCTGCATGAGTCCCTCAGCTGTCCGGGACTCTCCCTCCTTATTGGCTGAGACAGCAGTGGCGCCATTGCCTCCCGCTGCTGTCAATCAAAGTCAGTTAACCAATCAGAAAAGAGGGGGCGGGACTGGGCCACGGCTCCGTGTCTGAACAGACACATGGAGCTGTGGCTTGGCTCAGGTGACCCCATAGCAAGCTGCTTGCTGTGGGGGCACTAGTCAGGAGGGAGAGACCAGGAGGGCCGGTGTTCTATAAGATTACCGCTACCTCTCAGAACGTGTAACGGAAGTGACAGTCCGACCAAAAAATACTTACTGTGCATGCGCTATGCGTTTCACGGCGCTATGCATTCCCAACACTTCATGATCTTATGGTTAGCGGTAATTTGATAGAACAGCCATGCGGACATCTTACTATTACACTCAGCTACGTCTTGAATTTCAGAGTAATTTTAGCAATAAAGTGAGCGTATATAAATAAATATAGTATGTATATATCTGTGATGCTGTTTGGATGTTTAATTTTGAAAGCCTAAGGGTCCTTTCACACGTACGGACCGTTCAGGTCCACCTGTCAGTTTTTCAGGCGGACCTGAACGGATGCTTGATGTACCCCTATGGAGCGACGGATGTCAGTGGTGACATTTCCGCTGACATCCGATCCCCTAAATACGGACGGATGGAAACGCTATTTTACATCCGTCTGGTGGATTGGATCGGATGAACACGGACGGTCCCCCATAGAGGAGAACGGAACTCTTGACAGGTCCGTTTCTATACGGAGTGCAGAGACGGACCTGTCATCCGCCGGCTCAGCTGGGATCAACGGATCGATCCCCGCTGAGCAGAGAAGCCCGACAAAACGGGCTCCTCTCTTGAGAAAGGACCCTAAAGGTTTAGCGCTGAGCAGTGCAGGGTGTACCAACATGGCCTCCGCCACCTTCCTACTGCTGGTGTCCAGATTCTTTCAATATGTAACATCCTAACAGCATCACAGGTATCAATATACTATATTTATTTATATATTTATAATTTATTATTGCTAAAATTACTCTGGAATTCAAGACGTAGCTGGGTGTAGTGAGATGTCCACATGGGTGTTCTATCAGATTAACACTACCCGTCAGATCATGTTTGGAATGCATATCGCCTTGGAAAGCATGGCGCATGCGCAGTAAGTATTTTTCGGTCGGAATGCCACTTCCGTTACACAATCTGACAGGTAGCGGTGATCTGATAGAACACCGGCGAGGGGCCCGAGAAGGGGAGGATCGAGTCTTCTCTGTGCAAAACCACTACACAGAGCAGGTAAGTATAAAATGTTTGTTATTTTTAAAGAAAAAAACAACCAAAAAAAAAGATACTTTTAGTATAATTTTAAGTGGTTAAAAAGGAGCTGTAAAGCACAACCATTGTGTAGCACTGCTAAACAGGAAGAAAAAAATCAAATATGAGTGCCCTTGTGTACATCTATACATAGAAACAAGGTTTTTAAATCATTTACACACATTGATAAGATTATTAAGATCTCTTTTACTGTCTAAAAAGTAATTCTATACATACATTGTTGGTATGTTGTGTTTGCACCGTGGTTGTAAATCTGGATATTGAATGTGTTTTGTTTTTTTTTGCAGGGTCATTGTAATGATTTAGTCATCTTTCAGATCCAACCCTACTCTCTGCTCAGGTGCGAAAGTTTTCTCCCTTCTGTAGACAATTATGTGTTTCCAGAATATGACAAACCTCATTTTTTAGGCCTCATGCACACCGGACGTCTTTACAGCGGCTGTTTTTGGCTTCAGATGTTTTTTTCTACAGTCAATAAACTCCCCATCAGGTTCTTCTATGTGTCCATGCACACATAGGCTGTTATAAAACCCAGATCTAGTGGGTTTTGAGAGGAGTTTTCAGAAAAAAGCTGAAAACCGCTTAACCGCTTGCCAAGCAGCCACCGTCATTATACGGTGGCAGGTCAGCTCTTTCCCACGAATCGCTCCCACTGGCCAGCGGGGGAGTCAATCAGCAGGTGGGGCGGACTCGATGTCCGCCGGCCACCCGTGATTGTCCTGCGCAGTGACAGAACGGGGATCTGCCTGTGTAAACAACCTCCGTTCTGACAGGGGAGATCACAGATCCTGTCTTTCTGCTATGCAGGAAGGCGGATCTGTGTGTTTCCCCTTGCAGCCCATCCCCCCCACACATTCAGAAACACACTGAGGGAACACATTTAAAGCGGAGGTCCGAGGGCTAAAAAAAAAATTAAAAGTCAGCAGCTACACATACAGTACACATACAGTAGCTGCTGACTTTTAATATTAGGACACTTACCTGTCCTGGAGTCCAGCGATGTTGGCACCCGCCGCCGATCTTCGGATCGGGGGACAGGTGCAGCCGCCTCCATCGCGGGTAAGGGAACCCGGACGTGTAAGCAGTACAGGTTCACGCCGGGCACCTTACTGCGCATGTGCGAGCTCTGCCGCGCTCTGCTACTGGCCAGGCGGCCAGAAGCAGAGCGAGCAGGGAGGAGGGAGCCGGGCTGCTGACGTCAGCGGCCGCGTCCGCCGGCCAGAGCTCCCGGTAGTGTGGAAAAGGACACCTGTCTAAAGACAGGTGTCCTTTTCCCCCTCCCCCCCGAAAGGTGCCAAATGTGACACCTGAGGGGGGGAGGAATCCAACCAGCGGAAGTTCCACTTTAGGGTGGAACTCCGCTTTAACCCCTTGATCACCCCTTCCCTGCCAGTGCCATTAGTACAATGACAGTGCATATGATTTTTGTAATAATGTCACTGGATTCCAAAAAAGTGTCAGAAATCTCAGTTAGGTGTCCGATCTGTCCGCTGCAATGTCGCAGTCTCGCTAAAAATCACTGATCGCTGCCATTACCAGTAAAAAATAAATAATAAAAATGCCATAAATCTATCCCCTATTTTGTAGACGCGATAACTTTTGCGCAAACCAATCAATATATGCTTATTGCAATTTTTGTTATCAAAATATGTAGAAAGATATATATCGTCCTAAACTGATTAAGAAATGTTGTCTCTTTACATTTTTTTGGAAATGTTTTATAGCAGAAAGTAAAATATTCTTGGGTTTTTTTTTTTAAATTTTATAGCACAAAAAATAAAAACCGCAGAGGTGATCAAATACCACCAAAAGAAAGCTCTATTTGTGGGAAAAAGGAGGTCAATTTTGTTTGGGTACAACATCCCAGGACTGCGCAATTGTCAGTTAAAGCGACGCAGTGCCGTATCGCAAAAAATGGCCTGGTCATTAAGGGGGAAATCCTTCCGGTTCTTAAAGCGGAGTTCCACCCTATTAAAAGTCAGCAGCTACAAAAAGTGTAGCTGCTGCAGAGTGTGACTTCAGCTCTGATTCAGCAAGGAGTATGTGAGACCTCTGCAGAGAGACCACTGCTTCCACACACAGAGCAAGGGTCCCACTGTGCAGCTGTCAACCGGGGAAGGGCTTCTCTACTCTCTGTGACTGCTTTCTAAAGGTATTCTGATATTGGGGAGACTTCTCTGCTGTCAGAATACGCTGATTAGCATTGCAGGCTATAGCTGTTAGCACTGATCTAGTGGCAAAAATTTGACAGGGTGGTTGTACAGAAGTTGACTTTTGTACATCCACCCTGCCCATACATGGACCCCCTTTCCCTTCACACAGGAACAGAGCTGAGGTTGTCAATCAGCTGGAGATCCCTCCCCTGTGACCTTTTTTCTCTTGGTGTCAGGAAAACTTGTCAGAATTGACTGATGCTGATAGCAGAGGAACGAAGCAGCAGACAGAAATGACATTTAGTGCTCTTAATTGAGACCAGAACACACTATAGATGGATATGCTTTGTTCATATATCATGTCTGAGGTTTACAATCACCTTAAGCTTTTATATTTATATACAGGGAGCAGTGGTGTCGGCGGGGGGGGGGGGGGGGGTTGGGGTTATAGCCCCAAATGGGCTCCCAATAAGGGGGATATTTGTCATTTAAAATTATTTACCCCGAGTCCCCAGGCCTGGGGTTGGCCAGGAACTCGGTGCAATACAGGGCCAGACTACCCCGCGAGACTACCTCGAGCGGCCGAGTGACAGATGAAGTCTCGCCTCCAGTGGACCAGCTCCTATGATGGACGTCACATTGGTCCAATGCCGGGACCAGGAGGTGGGACTTAGTGGACACTGCGGCCGCACCAGGAAGCGGAAGATCCCTGCTCTGTGTAAACCGGCGGGTGGCGGCTCTCCTCTCCCCATGGTATGCACTGGCAAGGCTGTGCTGATGATGGGCACTAGCTAGACTGCACTGATGGGCACTGGCAAAGCTGTGCTGATGGGCACTGGTGAGACTGCGCTGATGGGCAGTGATCAGGCTGCACTGATGGGCGCAGGTAAGGCTGCACTGATGGGCACTGATCAGGCTGCACCGATCAGGTTGCATTGATGGGCATTGGTGAGGCTGAGCTGATGGGCACAGGTACATCAAATTTACCTTCGGGCTGAAGCCCCTGGTCTTTTTCCCACCTAGCAACACCCCTGACGGAGCAAGTGAGCCTGCTGGTTTCCTCCTAGCATTGCTGCAGTGCAGGATTTCACCAGTTCCCTTTTGTTGGTGGTCTATTTATCTGAAAATCCCTGCTTGTGAGCCAGGGCAAGAATTTTCAACACATGCACTGCAGACTTTCCCCTGTCTTACCTATAAATGCTGATGTAAAACAGGGTCAGCGCTAAGGACTTTCCTCCAGATCACCGATCCAATAATTTCAATCTCTCTTGGAAGTGTTGATGTGATCTTTAACAGAAAACAGAAAGACATTATTATTATATAGGAGTTATATAGCGCCAACAGTTTGCGCATTGCTTTACAATATAAAGGGAGACAATACAGCAACACTACAATTCAAAACAAGAGGTTTAGGTGGGCCCTGCTCCTTGGAGCTTACAATCTGATTGGGAGGGGCTGGTAAAACAAAAGGTGGTAACTGCGAGGGATGAACCGATGGGAGAAATAAAAGATTTGGTTATTAGCTGAGGGTAGGTTAGACTTCCTTGAAGAGATGAGTTTTCAGGGATCACCTAAAAGTGTACAGAGTAGGGGATAGCCAGACAGATCGGGGTAGTGAGTTCCAGAGGATGGGAGAGGCTCTGGAGAAGTCCTGGGGGAGAAGACAAGGGAGTTAGAGAGCAGGAGGTCTTCGGAGCTTTGTGTGATATTCGTTGAGCAATGGGATGCCAGTGTAGGGATTGGAGGAGAGGGGTGGCAGGTAAGGTGGATGAGTCTGGCAGCGGCATTCATGATAGGCTGAAGAGGGCATAGCCTGCGAAGAAGTAGGCCAGTGAGAAGGGGGTTACAATAGTTAAGGTGAGAGATAACAAGGGAGTAAGTAAGTTGCTTAGTGGTTTCAATGGTTAAAAAGGGGCATATTTTGGACTGCAGAGAGATGGCAGCTCAAGGTGAGATGTGAGACTGGCTGATCCCAATGAATGAATTGCTGAATTAGATGAGGTGCACGCCCTGTCACTGCTCCAGTGAAACTGCAAGAAGAAAATCCGGAACGGCCACACTCTTCATCAAAATATGTGCAAATCGTTTATTAGATAAAAAGCATATGAAGGGGTACAATCCACAGGGGGAAGGGCGACACGGTTGACGCGTTTCACACTGCGAGAGAGTGCTTTGTATGGTTTTGACAAAGCACTCTCTCGCAGTGTGAAACTCGTCAACCGTGTCCCCCTTTCCCCTGTGGATTGTACCCCTTCGTATGCTTTTTATCTAATAAACAATTTGCACATATTTTGATGAAGAGTGCGGCCGTTCCGGATTTTCTTCTTGCAGGGCGTATTTTGTAAGCTTTGGGCGGCTCAAGTAATTTACATAGTAACAAACAGACTGGCATATACCAGCTGGGTCTGAATTTGCAGGGTGTGTAGCACGCCAATGTATCTTTCAGCTTTGGCTCAACCGGTCTTCAGATAATCGGAAGGTAACCAATTTCATTAACACCTTTGTATTACGCTGCCTTGAACAAGATCAAATATTTTAACCTTATCCTGTTGCCCCCTCCTGCATTGCACTCTGTCCAGGTCAGTGTCCACAGAGTCTGAACTTCTCGGTGTAGGAGCACATTTTTGGTGGATGGTGAATGACTATTGGGTATTATACCCCCTGCTTACTTGACCCAGTGGACATATGTCCGCCTGTGTCCAATTTACAGTCAGGTCCATAAATATTGGGACATCAACACAATTATAATCTTTTTGGCTCTATACACCACCACAATGGATTTGAGAGTATGGAGAAGGAAAGGAACTTCTCATGATCCAAAGCATACCACTTCATCAGTGAAGCATGGTGGTGGTAGTGTCATGGCGTGGGCATGTATGGTTGCCAATAGAACTGGTTCTCTTGTATTTATTGATGATGTGACTGCTGACAAAAGCAGCAGGATGAATTCTGAAGTGTTTCAGGAAATATTATCTGCTCATATTCAGCCAAATGCCTCAGAACTCATTGGACGACGCTTCACAGCGCAGATGGACAATGACCCGAAGCATACTGCGAAAGCAACCAAAGAGTTTTTTAAGGGAAAGAAGTGGAATGTTATGCAATGGCCAAGTCAATCACTTGATCTGAATCCGATTGAGCATGCATTTCACTTGCTGAATACAAAACTGAAGGGAAAATGCCCCAAGAACAAGCAGGAACTGAAGACAGTTGCAGTAGAGGCCTGGCAGAGCATCACCAGGGATGAAACCCAGCGTCTGGTGATGTCTATGTGTTCCAGACTTCAGGCTGTAATTGATTGCAAAGGATTTGCACCCAAGTATTATAAAAAAAGTGAAAGTTTGATTTATGATTGTTAATCTGTTCCATTACTTTTGGTCCCTTAAAAAGTGGGAGGCACATATACAAACTGTTGTAATTCCTACACCTTTCACCTGATTTGGATGTAAATACCCTCAAATTAAAGCTGAAAGACTGCAGTTAAAGCACATCTTGTTTGTTTCATTTCAAATCCATTGTGGTGGTGTATAGAGCCAAAAAGATTAGAATTGTGTCGGTGTCCCAATATTTATGGACCTGACTGTATCTGGTAAGCCTCTGTGACAACAGGTGGTAGGTGGTGGCTTTTTCTATTGCACATTTGGTGGTACCATAAGGAAGATTTTTGGATCTTTGTTGATTTTCTATATGGAGGACTTATGAACTTTCTTCACTGAATTTCATAATGTTGACACTTTATCATTACACAGTGTCATACATTTGTCTTTAGCACTCTTTACACATTGTACTTATTCATTTATATTTTTGTGGGAGTGTCTTAACGCTACACTGTTTGTTACTATATAAGTCACAATTTTGTCTATTGTTGTGTTAGCAGCTTTAATTTGAAACACTCTCCCTCTATTTGTATTGGATTTGCGCAATATTCACTATTTAGTTTCTTTTGAAGTAATTTACAGCTTATGTAGGGAGCGCATGGGAGGCATTTTGGCCTTTTCACCTTGGGCGCTGAAGGACTTTTCCCCAGAACTTGTTATAAGTATCTTGTAAGGGAAATTCATTATTCATGGTGCATGAATTCAGTGTGTTCAACCCCAATAAGTTCTCTCTCTCTATTTCCTGGTAAAGGTTGTGTCTGGATGCCATTGGGAAGAATGCCTCCATATTGGAAAACCAGATGTCCTGCCTTCCCAAGATGCTGCTAGAACAGGCCAAGAAGAGGATCACCTACTGGGCAGCAGCCACGTTCAGACAGAGCTGGAGGAATTGCTTGTATTAAGTCAACAATGAGACCTGATCACTTGGAATGAGAACAATGACACTGATTGCACTATTTACTAATGCTATGTTTGGGGGCAAAAATGTGAATTGCACAGAATCTGTCTTTAAAGCGGTAGTAAACCCATCCATTTAACAGTTTAAAAACCAGTTCCATTTCCGGCACGTGCCAGAAATGTAACACTCCCATTGGTTGTGCTCTAAACCAAACTGTCAAACCATCCAATGGCTGGTGTCATAGCTGATCACATGTGCAACATCATAGCAGTTGTAGATTAAACAGAGGCCAAGATGGCAGCTTCCTTGGCTGAAAATGATAGGAGGGTTTACTACCACTTTTTAAAGTGGTAGTAAACCCTCCTATCATTTTCAGCCAAGGAAGCTGCCATCTTGGCCTCTGTTTAATCTACAACTGCCATGATGTTGCACATGTGATCAGCTATGACACCAGCCATTGGATGGTTTGACAGTTTGGTTTAGAGCACAACCAATGGGAGTTTTACATTTCCGGCACGTGCCGGAAATGGAACTGGTTTTTAAACTGTTAAATGGATGGGTTTACTACCGCTTTAAGTAAACCTGTCAAAAATATGGGCAATTCAAACTGATCATAAAATGCACAATAGAGGTCACCTCCAGTGAAAATGTTTAGAAGATCCACTGATATCGGTAGCTGGAAAGGTTGAGCATGGCTGCTCCCAATATTCATACCTACCTTTTGGTCCACTCATCACTAGAGTGACCAATACAGAAGCTTTAGTGACAGGATGGGGTGAGTCAAGTCATACGTAAATACCATTTTTACCTGTAAGGGTCTAGCTTGATGACCCCATAATCCCATCCAAAACCTCTCTACTGGCCGATCTAGTGATGGGAGATCTAAGTGGCCAGTAGGAAGGGTTGAGAGGCGGGAGGGGTAAGGTTAAACGGAGCTTAATCAGTTGCCTTTATCTCTGGATATGATGATCATTTCAACATATAGTTGAACATTAGTCAACATTTTGAAGGTATTCTCATATTATGCTTTTTTTTTTCTTGTATACTCAGTTTGAATTACTCAGATGTGTAATCGGGTAATAGTAACAGTTAGGTTTTATTTATTTTTATTATTTCAGGTACTTGGGTTTTGTTTTAAACAGATAAAAATGCAACTATTGTATGCGTAAATGGACATTCCACCAGGAACGGATATTTAAATTTTGAGTGGATGCTGACAGGTTGAATCCCCAGCCATGCAATATATTCAGGGTACTATGGTGGACCTCTAGTGAGTTTCCAAGTCTGTAAAAGAAGCTTTCTATTCTCAGATACTGAGAAGCCATGCCCGTGCAACCCCCACTTTATTTTATTATATTGTACATTGTTAAATTTTCAAGTGTATTTTATAATTGTTAAACAGAAAAATATATATTTTATATATTTTGTAATTTATGAGAGTGTTATAAAGTTTGACTTTGTTTAGCCTGTGCAGAGACATTTTCTCAGAATAAAAACACTAAGGGGTCTATTGAGAAATCATTTGTTGGATGAATGTGACACACATTTGTACAGGCTGCATGAATTGTATCTGTAATATCTGGTATAGATGAATTCCTATGAATGCTATTCCTATGTAGTGGCCAAAATACAATAGATTTTCCCATTGAGGTATTTCAGAACACTATTTTGGCCACTAGAGGGGGCTGATGATCATAGGAATGAATTTGTTACAGAAATTCCAGCCACAATTTGTGCAGCCTAAACAAATGTGTGTGACATTTGTCCCAGCAAATATTTTATAAACAGACTCCTATACAAATGTAATATATTTTCTGCCTTTTGTAGTTATGGTGGATCTCTTCTCTCATCCTTACTTGTGAAAATAATATGTAGGCTATTAAAAATAAAGGAAATCTTTAATGTATTAATATATTTTCTTTATTGTCTTCTTTAATATAGTTTCTTTATTGTCTTCGGTATTAAAAAAAAAAAAAAGAGGTTACATTTTTCGAGTAAGGCTGGGTTCACACTACTGCGATGCCAGACATTGCATGTTATTCGCACCGCATTGCTGTGCACATTGCATGCGATGTCTGTGTGATGCAAATTCAGCCAGACCAACTGTATGGCTGAAATTACATCGCATTTACACCAAAATGGTGCAGGACCCTTTTTTTGGTCCGAACTGGAATTGGATCGCACCCATGTGATCCGATTCCTGTACCGTTTTTCACAGTTCGCACTGCAACCTGCAAATCGATTTGGGGGTGTCATTAACCTCCCTGGCGGGATGATTATTTCAGATTTTTGGTGCTGAAAGCGGTATGATTATTTTGCATGAAAATTTGGCGTTTTATATTGTAGGACTGTAATTCTTAGGAATAACTCACTTAAATCTGTCCAAACAAGAGTCTAGTAGACATCTCGGGTATGAAAAAGTTTGAAAAATGAAATCATAAATTATAATATAATAAATAATTATCAAAAATAATAATATAATAGTAATAAAATTTATTCAATAATGTAATCAAACCAAAAACACAGAAATTTGCTCATTTGCAGAATTGTCGCTGCCGTCACTTTCAGTGTCTGATGATAAATTTCCCCAAAAATCAGTATCACTCAATTCTGCAAATGATTCTTATTTACTATCGCTGTTTTCTAGCTGATCAGAAACCACTTTTGTCGCAAAGGGACCCTTTTTGGTTGCTATGGACGTTCTCATGTTTCCAGGCAGAAAGAATGACATTTATAATATAAAAGTGCATGCAGGGCACTGGGCAAACCACTAGGGACAAAGGGGATGTGAAATGTTTTCATACAGTAATGTAATCTATAAGATTACAGTGAACTGTATGTTTGCTGTGTGTTTCACTTTTTGAATTTCCCGCCAGTCTCCGTCCCCGTGTGACGCGACGCTCGCAGGGAACGGAGCCCGGCACACAGAGTCATCTGGCGGTGGACACAGCCCGCAGACACGGCGGGGGACATCGCTGGATCCAGGGGACAAGGTAAGTAGCGCTGCCTGGATCCAGCAATGCAATCCCGAGTGTGGCTCGGGGTTACCGTTCTTGGTACTGAAAATCCACCCCGAGCCACATTCGGGTACACCGCCAGGGAGGTTAACTTTACATTGACACCTGCAGCAGTTTGCAGATGTCAATGTGAAACCCCTGCAATTCAGGTGCGATGCGGGAACCAGCACAGCAATCACAGGGTTTCTCGCATCACACCAATGTGAACCGAGCCTAAAGCTGGATACACACTATCCAATTTTCTGTAGATTTTTTTCCTTCAGATTTACCAAAAGCATATAATATGAGGTCAAACCTTTGTATGCAATCAATTTGTATGCAATCAGGCAGACCCTTGCACTACATGGTTTTGGTAAATCTGAAGGAAATCTGACAACAAAAGTTGGATAGTGTGCATTGGGTTTTAGGCCTCGTGCACACGGATGGTTTCAGGCATAAGAATCTTTCTAGTGGTAAATCCCGGTGTTTTTCTACATCTGGGGTGCTGCGGGTACAGCTAGCCATAAAAATGAATGGATGTACAGTGAGGGAAAAAAAGTATTTGCTCCCCTGCTGATTTTGTACACTTGCCCACTGACAAAGAAATGATCAGTCTATAATTAAGAAAAACGCATTTCAAAAAAGTTATGTTTATTTGCATTTTAACCACTTCAATATCGGACACTTTCACCCCCCTTCCTGCCCAGGCCAATTTTTAGCTTTCAGCGCTGTCGCACTTTGAATGACAATTGTGCGGTGATGCAACACTGTACCCAAATTAATTTTTAATAATTTTCTTCACACAAATAGAGCTTTCTTTTGGTGGCATTTAATCACCACTGTTTTTTTTTTTTTTTTTTTTTTTTACTGAGAAAAAAGAAAAAAGCCCAAAAATGTTGAAAAAAAATAAGTTTGTAAATTTTGTAAATAACTAATTTTTCTCCTTCACTGATGTGCACTGATGAGGCGGCACTGATAGGCTGCGCTAATGGGCACTGATGAGGCGGCACTTATGGGCACTGATGAGGCAGCACTTATGGGCACTGAATAGGTGGCACTGATGAGGATGCACTAATATGCTGCACTGATGGGCACTGATAGGCAGCACGAATGGGCAGCACTGATTGGAATTGATGGGCACCACTGATGAGCAGGCAGTGATGGCACTAGAGGGCGCACAAGAATGTCCGTTCTGGTGCACCGTCATATGACGTCCACCCAGAATGAGAACTGCACCGCTCCTCCGTCATTTGACGGTGGGCGGGCGGCAAGTGGATAATGAGTGAAATAAGCATTTGACCCCTTTGAAAAACATGACTTAGTGCTTGGTGGCAAAACCCTTGTTGGCAATCACAGAGGTAAGACGTTTCTTGTAGTTGGCCATCAGGTTTGCACACATCTCAGGAGGGATTTTGTTCCACTCCTCTTTGCAGATCCTCTCCAAGTCATTAAGGTTTCATGGCTGACATTTGGTAACTCAAACTTTCAGCTCCCTCCACATATTTTCTATGGTTTTAAGGTATGGAGACTGGCTACACCACTCCAGGACCTTAATGTTTCCTTTGTTGCCTTGGCCATGTGTTTCGGGTCATTATCATGCTGGAAGACCGACCCATCCATGAACCATTTTCAATGCCCTGGCTGAGGGAAGTAAGTTCTCACCCAAGATTTGATGATACATTGCCCCGTCCATCGTCCCTTTGATGCTGTGAAGTTGTCCTGTCCCCTTAGGAGAAATACCCCCAAAGCATAATGTTTCCACCTCCATATATGATGGTGGGGATGGTGTTCTTGGGAGTTGAGTTGATGCCAAAGAGCTTGATTTTGGTCTCCTCATCTGACCACAACACTTTCACCCAGTTCTACTCTGAATCATTCAGATGTTCATTAGCAAACTTCAGACAGGCTGTACATGTGTTTTCATGAGCAAGGGGACCTTGTGGGTGCTGCAGGATTTCAGTCCTTCACGGCATAGTGTGTTACCAATTGTTTTCTTGGTGACTATGGACCCAGTTGCCTTGAGATCATTGATAAGATTCTCCCGTGTAGTTCTGGGCTGATTCCTCGCTGTTCTCATGATCATTGAAACTCCACGAGGTGAGATCTTGCATGGAGCCCCAGACCAAGGGAGATGGACAGTTATTTTGTGTTTCTTCCATTTGCGAATAATCGCACCAACAGTTGTCACCCTTTTACCAAGCTGCTTGGCGATGGTCTTGTAGCCCATTCCAGCCTTGTGTAGGCCTACAATCTTGTCCCTGACATCCTTGGACAGCTCTTTGGTCTTGGCCATGATGGAGAGATTGGAATCTGATTGATTGCTTCTGTGGACAGGTGTCTTTTATACAGGTAACAAGCTGAGATTAGGAGCACTCCCTTTAGGAAATCAGAAATCTTGCTGATTGATAGGGGATCAAATACTTATTTCACTCATTAAAATGCAAATCAGTTTATAACTTTTTTGAAATGCGTTTTTCTGGATATGTTTGTCTCGCACTGTTAAAATAAACCGACTATTACAATTATACACTGATGATTTCTTTTTCAGTGGGCAAACGTACAAAATCAGTAGGTGATCAAATATTTTTTTTTTCCTCAGTGTACATGCTTGTTCTCAGATATGTGCCAGAGCTTTTGTACATCGTCTGTGTTTACATGCGTATGTACGTAAGACATATTCCTTGAACGCAGAACATGGCCTTCATGTGAACGAGCCCTTAGACATATCTCCTATATTCTGCCCACAGTATCTGGTAATTTTCAGAATTCCAATTATGTGTGGCCCTTTGGTGATATTAGGGGCAATACTTGAAGTGTATCTAAAATCAAGAACAAAAATGTAATATGACTCAGATTACCAGCACATAGTGGCTGCATTCGTTTTCTTTTTTCAGGCTTCTTTAACTTTTTTTACCCGGTGATTCTGCCAATGACATACTTCCTTCCTATTGTAAGATGACAACACTCACTGTACTATATCTATAAAAAAGCAATGTTGCCATCCTAGGACAGGATAATGTTTAAGACTACAGAACACATCACCTCTCCTCAACTCCATAACTTGAGGGGAGGTGTTTTGTAGTCCTTAGCCACTTCAGCCCCAGAAGGATTTCCCAGTTTAGGACCAGAGCACTTTTTGCGATTTGGCACTTTGTTGCTTTAACTGACAATTGCGCGGTCGTGCGACGTTGTACCCAAACAAAATTTGCGTGCTTTTTTCCCACAAATAGAGCTTTCTTTTGGTGGTATTTGATCCCCTCTGCGTCATTTCTGATCACCGCTATAAACAAAAAAATAGCGACAATTTTGCAAAAAAAAACAATATTTCTTACTTTTTGCTAAAATACAAATCCAAAAAAATATATAAAAAAAAAAAGGGATTTTATTATAACTTACCATAAAATCCTTTTCTCTGAGTTCACTGACAGATGCAGCTCTTCTTAAATGACACGTGGGTTTTATGTCGTCCTATCAGGAGTGACTAGGCAAAACAGATGCAAAAGCATCAGGGATAGGCTGGCCCCTCCCATGGGGGCTGTCCTCACCTGAGCCTATAAAACCCCCTGCTGGCCAATAGCATTCAGTTTGTCACAAGCAGTGCAACAAAAAAAAAAACCCAGAGGGGTGGGAGCTGCGTCTGTCAGTGAACTCAGAGAAAAGGATTTTACGGTAAGTTATAATAAAATCCCTTTTTCTCTTACGTTCACTGACAGACGCAGCTCTTCTTAAATGACACGTGGGGACGCCCCAAAGCAGTGCCAAAAACTAGAGGGGTGGGCAAACAACAACAACAACTGTACCCAACAGAACCCTCTCAGAGAGCGCCAGACGCACTCACACCGCTGCTCGCAAAACTTTGCGGCCAAAAGCAGCATCCGCAGATGCCGACACATCAACTTTGTAAAACTTAGTAAACGTGTGCACTGAGGCCCAAGTGGCCGCTTTGCACACCTAAGACACCGAAGCCTGGTGCCTGAACGCCCAGGAGGTGCTGACCGACCTGGTGGAATGAGCCGTGACCGGAAAAGGGGGAACCTTGCCCCGAAGCTCATACGCATGGGTCACGGTCTGTCTAATCCAACGGGAAATGGTAGCCGACGAGGCTGCCGAACCCTTTTTGGAGCCCCCGGGTAACACAAACAATGAGTCAGACTTCCGAAAAAGAAGCTGTAGCACTCAAATAAACCCGCAGGGCCCTCACCACATCCAAAGAGTGTAACTCAAATTCCTTAGGATGTTTTGGGTGAGGACATAATGAAGGAAGGACAATATCCTCATTCAAATGAAAAGAAGAGACCACCTTCGGAAGGAAAGAAGGCGAAAGTCGCAACACCGCCTTGTCATTATGAAGAATCAAGTACGGGGACTTGCAGGACAAGGCAGCCAATTCCGACACCCGCCGCGCGGATATGACAGCCACTAAGAAGGCAACCTTCTGCGACAAAAGGGACAAGGGAATGTCCCTAATCTTCTCATACGGTGGTTTCTGTAAAACAGAGAGCACCAGATTCAAATCCCACGGCGCCAGAGGCGGCCGAAACTGGGGAGCCACATGACGCACACCTTGTACAAATGTGCAGATCAGCGAATGGGAAGCCAAGGGTCTCTGAAAAAGGACCGCTAAGGCCGAAATCTGGCCCTTGAGCGTACTCAATGCCAGGCTCTTGTCCAGTCCCTGTTGCAGAAAAGTCAGCACCCTGGACACCAAATAAGAGCGAGGGTTCCAACCCCCCGCTTCGCACCATGCAATATAGGCCTTCCAGGTCCTGTGATACATTTTGCGTGAAGTGCACTTATGTCAGCGACTCCCCAATCTCTTAATACCTGGGCCTCAATAGCCAAGCCGTCAAAGCCAGCAACGGTAAAGCAGGGTGCAAGATGGGACCTTGGGACAGCAGTTCTTCGCGAAGCGGAAGCCGCCAAGGAGCGTCCGCCACCATCCGAACCAGATCGGCGTACCAAGTGCGCCAAGGCCAATCGGGAGCGACCAGGATCATCGGAATACCCTCCGCAGATATCCTGCGCAGAACCCGAGGCAACAGCTTCAGGGGAGGGAAGAGGTATATTAACCGATACCGACCCCAAGGAGCCACCAGCGCGTCCATGGTGACCGCCAACGGGTCTCTTGTTCTGCACACGAAGGTCTCGACCTTGTGATTGAACCTGGACGCCATGAGGTCTACCTCTGGTGTGCCCCACTTGCAGCAAATCTGGCGAAACACCTCCGGATGCTGGGACCATTCCCCCTGGTCCAGTGTCTGGCGACTGAGAAAGTCCGCCTGCCAGTTCTCCACTCCCAGAATGTAAATTACGGAGAGCGCCGGAACGTGTTGTCCCGCCCAGCGGAGAATCAGAGCAGCCTCTGCAGCTGCCGCGGAACTTTTTGTCCCTCCTTGATGGTTCACATACGCCACAGCTGTGGCATTGTCCGACTGAACCCGGACAGGGAGGCCATGCAGCCTTGTCGACCAACGGGACAAGCAAAGCCTGATCGCTCTCAGTTCCAACACATTTATCGGAAGTTGAGCTTCCTGAGCTGACCAACAGCCCTGAGCAGACAACTGACCCAACACCCCTCCCCAGCCCGACAGGCCGGCATCCGTCGTTACAATCGACCAGTATAGGGGAAGAAAGGACTTTCCCAGAGTCAGTGCTGGAGCCTGGAGCCACCAAGTCAGAGATCCCCTGGTCTGGTGGTCCAAATGGATCAGTCTGTCCAGAGAAAGGGGAGATTTGTCCCACCGTGACAGAATTGCCTTCTGCAGGAGCCGAGTGTGACTCTGGGCGTAAGGTATCGCCTCGAAGGACGAAACCATGAGTCCCAACACCCGCATGCAGAACCTTAGGGAGGACCTCCGGCGCGACAGTAGGGTCCGAACCGCCGCTTGCAGCCCCAATAGCTTGTCGGGAGGCAAGAACACCTTCGCCTGCACCGTGTCTAGAATCAGACTGAGGTACTCCAGGCGACACGAGGGGGCTAGTGAGGACTTCTGCAGGTTGATGAGCCAACCGAAATCCCTTAGTGTAGAGGCCGTGATTCTCACATCCTCCTCCAAGGACACTGCCGACTCCGCCCTCAAGAGCAGGTCGTCGAGGTACGCTACCACTGCGATACCTCTCTGTCTTAGCAGTGCTAGAACCGGTGCCAACACCTTGGTGAACACCCTGGGAGCCGAGGCCAGACCGAAAGGTAGGGCCACAAACTGGGAGTGTAGGCCTCCCACTGTGAAGCGCAGAAAACGCTGGTGTTTTTGGCAGATGGGAACGTGCAGATAGGCGTCCCTGATGTCCAGGGACGCCAAGAATTCCCCTTGATGCAGGGCGGCAACGACCGAGCGAACGGACTCCATCTTGAACTTCTGTGCTTTGACAAAGCAGTTCAGAGCTTTGAGGTCCAAAATCGGCCTGACCCCGCCCTTTTTGGGCACCACAAAGAGGTTTGAGTAAAAACCGCAGAACCTCTCCTCCAGTGGAACTGGCACCACCACGCCCAGGACTGGACCGCGCCTAATAGCTCCTCCAGACGCCCCTGCGGGAGTCTCAGGTTTGAGGGAAAGAACCTGTCTGGGGGCAGAGCTTTGAACTCTATCCGGTATCTGGTGGACACCACATCCAGGACCCACCGATCGGAGATGTGAGCTATTCAGCAGTCCGCAAACTCCAATAACCGGCCCCCCACCCGAGAGATGGGCGGGGGCAACCCGTCACGCTGAGGAGGGCTTATCCTCCGCTTTACCGGGTTTCCGTTGCCAGATTCTCTTACCAGACCCAGCCAGGGCCTTACCAGACTTGGATCTGGCCCCGGCTGTGCCGGAGGCACGAAAAAAACTTTTTCTGCCCAGAAAAAGAGGGGCCCTGTCGTCTGCGAAAGTCCCGCCGTTTGGGTTCCGGAAGAAAGAGACTCTTCCCCCCCGTGAAATCCTTAATGATTTCGTCCAGCTGCGGTCCAAATAAACGACCCCCCTGGAAGGAAAGGTCAGTGAGGCGTTTCTTAGACGCCTGATCACCCGACCAAGACCTCATCCACAACACCCGTCTGATGATTATAGCAAAAGCTGAAATTTTTGACAGCATGGGCATGATGTCCAGCAGGGAGTCACACAGATAATGGAGGCCTTCCTCCACGTGTTGCACCTTATGCAACTCCTTCCTCGCACAGTTGCAACGCAAATTTTTGCTCACCGAGGAGAAGCACTCCAAAAGAGACTGTGCTGTCATTGCTGAGGCCAGAGCTGGCCGCATAGCAAAACCTGCTACCTGAAAAATAGCCTTAGACACCATTTCCGTGCGACGATCCGGAAGGGTGGTAGCCTTATTTAGACGGGCCACTGGTGGGTCCACCGAAGGGGAAGCCCACCGCTTAAGGAAGGCATCCTCAAAGGGATAGTGCACCGCAAAACGCTTAGGCAAGGTGAAGGAATTTTTGGGGGAACCCCATTCCTTAAAAACAGCCCGCTCAAAAAATTGATCATAGGAAAAAGCCCTAGGGGACCTTAGGAGGCCTCATAGACCCACAGACATAAGTGGAAGACTGCGCCTCCTCTGACTGATCAAGGCACAGGGCCTGGCGAATGTCAGCAATTAGCGCCGCTACAATTGCCCTGTCGCGTGCCACTGAGGCCCCCTGGTCCTCTTCAGTATCTGAGAGAACCAATTCGCCTTCAGAGAGTTCCACGGGGGTCCCCGTGACAACCGAAGCGACTTCATGATCTGAATCCTCGCCTGAGGAGACATGAGGGGCCAAGCGCTTAGTGGGGGGCTCCGGGGCCGGAGCAGTAACCACCTTTGGAATGAATTCCACAAAAAGAGCCTGCAAAAGGTCCAAAGTGACCGCAGGGGCTTGTGCGGAGCGCTGCTCTGTCGGTTCAAAATCAGAGGACGCTGCAGGGTCCATAGCCGCCGCGTCGCCGTCCCCAGACATAGGCCTGAATGGGACGCCCCCCCCCCACGTAATCACCACCACCACCTGAGACCACCCAGAGAGCCTGGGAGGACAAGCCCACCTATACCAACACCCCAAGGAGCCAGCTAAACCTGCTGCTTCTAGCCCTGTAGCCTGTCAGCGCTGTGAGAGAAAAAAAGCACGCCTGGGGACTGTACCACACGTGCAGCTGCCGCTTCTCTGAGGAGAAAGCGCGCGCAGTTACACAGAGTGTAATACCACAAACCACCACCGGGGAGAAAATGGCGCTCACGCAGCATGAGCCAACCGCCGCAAAATGGCGGCGGTTAAAAAGGCAACGCGAACGAATGTTCCCCAGTGGGAACGCCGGTACAGGCCCCAGGGCCCTCTATATCACGAACGCGACGCCGCGCGAACGCGGCAGACCGGGGGGGGGGGGCAACGTAAGTACTAGGTGCCCCCCTGGCAGGGAAAAGCTACCACTAAAATTAAAACTGCCCCGGATGTGGCCCCCCCACGCCCTAAGGCGGCGGAGGGGTCCACTCACCAGTCCGACGGGCGTTGCGGGTAGCCACCTGAAGCAGACTTTCCCCCCTTGTCCCGAGGATTGCTGCTGGCCAAGGCCACTGGAAAGGCAAAAGCCAGACACTGGGCACAAGTGGCAACAGCCACAGGCCGCCCGCACGGAACGGGCCCTGAGCGACGTTGCCCTGTCATTTTAGGGTAGGTCGTCAGGAGGTGGCCGGGCATGGCAAAGCTTTGGATTCGTGATATCTGCTCTATGCCAAGGCCGGCTACTTGATAGAAGTGTTCATCTTTTTCTTATAAAAAAATTTACATGCAGAAAAACGCAGGTCCCATGAGGGAACCCAGTTAACTCCTTTTGCACTAGGCAAACAAAACTTAATGCTATTGGCCAGCAGGGGGTTTTATAGGCTCAGGTGAGGACGGCCCCCATGGGAGGGGCCAGCCTATCCCTGATGCTTTTGCATCTGTTTTGCCTAGTCACGATAGGACGACATAAAACCAACGTGTCATTTAAGAAGAGCTGCGTCTGTCAGTGAACGTAAGAGAAACATTCTTTTTCATCGGTTTTGGCCAAATTATATTCTTCCTCATATTTTTGGTAAAAAAAAAAAAAATCACAATCGGCGTTTATTGATTGGTTTGCGCAAAAGTTTGCTGCGTTTACGAATGATGAGAATTAATTTCTGGGGTTCTTATTTTTTTTTATACACTTTACTAGTAATGGCGACGATCTGCGATTTTTAGCGGTACTGTGATATTGGGGCGGACATGTCGGACCATTTTGACACTTTTTTGGGACCATTGGCATTTATACAGTGATCAGTGTTATAAAAATGCACTGATTACTGTGTAAATGCCATTGGCAGTGAAGGGGTTAACCTGGAGGGGCCGCTCTAAGGGTTAACTGTGTTCCCTCAGCGTGTTCTAACTGTATGGGGACTGGGCTGGCTGGGGGAGGGGAGTGATCACGGCTTCCATATACAGGAAGCCTGTGATCACATCCCTTCCCCCTCTGTCAGAACGGAGATCCATGTTTACATACACGGACCTCCGTTCTCTCACTGTGGGGGGGGCCATCGTGGGTAGCCGGCGGAGATCGAGTCCGCCCTACCCGCTCCCTGGCCCCCCCAGAACACGGTGCGCGCGGCCACAGTACTCGTTCTTGCGGCCACCGTCAAGTGACACGTTCTCAGCCGAGGTTTCTGTGCTGAGAACGTGTTTACTGTGCAAAAAGACCCTTTTAATGACCGCAGCCCCCGTAGGATTTACCCCCTTCCTGACCAGAGCACTTATTGCAATTCGGCACTGCGTCGTTTTAACTGACAATTGCGCGGTCGTGTAACATTGTACCCAAACCAAATTGACGTCCTTTCTTTTGGTGGTATTTGATCACCTCTGCCGTTTTTATTTTTTCCGCTACAAATAAAAAAAGCGACAATTTTGAAAAAAAAAAAAAAATTTTTTTAACTTTTTGCTATTATAAATATCAAAAAAAAAAAAAAAAAAAAGAAGATTCATCAGTTTAGGTCGATATATATACTTCTATATATTTTTGGTAAAAAAAAAAAAAATCCCAATCGGCGTATATTGATTGGTTTGTGCAAAAGTTATTGCGTCTACAAACTATGGGAATTGATTTATGGCGTTTTTATTATTTTTATTCTGTTTTACTAGTAATGGCTGCGATCTTTATCGGGACTGCAATGCGGATAGATCGGACATTTTTGACATTTTTTTTTGGGACCATTGACATTTATACAGCGATCGGATCTAAAAATAGCCACTGATTACTTTGCAAATGTCACTGACAGGGAAGGGGTTAACACTAAGGGGGCGAGCAAAGGGTTAACTGTGTTCCCTCATTGTGTTCTAACTGTATGGGGACGGGGCTGCCAGGGGCATAACAGATCTCATTGATCCCGATTACAGGGCTCAGTAGATCTGTCATGCCCCCCCTCACAGAACAGGGAACCGCCGTGTTTACATTGGCGATTCCCCATTCTGCCTCTCTATTATGCGATCGCGTGTCACCGGCGGACATTGAGTCGGCATGCCCACGCAGCGGGGAGCCCGCAAAAGGGAGGATGTCCATGGATGCCCTCCTAGCAATTCAGGTCCGCGCTGTAGACGTCTTTTGGCTATAGCGCAGATCTATAGCTGTAGTGGTTAAAGGGAGGCTGTGGTTGGGCAGGAAGGGGTATTAAGAAGCCTGAAAAAAGTAGTAATGTAATGCAGCCACCACTAGGGGTGGAACTTGTGCTTCTTTGGACCCCACTTCGGGTCCAAACCAAGAAGCCAGCTGTCATTCTAGTTCCAACGAGGTGCGAGCGGGGAATTCCTTATCCTGCAGATGATGCTACAAAGACTGATACTAGTCAAGGGCTTATACTAGTCATCGATCAGCCATAAATGTTTAAAATCACCCACCTAATGTTGAATCCTGACCTGTCAAGGCATGGACTCTGCTAGGCCTCTGGAGATAAGCTGTGGTGTCTGGCACCAAACCCTCAGTAGCAGATCCTTTAAGTCCTGCAAGTTGCAAAGTGGGGGATCAATGGATCGGACTTGTTTTTCAGCACATCCCACTAATGCTCGATTGGATTGAGATTTGGGCTCCAAGTCAACACCTCAAACTCATTGTTGTGTTCCTCAAACCATTCTTGAACCATTTTTGCAGTGTGGCAGGGCACATTATCCTGCTGAAAGAGGCCAATGCCATCAGGGAATAGCTTTTCCATGATGGGGTGTACTTGGTCACCAACAATGTTTAGGTAGGTGGTACTTGTCAAACTAACATCCACATGAATGGCAGGACCCAGGTTTTCCTAGCAAAACATTGTCCAAAGCATTAAACCACCTCTGGCTTGTCATCTTCTCATACTGCATGCCCTTGTCAAAGTTGTTCCATCCTTACGCTTGTCCATTTTTTCTGCTTTGGGGTGCTGTGTAAAATCTACATAAAGACAGAATGCAATGATTTGTAAATCTCATTAACCCATATTTTGTTTGCAATAGCAAATAGAAAACCTATCAAATGTTTAACCACTTGCTGACCACGCTATAGCCAAAAGATGGCTACAGCGCGGTCGTCCAGTTCTGGGAGGGTGTCCCTGGGGCATGCATCGGCGTATTCTGTGATCGGGGTAAAGAGCCAATCACAGTGGCCCTTTACCATGTGATCAGCTGTGTCCAATCACAGCTGATTGTATGTAAACACACTTGCCGATTATCACCATTCTTTTCCTCACGTGCTGCCACAGCCTATCAGTGCCTCCTAATCAGTGCTGCCTATCAGTGCCGCACATCAGTGCAGCCTACCAGTGCCTCATCATCAGTGCAGCCTACCAGTGCCACCTACCAGTGCCACCTATCAGTGCAGCCTACCAGTGCCACCTATCAGTGCAGCCTACCAGTGCCCATCAGTAACCTCATCAGCACACTTCAGTGAAGGGGAAAAACTACTTATCTGCAAAATTTTATAACTGAAACTAAGAAAAACATTTTTTTTTCCAATTTTTTGGGTTTTTTAATTTCTGTTTGTTTAGCGAAAAATAAAAAAACCCAGCGGTGCTTAACCACTTCCCGACCGCCGTATGCAGAATGACGGCCGGGAAGTGGCTGAGTTATCCTGACTGGACGTCATATGACGTCCTCAGGATAACAAGCCGCCGCGCGCCCGGGGGGGCGCGCATCGCGGCGATCGGTGGTGTGGGGGGTCAGTCTGACCCCCCGCAATGCCGATCTCGGTAAAGTGCTTCGGTCCGAAGCACTTTACCATGTGACCAGCCGTGACCAATCACGGCTGGTCACAGTGTAATACAGGAAAGCCGTTTATCGGCTTTCCTGTACTCAGGTCTGCAGACCTGATGAGGGGAGAGCCGATCGGCTGCATCCCTGACAGGGAGGGTTTGTGCTGATGATTTATCAGCACA
>BLSH010504687.1:833940-864141 GCA_018402905.1 Glandirana rugosa
GAACACACTGTTTCATCACGGACACTTTAGAACCAGATACCTGGAGTTTAGGGTAGTTTCAGCCTGGTTTCATCACGTCCTTGATGTGTCTATACTTCCTGTAACCTTTAGTACCCCATGCTGAACAGTACGCTGAAACGTCAGGGTTAACCGTCCCGTTCAGCGTGTTCACACTTTCCCCACATTTAATCCAGTTAAATTAGTGAATTTCTGATTTGGAAAAAGACTCTGAAATATACGTTAGTCATCACGTCGCGATACGTTTTATTATTTCAAGTATTTTTCAGAAATACTAGAGGTCTCTATTTTGTGACTAGGATTTAGGTTTGACGACTATGACCACCGGCGAGTGGAGTTTCTACCCACCAGTATCAGCAGTTTGGATTTAGGATCAGTGTTTTATCTCTGGAGATCATAAAGACTTTTTATGAACTTTATTATTTTGCATAGCGCTGCACTACTGATTGCATATAAAGTCTCAGAAAAAGGTTTAGTCTTTAAGTGATTAAATTGACCTAATTTACACCCCTTTCACACTTGTGCGACTTGCCCTGCCAATTGGGACTGCAAAGTCGCATGACAAGTCGTACCCCATGATTTCCAATGTCCTTCATATCTGTGTAGTTCCTGCACTACTTTGGTCCGACTTTGATGGGATTTGAGGTCCATAGACCAAGATTTCACAGGCACTACTTTGTCACACAAGTGTGAAGGGGCCTTACGGAAGTTCATTCCTTTGATCTAGAAGAACTAAATGTTACTTTGTTTATAATTATCTCCCACTGCTGACAATGTTGTGATAAACTTGGCATGCTGCCTGTTCTTTTTTATTTTTTGACAGCTGTTTGCTGTGAGCAGAGAACTCTCTGCACTGATCCAAGGAAATGCTCTATTAACCACTTAAGGATCGGAAGGATTTCCCACTGTAGGACCAGAGCACTTTTTGCAATTCGGCACTGCGTCGCTATAACTGACAATTTAACTGACAGTTGTGCCCAAACAAAATTGACGCCCTTTTTTCCCCAGAAATAGACCTTTCCTTTGGTGGTATTTGGACCCCTCTGCGTACATTTCTGATCACCGCTATTAACAAAAAAAGAGCAACAATTTTGAAAAAAAAAAACCAATATTTTTTACTTTCTGCTATAATACATATCCAAAAAATAAAAAAACAAATGTATTCATCAGTTTTGGCCGATATATATTCTTTCTCATATTTGTGGTTAAAAAATCGAGACCAGCGTTTGATTGGCTTGTGCAAAAGTTGCCGCGTTTACAAACCATGAGAATTCATTTATGGCATTTTTACAATTTTTTTTTTTTGTACTAGTAATAGTGGTGATCTGCGATTTTTATCGGGACTGCGATATTGCAGTGGACATGTCGGACATTTTTGACACTTTTTTGGGACCAAGGACATTTATACAGCGATCAAAAATTTAAATAGCCAGTGATTACTGTGTAAATGTCATTTGCAGTTAAGGGGTTAACATGCAGGGGGTGATCTAGGGGTTAACTGTGTTCCCTAGGTGTGTTCTACCTGTGAGGGGGCTGGGCTGCCAGTGACAGGGATCAGTAGATCTCTTACATGCAGCCTGACAGCGGGGAACCGCCGTGTTCACATCGGCGGTTCCCCGTTTTTCTTCTGTCAGGCACTCGTGGCTCACTGGCCCACGGCCATACCGATGGAGAATGCAGCGGGCATGAGAGCGGGGTGGTGCTCCGCCCGCACGAGCCTCTGTTTTGTAGACAGTAGAGCTGCACATTTGGTCGCATTAAAATCGCGATCTCGATTCACAACCTCCCGCAGTCTCCATCAAATATATATATATATATATATATATATATAAAATTTTTAGCAGAGACCCTAGAGAATAAAATGGCGGTTGTTGTAATATTTTATGTCACACAGTATTTGCGCAGCAGTCATATAAACACAATTTTTTTTTGGAAAATTTACACCTTCAAAAAAAAAAGGAAACAGTGCTGTTAGCCCCGTTTTTTTGTATATGTAAGATGTTACGCTGCGAGAATCGTGATCTTTATTCTAAGCAAAAAAATCATGATTCTCATTTTGGCCAGAATCGTGCAGCTCTAATGGACGGTGATTCGTGCTATCCAGCCACTCTGCAGTAGTAAATGTACGCAAGCCGGTCTGGAGCCTGTTAAAGGGGTTGTTAAATGCGTTCTATGCATTAATGTGAAAAACCTTTTTTGCTGCAGCTGCCTCCAGAGCCCCCCTTTTACCTGAGCCCGGTCGTTCCTGCACTGGGGACGAGCACACCCGCTCCAGTCGGTGTCTCGGGTCCTCATTGGATAGATCGATAGCAGTGCAGCCATTGGCTCCCGCTGCTGTCAATCAAATCCAATGACGCGGGGCGGGGCCGAGTCCTGCTGTCTGTGTCAAGGGAAGCAGGACTTGGGATCGCTTCCCTGATGGATCACTTGATGCGGGGAGGAGCCAGGTGCGCCGCTGAAGGACTACAGAAAAGGAGGATCGGGGCAACTCTGTGCAAAACCCTTGCACAGAGGAGGTAAGTATGACATGTTTGTTACTTATTTTTTATTTTTTTTAAAAGCTGAACCTTTATAATCGATTTAAGATCGTGGGGGGGGGGGTTTGAATCGAGATCGCAATTTTTTTTCATGATTAATCATGCAGCTCTACTAGACTTTTTTTTTTTTTTTTTCTTAGGAGAGTGCATGTCATCGGCACAGGGCCAATCAGCTTTGTCCAAACACAGGGTCAGGGGGGTCCTGAAGCCTGATAGGACAATCGTGGGAAAATGAAAACTCCTCCTACAAGTTTTACCAGGCACTAATAGGAGTCACAAGACTGCAATATACTGCTCATTAGAGATGGGCTCAGGCGTGTTCGGGATCCTAGTCCCAACCCACCGGCCCGATCCTCCCAGGAAGCTGACACTGCTAATCACAGGCAGTGAGTCATTTCCCCCTTCTGTGCAGTTGTGGACTGGGAAATGCCTCACTTTCTGTGATTAGTGGTGTGCAGTGTCAGCTTCCTGGGAGGATCGGGCCGGTGGGTTGGGACTAGGATCCCGAACATGCCTGAGCCCATCTCTACTGCAGCTGAGAAAAGGTATTTAGCAGTTTATATTCACTAAAATAATTCCATTTCCATGTTCTGTGGGAGACCAGACATAGTGAATGCAGGCTCCTGGGTTTTGTAACACTTTTTAAGTTTAAGCTTAGCCTTATTTTTATTGCCATTGCATGTGTGTAGCCCTGGGCGATTGCATATCTTTGTTTTATTCATCGGTTTTGGCCGATATATAATCTTCCTCATATTTTTAGTAAAAAAAAAAATTTGCAATCGGCGTATATTGATTGGTTTGTGCAAAAGTTGCCGTGTTTACAAATGAGGAGAATTAATTTATGGGGTTTTTATTTGTTTTTATTTTTTACTAGTAGTGGCGGTGATTTGTGATTTTTAGCGGGACTGCGATATTGTGGCAGACCTGTCGGACACTTTTGACACTTTTTTGGGACCATTGGCATTTATACAGCGATCAGTGCTATGAAAATGCACTGATTACGGTGTAAATGTCACTGGCAGGGAAGGGTTAACACTAGGGGGCGATCAAAGGGTTAACTGTGTACCCTTTGAGGTGTTACTAACTGTATGAGGCCTGGGCTGACTGGGTGAGGAGAGTGATCGCTGCTCCCATATACAGGAAGCCTACGATCACACTCCGCCCCCCCCCCCCCGGTCAGAAAGGAGATCCCTTGTTTACACACACAGATCCCTGTTCTGTCACTGCAGGGGAACGATCACAGGTAGTCTGCCCTACCCGCTCCCAGGCTCTCCCTCTACATAGTGAGCATGCAAGTGTGCCTCTGGCGGCGCGCGCTCACGATCCGCGATATTCGATATGCGATATTGAGCCAAGTTGCTGCCGTCAATCCACGGCAGGCGGTCGGCAACTGGTTAACCACTTAAATACCAGGCACTTTCACCCCCTTCCTGGCCAGACCAATTTTCAGCTTTCAGCGCTGTCACTCTTTGACAATTGCACGGTCATGCAACACTGCGCACACAGGAAATTTTTATCTTTTTTTTTTTTTTCTACACAGCTTTCATTTGGTATTTAATCACCACTGTGTTGTTTATTTTTTGCTAAATTAACAAAAAAAACTCCAAAAAACTAAAATGTTGAAGGGGGAAAAAAAAACAAACTTGGTTTCATTTCTGTTAAAACATTTTTGCCAATAAATTTTTCTTCATAAATTTAGGCCAAAACGTATTCTGCTACATTTCTTTTGTGAAAATAACCCAAATCAGTGTATATTATTTAGTCTGTAAGGAATCTATGGTATATATCTGATTATCAAACAATCCTGATGTACTGACGGCCGATCTAATTTCTTGAGACCCTGAAACCCCAGGACAATACAAATACCCCCCAAATTACCCCTTTTTGGAAAGTAGACAGTCTAATGTATTTCGTAGGAGGCATTACGGGTTTTTTGAAGTCACAATTTTTTGGAAAATTAAGAAATTTATATTAAGAAAATGTTTGTTTTTGTTGCACTTTTTTTTACGTTTTTTTTTTAACACACTGTGACCAAGATCAATAGTGTTACCATAGTAACACTGTACTACTATAGGGAAGGGATCTGGATTTTTTTTTGATTTGACATTGATTGCTTACAGTGTGCTCATAAGTTTACGTACCCTGGCAGAATTTATGATTTCTTGGCCATTATTCAGAGAATATGAATGAGAACACAAAAACATTTCTTTCACTCATGGTTAGTGTTTGGCTGAAGCCATTTAATGTCAATCAACTGTGTTTAGTCTTTTTAAATCATAATGACAACAGAAACTACCCAAATGATCCTGATCAAAAGTTTACATACCCTGGTGATTTTGGCCTGATAACATGCACACAAGTTGACACAAAGGGGTTTGAATGGCAATTAAAGGTAACCATCCTTACCTGTGATCTGTTTGCTTGTAATTAGCGTGTGTGTATAAAAGGTCAATGAGTTTCTGGACTCCTGACAGACCCTTGCATCTTTCATCCAGTGCTGCACAGACGTTTCTGGATTCTGAGTCATGGGGAAAGCAAAAGAATTGTCAAAGGATCTGCGGGAAAAGGTAGTTGAACTGTATAAAACAGGAAAGGGATATAAAAAGAAATCTAAGGAATTGAGAATGCCAATCAGCAGTGTTCAAACTCTAATCAAGAAGTGGAAAATGAGGGGCTTTGTTGAAACCAAACCATGGTCGGGTAGACCAACTATAATTTCAACCACAACTGCCGGGAAAATTGTTCGGAATGCAAAGAAAAACCCACAAATAACTTCAGGCAAAATACAGGACTCTCTGAAAACATGTGGTGTGGCTGTTTGAAGATGCACAATAAGGAGGCACTTGAAGAAAGATGGGCTGCATGGTCGAGTCGCCAGAAGAAAGCCATTATTATGCAAATGGAACAAAGTATCCCACTTACAATACACCAAACGGCACAGAGACAATCCTCAAGCCTTCTGGCACAAAGTCATTTGGAGTGATGAGACCAAAATTTAGCTATTTTGGAGAGGAGTCAACAAGGCCTGTGAAACACAGAGGTGGATCGCTGATGTTTTGGGGATGTGTGAGCTACAAAGGCACAGGAAATGAGGTCAAAATTGATGGCAAGATGAATGCAGTATGTTTTCAAAAAATACTGCAGGGAAATTTGCATTGATTAGCCAGGAAGCTGCACATGGGACGTACTTGGACATTCCAACATGACAATGATCCAAAACACAAGGGCAAGTCGACCTGTCATTGGCTACAGCAGAATAAAGTGCAGGTTCTGGAGTGGCCATCTCAGTCTCCTGACCTCAATATCATTGAGCCACTCTGGGGAGATCTCAAACGTGCAGTTCATGCAAGACAGCCCAAGAATTCCCAGGAACTGGAGGCTTTTTGCCAAGAGGAATGGGCAGCTTTACCATCTGAGAAGATAAAGAGCCTCATCCACAAATACCACAAAAGACTTCAAGCTGTCATTGATGATAAAGGGGGAAATACACGGTGTTAAGAACTGGGGTATGTAAACTTTTGATCAGGGTCATTTGGGTAGTTTCTATTGTTATTATGATCTAAAATGAGTAAACACAGTTGAATGATAATAAATGGCTTCAGCCAAACACTAAGGCCTCATTTACACTGCTACTGGTAAACGGACGTTTTGAGGCATTTTGGGTGTTTTTTTCAGCTGCCCCTGAACTTTCCTCTCTTATCTTATCAGTACATGTACGCAGGGTCGTTTAAGGTCCTTTCCAGGCAATTGAGTTTAAAGGCTTTTTTTGGAAAGCAAAAAAATGTGTTCAGACGCTTACTCAGAGGCATTTGAAACTCCAAATGCCTGTAACAGCTTGTAAATGCGCTAACTCATGTCTAGGAGTGTTTCGTTTACAGGCGTTTCCATTTAAAAAAAAAACTTTTTTTTCCCCCCCAAAAATGCTCCTAGGCGTAAACGCGGCATGCATAATGGACGTCTTAGATGCCGGTTTCTAGCTGTCAAGATAAAACGTTCAGGGGAGGTTGAAAAGCGTCCCGTGTGCATGGAGCCTAATCATAAGTGAAAGAAATGTTTTTGTGTTCTCATTCATATTCTCTGAAAAATGGCCAAGAAATCATAAATTCTACCAGGGTGTGTAAACTTATGAGCACAACTGTATACCAGTGAATTTCATTGCTATAAGCAGCCATGTTTACCTAAAGTATAACTAAAGGCAAAACTTTTTTTTTTTCTTCTTTCAGTTTGGAAAGTGTCTGTCAGTTTTTATTGCTGTCTGTGCCCCCATTAACCACTCCAGCCCCGGAAGGATTTCCCCCTTTAGGACCAGAGCCCTTTTTGCGATTCGGAGCTGCGTCGCTTTAACTGGCAATTGCGCGGTCGTGCGACATTGTACCCAAACAAAATTTGCGTCCTTTTTTCCCCACAAATAGAGCTTTCTTTTGGTGGTATTTGATTACCTCTGCGTCATTTCTGATCGCTGCTATAAACAAAAGAAGAGCGACAATTTTTCAAAAAAACACAAATTTCTTACTTTTTGCTAAATTACAAATCCAAAAAAAAAAATATAAAAAAACATTTTTTTTCATCGGTTTTGGCCGATTTATATTCTTCCTCATATTTCTGATAAAAAAAATCGCAATCGTCGTTTATTGATTGGTTTGCGCAAAAGTGGTCGCGTTTACGGATGATGAGAATTAATTTCTGGGGTTTTTATGTTTTTTATTTTTTACTAGTGGCGGCGATCTGCGATTTTTAGCGGTACTGCGATATTTCAGCGGACATGTCGGACCATTTTGACACTTTTTTGGGACCATTGGCATTTATACAGCAATCAGTGCTATAAAAATGCACTGATTACTGTGTAAATGCCATTGGCAGTGAAGGGGTTAACCTGCAGGGGGCGATCTAAGGGTTAACAGTGTTCCCTGGGCGTGTTCTAACTGTGGGGGGACTGCCCTAGCTGGGGAAGGGAAGCGATCACAGCTTCCATGTAGAGGAAGGCTGTGATCACAGCCCTTCCCCCATCACAGAACGGAGGTCCGTGTTTACTTACACGGACCTCCGTTCTTTCACTCCGGGGGGGGGCATCGCGGGTAGCCGGCGGAGATCGAATCCGCCGCACCTGCTCCCTGGCCCTTCCCGGAGACAGTGAGCGCGCGGGCGCGCCTCCGGCGGCGCGCGCTCACTGGGCACGATCTCGCAGCCGCCGTCATATGACGGCGATTCGCGCAGGAGCGCCACACTGTTGCCGTCAATTGCCGACCAGCGGTTAAGGCCTCATTTTACACTGCTGCTGGTAAACGGACGTTTTGAGGCATTTGGGCATTTTTTTCAGCTGCCCCTGAACTTTCCTCTGTTATCTTATCAGTACATTTACACAGGGTAGTTTTAAGGTCGTTTCCAGGCAGTTGAGTTTAAAGGCTTTTTTTGGGTCACAAAAAAATGGGTTCAGACGCCAGTTCAGAGGCATTTGAAATGCTAAACCGCTTGTAAACGCCGCTAAACGCGGCAACTTGCGTCTAGAACCGTTTCGTTTATAGCCGTTTCCATTCTAAAAAAAAAAATGCTCTTAGACGTAAACGTGGCATGCAAAACGCGGCAAAACGGCCGGTTTAGATGCTGGCTTCTAGCTATCAAAAAAAATCGTTCAGGGGAGGTTGATAAAGCATCCCGTATAAATGGAGCCTTAGGAGATTCACCCTCTCTATTTGTCCTGTTTACCATTATCCTTGAAAGTGAAAGTAAAAATGAAAACCCCAAATTTTGGTTTGTCCCCAGAAAAGTAGTAGATGGGAAATCTTCCAATGGGGACTCTAGTTCTGGTGAGTTAAGGGTCCCCAAGAAATTCCTTTAAAGGGGCTGTAAAGTCTCAGGGTTTTTCAGGCCTCATACACACACAAGCGTTTTTTGGCATTTTTTGCAGCTCTCCATGTTATTCAATGGCCCCTTAAAAACGCTGACGTTTTTGAACTGTAGAGGGCGTCGGCGTTAGTGATCTGTAAATAGAACGTGGGACCAGTGCGTTCCAGGGGCTGTAGCGTTTTGCAGTTTTTGATGCTGAGCCGGCAAAACGCTCACTAACGCCGTACCGACTTTAACCACTTGCCGACCGCCAACCGCAGGTTGACGGCGACAAGGTGGTTCGTTATCGCAAATCGCCGTCATACGACGGCGGCTGCGATAACGCGCACTGTGAGCGCGCGCGCGCCGCCGGAGGCGCGCCCGCGCACTCACTGTGTTCGGGGAGGGCCAGGGAGCGGGTGCGGCGGCTTCGATTGCCGCCGGCTACCCGCGATGGCCCCCCCGGAGCGAATGAGCGGAGGTCCGTGTATGTAAACACGGACCTCCGCTCTGTGTGAGGGGGAAGGGCTGTGATCACAGCCTTCCTTTACGTGAAGGCTGTGATAACTTCCCTTCCCCTGTTAGGGCATCCCCCATACAGTAAGAACACGCCCAGGGAACATAGTTAACCCTTAGCGCGCCCCCTGCAGGTTAACCCCTTCACTGCCAATGGCATTTACACAGTAATCAGTGCATTTTTATAGCACTGATCGCTGTATAAATGCAAATGGTCCCAAAAAAGTGTCAAAATGGTCCGACATGTCCGCTGAAATATCGCAGTACCGCAAAAAATCGCAGATCGCCGCCATTTTTAGTAAAAAATAATAAAAAAATAAAAACCCCAAAAATGAATTCTCATCATCCGTAAACGCGGCCACTTTTGCGCAAACCAATCAATAAACGCCGATTGCGATTTTTTTTATCGCAAATATGATGAATATAAATCGGCCAAAAACGGTGAAAAAAAATGTTTTTTTATATTTTTTTTTTTGGATTTGTATTCTAGCAAAAAGTAAGAAATTTGGGTTTTTTTGCAAAATTGTCGCTCTTCTTTTGTTTATAGCGGCGATCAGAAATGACGCAGAGGGGATCAAATACCACCAAAAGAAAGCTCTATTTGTGGGAAAAAAAGGACGCAAATTTCGTTTGGGTACAACGTCGCACGACCACGCAGTTTTCAGTTAAAGCGACGCAGCGCCGAATCGCAAAAAGGGCTCCGGTCCTAAAGCTGGAAATCCTTCCGGGGCTGAAGTGGTTAACCAGCGTTTTTAGGTTAAAAAATAGCAGAGGAATGTTTTTTTTTTTAAAAATGCCTATTGACGCTGACGCTCACTAACGCGCATTAACGCCGAAAAAAGCAGATTTCTTTTACGTTCACTGACAGACGCAGCCCTTCATTGACAAGTGGGGTTAATGCACATCCTACTAGGAGTAGACTAGGCAAACAGAAAAAAAGCAAGCTGACCCCTCCCAGGGGGCCATCCTCACTCCAGCATATAATCCCCCTGCTCTGTATAGCATATCAGTTTTTTATGCCTAGTGCAAGGAGTTAGACCTGGTTCCCTGCTGGGACCTGCGGTTCCCCAATTTTTTCTTTTTTGCTTTCTCAAGCTATCTGATGAAGACTGCTATCAAGTAGCCAGCTGGGGCATAGTGGATATCTCGAATCCTGGAATTTCCCCAGCACGGCCCACTGATGCGAGCTACCCTTAGCCTTAGCGTGGTCCGCCGAATCGTACACGTTCCGTGCGGGAGGCTAGTGGGTGACCCCACTTGCGTCCAGTGACCAGGCGCGTCCAGGGGCGCTTGGCCAGCAGCATCCCTCCCCACCTGATGGGAGGAAGGTCTGCTACCGGGTGGCTACCCGCTATGCCCGTCGGATTGCTGAGTGACCCCCCTCTCTTTCCCCCCCCCCCCCCGGGGATGCGGAGGGGGGGCTGGGCGTTTTGCGGACTATGCCGGCTGGTGGAGGGTTCAGGGCTACAGGTTCCCCTTTTTGTTTTGGTCAGTTTTGTGCAGTCCCCGCAGTGGACCCTCCGGTGGCTTGCCTGAATAAGGCGACGACCATCCCCTCGGAGGGGTCTCCCTCTTTTGAGGATCTGGCCGATAGGTGGATGGAGGCGGTATCCAAGGCACTGTTCTTGGTGGCGGGGTCGGCCATGAGACCAGCTCTGGCGTCGGCCATGGTGGCGCAATCACTTTCGGAGTGTGCGACTGAGTTGCACAATGAGTTGGGCTGCGGATGCTCGTCTGAGGCGTCACAGCGGACGGACCATCTGATACAGGGTCTCCGGTAACTGTGTGACGCGGCCTTGGACCTGCTCCCCATGCTGTCTAAGATGTCTGTGTTTGCAGTCGTTATCAGATGGGTGCTGTGGTTACGCTGTTGGTCGGATGACCACATGTCCAAAAAGGGCCTCACGGATCTTCCCTTTCAGGGTGGTCGGCTCTTTGGGGCACAATTGGATGAAATCATTAAGGATTTCACTGGGGGGAAGAGGACCTTTCTTCCGGAGCCCAGACGGCGGGAATTCTGCCATAAGCAGGGTCCTGCATCTTCGGGCCTGAATCTTTTTTTTCGCGTGCCCGGCGCAACGGGCAAGGCCTCAAGGCCCGGCAAGTCTGCCTCGGGGTCCGGTAAGCGGCCCTGGTAGCGCAAGAACGAAAAGCCGGAGGAAAAGTCCTCTTCCACATGATGGGTTGCCCCCACCCGACTCTCGGGCGGGGGGGCCGACACTGGGGGGGGGGTCCTGGGGCAGCTGTCTGCTCAGGGCCATTGGTTGGCGCAGGAATCCCACCTTCCGATAAATGTGCTGGAGCTGAGGGCAATCAGGCTCTGCCTCTCCCACTGGACGGTAAGGCTGCGCGGCCTCCCGGTTCGGGTTCAGTCGGACAAGCCACGGCGGTGGCGTATGTGAACCATCAGGGCGGAACGAGGAGCTCGGCAGCGGCTGCGGAAGCGGCTCTCATTCTGCGATGGGCAGAACTTCACGTGCCAGCAATCTCCGCCATTTACATTCCAGGCGTAGAAAATTGGCAAGCGGACTTTCTCAGTCGCCAGACGCTGGATCAGGGGGAATGGTCCCTACATCCAGAGGTGTTCCGACAGATTTGCCACAGGTGGGGCACGCAAGACGTGGACCTAATGGCGTCCAGGTTCAATCACAAGGTGCAGACCTTCGTGTGCAGAACAAGGGATCCGTTGGTGGCCGCCGCGGACGCGTTGGTAGCGCCTTGGGTTCGGTACCGGCTCCTGTACGCCTTCCCTCCCCTCAAGCTTCTACCGCGGCTACTGCGCAGGGTAGAAGCGGAGGGGATTCCGACAATCCTGGTAGCTCCGGATTGGCCTCGGCGCCCTTGGTACGCCGACGTGGTGCGGATGGTGACAGATGTTCCCTGGCGTCTTCCGCTACGCGAAGATCTGTTGTCACAGGGACCCATCCTGCACCCTGCTTTACCCTCGCTGGCTTTGACGGCTTGGCTATTGAGTCCCAGGTGTTGGGGAAAGGGGTGTCTCTGACTCCGTGAACCCTACTATGCTTAAGGCGCGCAAGTGTACTACGCGCAAGATATATCATCGCACCTGGAAGGCCTATTATTCTGACTCCTAACTGTTGTAATGGCGACTTATCCCTTGTTGAGACCTCTATGCCTGGCCTGTATAAGCAGATATGATCACCGCAGACAGTTCTCATCAGATATTGACTCACCAATTACCGATTTCTTCCATGAGCGTTTATTCATTGGAATAGCAGGTACAGCATACAACAAATGTGACAGATGGTCGAAAGATGGTAACTGCAGGTCAAAACATAGTAATGTGTCCTAGGATGCGAGTAGATTGAGTGAGGCCTTCTAGCATGTAGCCATATTCTTTACCTCATGAGAGAGAGGACACAGGAAGAGGAACTAGAATAGCAGAGTGCACCAGGAACAGGAAGTTACAGAGTAGAGTGAACTAGGAAGAGGAAATTAGCTCACAGAGGATGGGAGGTACACACTTAGAAAATACAATAGAAAGGTGTAATATCCAAAAGAACCACAAGATGGCATTATAATAACCAACTATAAAAACATTACTATAGCTGCATATTTATGTTACATGCAAATCATGTAACAGAACACCTATATTGCCTGATGTGAGGCGGGGGGTTGGAACCCTCGCTCTTATGTTGTGTCCCGGGTGCTGTTTTTTTTTTTTTTTTTTGCAGCAAGGCCTGGATAACAAATTGGCATTGAGTGCTCTCAAGGGTCAGATTTCGGCTCTGGCGATTCTCTTTCAACGTCCCTTGGCGTCACATTCGCTGATACGTACATTTTGTACAGGGTGTACGCCATGTGGCTCCTCAGGTACGGTCGCCCTTGGCACCGTGGGATTTGAACTTGGTACTTTCTGTACTGCAGAAACCGCCATATGAGAAGATCAGGGACATTCCCTTACAATTGCTGTCCCAAAAGGTGGCTTTCTTGGTGGCCATTACATCCGCTAGGCTGGTGTCTGAGTTGGCGGCGTTATCCTGCAAGTCTCCCTACTCGGTCCTTCATAAGGATAAGGCGGTCCTGCGACCTTCACCTTCGTTTCTACCGGAGGTGGTTTGCTCTTTTCACATTAATGAGGATATTGTTCTCCCTTTATTATGTCCCCACCCGTCGCATCCCAAGGAGATTGAATTACATTCTTTGGATGTCGTGAGGGCTTTGCGGGTGTATTTGGCGGCTACAGCTTCTTTTCGTAAGTCTGATGCGTTGTTTGTGATGACAGAAGGCCCGTGCAAGGGGTTGGCAGCCTCGTCAGCCACTGTTTCCCATTGGATCAGACAGACCGTGACCCATGTGTATACTGTTCTGGGCAAAGTTCCCCCTTTTCCAGTCACGGCTCATTCCACCAGGGCAGTTAGCACTTCCTGGGCTTTCAGACACCAGGCTTCGGTGTGCCAGGTGTGCAAGGCGGCTACTTGGGCCTAGGTGCACACTTGTGTTAAGTTTTACAAAGTTGATGTGTCAGCATCCGCGGATGCTGCTTTTGGCCGTAAAGTTTTACAGGCGGCCGTGTAGGTGTGACTGGCACTTCCTGAGAGGATCTGTTAGGTACAGTTGTTGTTGTTGTTTACCCACCCCTCTTGAATGACACTGCTTTGGGACATCCCCACTTGTCAATGAAGGGCTGCGTCTGTCAGTGAACGTAAGAGAAAATAGAATTTTATTAGGAACTTACCGTAAAATCCTTTTCTCTGAGTTCACTGACAGACGCAGCACCCACCCCCCGTGTTGCATTTGTACAGCTTGTTACGAACTGATATGCTATGCAGAGCTGGGGGATTATATGCTGGAGTGAGGACGGCCCCCTTGGAGGGGTCAGCTTGCTTTTTTTCTGTTTGCCTAGTCTACTCCTAGTAGGATGTGCATAAACCCCACTTGTCAATGAAGGGCAGCGTCTGTCAGTGAACTCAGAGAAAAGGATTTTACGTTAAGTTCTTAATAAAATCCTATTTTTTCCCTGACGTCGGGCCCGACGGTTTGCTTTTTTTTTTTTTTTTCATATGCCCGTGTGTGAGGCCTAATGCAGTCTATGCATTAAGTTGAAAAACCTCCTGTACTGCAGCAGCCCCCACAGAGACCCCCTTTTACTTACCTGAACCCAATTGTTCCAGTGTCGAGGATGAGCCCAGCAGCTCCGGCCACTGACTCGGGTCCTCATTGGTTAGATTGGTAGTAGCAGGAGCCATTGGCTCCCGCTGCTGTCAATCAAATCCAGTGACACAGGGGGCGGGGCCGAGTCCTGCTGTCTGTGTCAATGGACGCAGCAGCAGGACTCGGGAGCACGCCCGCACAGGTGCCCCCATAGAAGGCGCTTCACCGAGGGGGCACCCAGGGAAGAGGAGGAGCCAAGAGCGCCACCGGGGGACCCCACAAAAGGAGGATCGGGCCACTCTGTGCAAAACCCTTTCATAGAGCAGGTAAGCATAAAATGTTTGTTATATAAAAAAAAATGAACATTTACTATCACTTTAATTTGCAGAGATTTTCTCTCACTTCCTGTTTGGCTATGGGACAGGAAGAGAAGGGAAATCTCCGTAATGGGACAGAGATGGCGAAAAAAAAAAAAATCTGACAAGGGTTATAACCCTCCCTTAAGCCTTGTACACACGGGACGATGATCGTACGTACGATCGTCGCAAATCGTATGTTGCATAATGTAACTTGCATACTGACTGCACTACACGATCGTACGAGCACAGAAAGAACGTTCAGGTGCATGTAATTAGTATCTGGCCATTCCTGACTTCTGAGCATGCGTGTTTTGCACAATACAACTTGTTGTACCAACTGCTCTGTACACACGATACAACAGTCGTATGAGCGCTTGTTGGTACGACCAAGTTTTCTAGTCTGCTCATAAAACTCCCTTGTACGACCGTCGTATGCTCGACTATTCTAATCGCGCATACGAACGATCGATATTGCATACAACGGTCATTAGTGCGACCTGTTGTATGTGATCGTTGTCCTGTGTGTACGAGGCTTTACTCTATCCAGAATGAAAAAAAAAAAACTTTTGCCCATAGCTCTACTTGAATGAAACTGATTTGTTCAGTATGTATGATTAGCTGTGATTGGCCACAGTTAATCACATGGTATAGATGGGCTATGATTAGCCCTGTCTGTACCATGTGACCAATCACAGCTAGCAACACAATTGTACACTGCACGGCATGAAAAGAAGCTATCCATTGTTTACATTTGTCATGTGATCTGCTGTGATTGGTTACAGTGATCACATGGTACCAACAAGGTCTGACTTTCAGTGGCTGCATACTTGTTCTAGGCTAATGGCTAAGATTAGTGGAAGCCAGGCAGCTAGCATTTTCACGAGGAGCTCTCTTAGATATTCTGTGACAACATACTTACCAACATTTCAATCTTGGTACCTCATACACAGTTATCCCCATCTACAGTCTGCCTCAGGCCCATCCGCTGACTAGGGAGTCTGGCCCAAATATTTTTTCAATAATCAATGAAAAAATAAAATGTTGAATTTGTTTCCTGATGGTGATCACAGTGGGCCCGGCCTGTCTAATGTGCGTTGGCAGAGCTGCTAATAGTCTCCATGGAAAGCTTGTGTGAGAGGGTAACAATTCAGGAGCACTATCAGGAACCTATAAGTGCCTCAACAAGGACCATCATGGCAGGATCACCTGGTGTTATCTTAATGAAAGCTGAAGATGTAAAAAATATGAAAATGTTAAAAATTGAGGTTTTGGTGAGTAGATTTACATCTACCTTTATAAACTGATCGGTACAAAAGGAAATTAATCTGCACTCCGGAACGGTCTCTGCAGTGGAGCGACCCCAGCACAACAGCTAAGGGAGAGTTTGAGGGCTTTGTTCTTATGCCAGATCATAAACCACTGCAAGTGTGGAATAGAATGCTTATCGGATGGAGTACATTTGGTAATTAATATTCGTTTATTCTTTCACAGAGAGGCCAGTAAATATCTTGTCGAAGCACTAAAGTCTGTTAACGAAGTGGAGCTTGAAGATGTCATTGACAGTATTATTGATGCTGTTGAGAAGCAGCCACGTGAGTATAACTTATCTATTAGAGTCTTTGTGCACAGTCCTGATGTATTAATGCCGGATCTTCCTGGCACAAATAGAAAAAAAGTGGGCAAGTATATTCTGTATTGTACTTACATTTTCACACAGACATGTAAATGTTTGTATATGATACCAGTATTGGTTCCGATTCTAAGCATTTGCACAAGTATCGGTACCCATGCAAATGCTCCGATACCTGAAACTGATACGGAAAGTGACATCAGCTTGGGAGCAGACAGTGGCATCGCTAGGGGGTGCAGGGTGCACCCAGGTGACACTCTCTTCCGCAAGTCCCAGGCAGCTGCGGCGGCTGGGCTGCTCCTTGAGCCCACGCCACTCACCTGACCTCCCATTTAATTCACTGCACAGCCACTGTGTGTCAGGATAGGTTTTACTGCAGGCACCACGGACTGAAGAAAAAGTCAGTGCTGCTTTGTCAGTTCACCACGAGTTTGTCACATTACATTGAGATAACTGTGATAGGAGGATGCTTTGGTCACTGTCTCTCTCTTTCTCTCAATGTGAGTGATACTGAACCGATGATAGCAGAAAGTAAAGTGAAGGCATCAGAGATCAGACATTGCCTTCACTTTTCCTTTTGTTATCCTCTGTTCAATATCACTCACATTGAAGAGAGAGAGAGTTCATGAACCCAACAAGGTGTCCTGCATTTAACCACTTCCCCTTCTCCGCGCATTTATGGACATCCTCGGACGGGAAGGATGATATCTCAGTCATCGATGCAGCAATGATCAAGATATCCTTCCTTAGCCACAGCAATTCTGCACTAGATAAAAGTAATCCAGACAGCTAACAAGCCATTGGATTACTTTTACAGGTGGCGGAAGGGGAGGCCAGAGGAGAGATTTGGGATCTAATAGACCCCAGATCTCTCTATAAAGAGGACCTGTCACGGTCCGTGCTATTGCAAGGGATGCTGTTTATCCCTTGTAATAGCAATAAGGTTGATAAAAAAAAAGTTAAAGGTGCAGTGTTAGAAAAAAAAAAATTAAACATCGGTACTGGCCAAGTACCTGAGGAAAAGTATCGGTAATTCACTATGTTGAAAACTTGGGGTGAGATACCATTTATAAATGTCATTAATGTTTACATTGGCATTGTCCCAAATTAAATCTGACCATACAAAGAAATAGGACACAAACAGGGCTTTAAGCTCTGGTTCACATTGACACGATTTAGCATGCGATTTGACATGCCAAATCGGCGGCAATTGCGGGCAATGGCACCGTCCTAATCGGTGCGACGCCGCACTTGCAGCGCTGCACCGATTTCAAAATGTAGTTCTTGTACTACTTTTTGCAATTTCAGGTGTGATTTCCATAGGCATCTGTGCAGAAACCCACACAGATGCCTGTGAAATCGCCGCTGAAATTGGGACTGACATGCGGGAATGAAATGGTTCAGCTGAACTCGCACCATTTCATTACCGCACTCAGTGTGAACTTGGAGTAAGTATGCCTTTGTGAACTGACTCTTCACACAATTGGTATAAAACGTATACAAAATCTTTATAGAATGAATCTTTATTAAATAAAAAGCAACATAATTTATACCATGCAGAACAAGGTTCGAAAATACAGCTGATAAGTAGATTAAATTAGATTAGTCATTTAGTGAGAAAGTATATTGGTCTACGAGTTTCGTGGGAGCCCCCGCTTCTTCAGGACCATTCAAATCGGGTGCTATATATCGCTCAAGTTCTGAAATGATGAGCAAAGGATGTTCAAACTATTGTCCTCATTTAAACAAGCAAAAATCTCTGAGTGGGGTTACGCCTGCCGGGCCATGGGATATACCCACTGTCCTAATATATTGACTGGTAAATAAATCACATGGAAAACATAATATACTGTATTGCATCCCCAGAATTGGCTTAATGTGTACGGGTAGGGTATCAAAGAAATCCAAAGGATCCCCGGTATACTCAATACTTTAAAAAGCCCCTATAATTTGTCACATATTCCCTAGTCGGGAGCATAAAACAGGTGGACTGCCACCTCAAACTTCCATGGCCCCATTTCACCGTGGACATTTGAGGCGGCAGTCCACTTATTCTATGCAAGTTTTTCTTTTATGTAGGTTTTTTTTACTAATTGTGTGAAGAGTCAGTTCACAAAGGCATACATAAAGTCCCGATTGTGGGACTGTTTTCTCTTCCGTTCACTGACAGACGCAGCCTTCTTATGACACATTATGCTCATCCTACTAGGAGTAGACTAGGCAAAAACAAACAAAAGCGTAGGTTGGCCCCTCCCAGGGGGCCGTCCTCACCTCAGCATATAATCCCCCTGCCCTGTACAGCACATCAGTTTTTATTTCCCTAGTGCAAGGAGTAGACCTGGTTCCCTTTGGGATCTGCGGTCTACTGAAGATTCATCTGATGAAGACTGCTAGCAAGAAGCTGGCTGGTGGTATAGAGGATATCTCGAATCCAAATCTTTCCCCAGTCCGGCCGACACTATGCGAACGCCCTTCGGGGTGCCCACCGCATAGCGCCCGTTCCGTGCGGGCGGCCAGTGGCTAAAACCCACTAGAGCCCAGTGACTAGGTACGCCTGTCCAAGGGCCTGGCCAGCAGCATGCCTCCCCTAGGGGATGGTAGGTCTGCTCCGGTGGCTACCGCTGCGCCCGTCAAGGATTGGTGAGTGGACCCCTCTGCCGCCTTAGGGCGTGGAGAGTGGGCGTCTGGGCAGCTTTGGTGGTAAGCCGGCCGGTGGGGGCTCATTAGAGGGACATTTTGGGTAGTACCCTTGTGAGGTTAAGCCTCCGTCCCCCCCCCTCCCCCCTCCCACTCCCCCCAGCCGCAGTGCGGCACTGTCGCACTGACCGTTCTACTCTGCACGGACTGTCCGGAGCGCTGTGTTTGGCGGGTCACCGCCATTGAAAGATAGAGCACCGCTCGTTCGTGGCCGACCGCGAGGGTGTAATGGCAGCGTCCATTGTTTGTGAAACCATGCGGTTCTCAGCCTGCGGTCTGGCAGCCTCCAGTGGTAGCTCAAGGAAGTGCAGCCCTGGTACAGGAAGTGTTTAAAAACGGAAGTGGGCTTCCGGTTTTCGCTTGTACAGCGTGGCTGACACACAGCAGCAGGCTCCTGGCGTGCAGTAGTTGGTGGGCATTGCTCTTCCGGTCGGAGTGCTAGCTGGCCCTTTCTGGGTGCTGGTAGCGGTGTGGGCAATCCTCCCGGGTCTCCCTGGTTGATTGGTGGAGTTGAGGTGGTGGTTACACAGTGGGGGTGCCGGAAGCCTGTAATGTCAGAGGCCGGCAATACTATGGCAGGAGTACCTGCGGATCTACAATCCACCCCAGGAACGCTAGTGTCTTTGGAACAGCTGAGGGCGGTGTTTGGGGAGTTCTTTCCCAGGGCGGAGGTACCCGTGCCAAGGGTTCCTCAAAAACGCCCACCACCCCCTCCTTCCTCCGGGGAGGATTCAGATCTGGAAAGCGCATCATTGGTCACACCTGTGGATCTTTCAGAGGGTGAACCACCCTCAGAGCATGAGGAGAGTCAAGAAACTCTGTCTTCGCGTGATAAGGCGATAGTGGAAGCACTGATCACTGATATCCGCAAGTCCATGCGTCTTGATCCAGCTGGGGAGTCGCATGAGTCCGCTTATGTTTGTGGCCCACTTAAACCGCTTAGGGCTTACCCTTATGACCAATTATTTGAGCAGGCGGTGTTTAAGGAGTGGCGTAGGCCACCAAGTTCTTTTACTTTGCCTAAGAACTTTGCGGTGCGCTACCCCTTTGAGGAGAGCTTTACTAAGAGATGGGCCTCCCCGGTGGTGGACCCTGCCGTGGCACGGGTGAATAAAGCAACCACCATTCCCTTGGAGGGGTCGCCTTCCTTTAAGGAAGCGGCCGATCGCCGCACAGAGACAGTGTCCAAAGCACTGTTCTTGTTGGCTGGGTCAGCCATGCGGCCGGCACTAGCAACTGCAATGGCTCCACAGTCGCTGCGGGTGCAGGCTACTGCTCTATGCACTAATTTGACTTGTGATTGTGCACAGGCTGAGGTACAGCAGGCACAGCATTTGGAAGAGGGGCTCCGCTACATATGTCAGGCTGCTTTGGACCTCCTTCCTATATTGTCAAAAATGTCTTTTTTCAATTGTTATCAGACGGGTGCTATGGCTCCGATCTTGGTCGGGCGATCAGGCTTCAAAGAAAGCACTGGCAGACCTTCCCTTTCAGGGAGAGCGTCTGTTTGGCCCACGGTTGGATGAAATCATTAAGGATTTCACGGGAGGTAAAAGTACTTTTCTCCTGGAGCCTAAACCGCGAGAGTTGCGGCGCAGACAGGGGCCTGTCGTGTCAGGTCAGAAGAAGTTTTTTCGGGCATCCGGCTCAGCAGGGAAAAGTTGCAAGACCGGAAAAGCTTTCGCAGGGCACAATAAAAGGCCCTGGCACCATAAGTCCGAAAAAGCGAAGAATAAATGCTGAGGTGAGGACGGCCCCCTGGGAGGGGCCAACCTACGCTTTTGTTTGTTTTTGCCTAGTCTACTCCTAGTAGGATGAGCATAACCCCATGTGTCATAAGAAGGCTGCGTCTGTCAGTGAACTCAGAGAAAAGGATTTTACGGTAAGTTATACAAAAAATCCATTTTTTCTTTGTATGGTTAGAAAAGTATTGGTACTCAGTCTTAAAAAACTGATATCGGTGCATCCCTAGTATATGTATATGTGTGCACATACAAAAACTCCAGAATGATTCTTCCATCCCTCAAAATTGAAGGGGTGAGATTTATGTGCATAAAGTACTGACTTGTAATGCAGATTTTTGATTTTTTTTTTTTTTACTTATCTAAATGCAGCACTACTGACCTATAAGCAACTTTGTATGTAAAAAAAAAATAAAAAATGGTCGTGTTTGTAGCCCCTGTGCATCAATATCTGTGTTTGTGAACCCGGGAGGCACATGTGCAACGTCCAGCCCTGCAGCCTTTCAAGATATGCGGCACGCTGAAATATGCTGTGGTTGAATGCTGTACCAAGTTGACTAGCATTTATTTGTGTGTTCAGAGATCTATGCCTGTAATGCAAAATACCTGCATTCTGGGTATAGGGTCCTAAACGCAAATACTACACAAATGCGCCATAATGCCACAGAAAATGTCAGCCTGCTGTAATTTTTGACAGGCTGCTGACAGCGGTGCTGGACCGTGCTACTGTGCCTCCCAGATGCACAAAAATGCCGTGATTTGATGCACAGGGTAAACGACCAATGTGCACGAGGCCTAATGATTCCTTCTCTGGCAGGCAATATGTCTTAATTTGTTTTTCTTCAAGAGCCACGGAAACTTTCAGCACTTCCATATTGATGATTTGTGTTTATATCAAATTGTTTTAGTGTCTTCCAACATGATAGAGAAGACCACAGTAGAAGCTGCAGTACAGGAATGCAGCCGGTCCTGTGATGAAACAATGTAAGATAACCTTCCTTGTCGCATTTTTACTTTTCTTGTGTAGATACTTTTGTTCATCTCTATTTGTTATGATTTTATTTTCTAGAGAGCACATATTCAACATTATTGGAGCATATGACATCCCACGTTTCATTTACAATTCAGAAAGAAAGAAGTTCCTCCCGTGAGTAACTTTCTATGTTTCTCAGATTGCAGCAGTTATTTATCACACAGTTAGACCTTACTATAACCTGGGGCCAAGGGGGCTATCAATTTATCATGCCAAATAATTGTTCCTTCCTTCTTCTGCATTTTCTGTTTTCATTGTATTTTGTTCTTCATACTTGGTTACTATTTGCAATGCTTCTGTTTTTGTGTGGTCACAATTCCCAAGAAGTGGCTATGTTCAGGATATTCTGGGGGGTAGAGAGGCACACAGCCTGCATGAGTGCTGTGTGAAGCATAGCATCTTAGTATTGTTTACTGGCTCATTCCTGCAGGAGACTGGGGACTGAGCATGCACATGTGGCAGTGCACAGGTCAAAATTTGGCTAATTCCTGGTGACTCAGCCAAAATGTATTGCATGGGTGGCCCTATTGGCATCAGCCGACTCTATTAAAAGTCAATTTTTCAAATTATTTTTATCAGAGGATCTGGGTGAAAAATTCTCAGCTGATCCAATCAGATGCAGGCACTGCTCTGGGTATACAGTAGCCGACCCTGTTGATTCGTCCATCCACGCTATTTAGCATGGATGGGTGAGAATCAAGTGTTTTCTCTTGTTTGGCCTGTGGGACTGAATGAGAGACATTTTACCAAGTATATAAAAATAGATTGTGCTAATTACAAACTCTTTAAGATAAAAATTATCTGTGAAATAAACACCATAAATATCACATGTGGATATTATGCAAGTAACTGCGAATTCATAAGTGATACAAACAATTATGAGCAAATCAAATGTGATATGAAAAAGTAAGTACAAATACAAAATGATATATACTCAATATTAATTGTGTGCAAATCATAAATGCAAAAAAATGGAGAAAAAAAATGCTGGTAAATCTTCTATACGATAAAGTGCAAATGCAAATTGGTATGTGCTCAGTAGGTGGGAAAAAAAGGAGTTTATGAATAAGTTCCAGTGAGCTGATCAGGAAGTCCGTATATCTTTAAGGAACACTATAGGGATCCTTCCACCAGGTGTTGAAGAAAAAGGAGGAGGGGGGCAGCGCGCCGTGAGGACACCCACAATACACTGCAATCGACGGTCCTTACCTGAACTCAATGACCACCTATCTCTAGGTATGATCACCAGCGCGGGCAGATAGCCTCTGCGGGCATAATCCTCAATCAGGTCTCGTCCACCGTTAATCGATCTCTCCACACCAGTCACTCAATGGGATTCATACCATATATGAGAGAAAAGGGGTCCGCAATAGTGTAATTCTGTTTTTTATTGTTTTTAAAGTAAAGGTGCCAAATGGCTACTTACAGCAATTCAGAAATAACAGGTGTTGTACAGCATAAGCAAACTGGTAACCCGTGCGTCCGGAGTCACGTGGGGGCGCGATGATGTCAATGTGTGGTTCATCCCTACATGTTTCGTCAGAACTGATATCTTCCAGAACCAGAATTACACTATTGCGGACCCCTTTTCTCTCATATATGCTCACTGGAACTTATTCCTAAACTCCTTTTTTTCACCTACTGAGCACATACCAATTTGCATTTGCACTTTATAGTATAGAAGATTTACCAGCATTTTTTTCTGCATTTATGATTATTTGCACACAATTCATAATGAGTATATATCAATTTTTATTTGTACTTCCTTTTTCATATCACAGATGATTTGCTCATAATTGTTTGTATCACTTATGAATTCACAGTACTTGCATAATATCCACATGTGATATTTATGGTGTTTATTTCACAGATAATTTTTATCTTAAAGATTTTGTAATTCGCGCAATCTATTTTTATACATATATACTTGCCTCTCCAAGAGGATATCCTTGGCCAGATTGCAGCTTCATTTCATTAGTTTATTCTTTGGAAAGTTATTTAATATTTAGATCACTATAGCGCAGTATTTTTTTATTTTATTTTACCAAGTATGGCCAGCTTTAAGGCCTCCTCCACATTATGGAAAAATAACATATCCAATATGCAGCTCTATGTAGATGCTATAGTTCCCCTTTAACTGAATATGTCCATGGTTGTCGTTACAAAATGCACTTGTACACATAATACAAACTCTGATTTTATTTATTTATTTATTATGGGCCCCAGGTGGCTATGCTATAATGTGGTGGTATGCACTGCATATTAGCACATTATGAAAGGCCCACCTGTAATAACAAAGCCCTTCCGCTCTGAGTTGTCACTGCTCCTGGCATGTCCATCTTTGTCTGGTCTTCCTTCCAGGTTTGCGCTGTTCTGCCAATTAAATGTCTGGGCTGTGATGACGTTATTCCCATGCATGCATGCGGCAGTCACCATCATAGCACGGTGCTCTCTGCAATCATGGCACAGGCAGTGTGCCGTGAATGCACACGCGCAAGTAATGTCATTGGCTGGAGCAGACATGAATATCTCATTAAGGGTGTTGTTTTAGAACATTTTACTAACAAGGAATACATATAAAATGCTTCAATATAGGGGAAAGAAAAAATGTTGGGATTGTTAACACTTTAACAAGCAGTATAAGAGATTTAGGCCTCATACACACGGACGTTTCTAAAAAAATAAACAAAACGTCGGGCCCAACGTCAAGGAAAAAAAATCGGCGTTATGCATCGGCGTTTTTGAGCGTTAGTGAGCGTCGGCGTCAATAGGCGTTTTTTAAAAAAAATCATCCCTCTGCTATTTTTCAACCTAGAAACCTCGGCGTCAAAAAACGCCAGAAAACGCCGGTATAATAATAGGTGGCGTTTGTTGGCGTTTGTTGGCATATTGTGGCGTCGGCGTCAAAAAATGCCAAAACGTTACAGCCTCAGAACGCGATGGCTGTGGGTTCTACTTTCTGCTCACTAACGCCGACGCCACCTACAGCTCAGAAACGCCAACGTTTTTATGGGGCCATTGACTAACATGGAGAGCTGCAAAAAACGCCAGAAAACGCCGGCGTCAAAAAACGTCCGTGTGTATGAAGCCTTAAAACGACCCCCGCTTTCCTCTCTAGCTGCATGCGCTAAGTGATTTAATTCTCAAAGATCACAGCAATACTCTAAAGTTTGGTTTCAGTTGGTGTCCAAGACACCTTTCATACTGGCGGAGTCTGCCCGCTCAGCATGACAGGTTACAGCCCACTGTCCTCTATAGGCTGCCGCATGGCAGCAGGCCGCCTATCTGTTTCCATCCAACTGTCATCCCATCAGGAAGAGGTCCTCATCCGTCTGTTTTAAGCAGACAAGGTCGGTTTGGATGTCCGAGGTTGTCAAAGGAGACAAGTCCGTTGACATCCGCTGCTCCAAAGAGAGCAACGGATGGTCCAATTGGGTGTGCCTTTTAAACTGTCAGTCAGACCCGATCCTTCTGTCAGTGTGAAAGGGGGCTAACAGCTTAGAAACATTCCGGGCCAGTTCATGCCACATGCAGTGCGTTTTTGTTCTGCATCAAAAACACAAGGAAAGTAGGTTATATAGTTTCCAATGGCATAGTTCACATCAGTGCGGTCAGTTGCAGGGCTTTTTATTTCCAGAAAAGTAGAACATGTTGCATTTTTCCTTTACTGGACTGTAAAGTAAAAATGCACTGGAACGCATCAAAAACGCACTGGACCCTAGTATAATGGGGGAAAAAAAAAGCATGTGGAATGCATCCGGGAATGCATCAAAAATGCACATGCAGAAACAAATCCGGCACGGATCTGGAGTGCGTTTTTGTGGTGTGAACCAGCCCTCTTTAGTGTCTTCCAACATGATAGAGAAGTCCTTTAGTGGGCTGTCAGGTTGCCAATATTCTGGTGCAATGGAAAGTGATAGGAAAAGATCTAAGATTTCATTGTCTCTGCAGTGAACTTTAGGGATGAATTTATCCACAATATCTATAGATACAGAGGTAAATTAGAGCTTTTAGGTTGGTTTCCCACTATTGCGAATTGGATGCGGGTTTCCCACATCCAATTCGCATAGCAGGAGCCGGTTCACACATCTCTGCAGCGGCTGTGATTGCAAATTGCATAGGAGCCCTGTGCATCTTTTGCTCCGTTTTTCAGGTCCGAATTCAGCCAAAAATTCTGGCTGAAATCAGACCTGAAACGGTGAATGGAGACGCACCGGACTCCTGCTTTGAGCCGCCGTGTTCTCCAGTGTGAACCCAGCCTTACTGCTTGTTCAAAATAGGCTAATACTTTGTGTATAGTCTGGACACAAGTTCACTTTGAAGAGGAAGTACCGATTGCCCCCTGAACAGCAAATTCCCTCAAGTGCTGCAGAGCTCTATCAACTTGCTATGTGGGCTGAGGACAGGGAAGAGGAGAGTGGCAGAGGCAGACACTACCAGCATGGACTGTACCATACCATAGGCACATAAATAGGGATCATACTGATTTTCCAGCTCAGCCCAACAAATATTCTTCTTCCCAGAAAACTCTTGGCCTGCAGGCGTCTTCCTACCGCCAGAGATAAAACATGTTTTTCATTCCGCAAAGACATTGTTTCCAGCCTTTAGGTGGTAAAAGTATAGCACTATTTTTAACTGTATGACTTTTTAATGATTTTCTTTTTTTTTAATGCAATGTTTTCTGGATTGCTTCAGTTGTTCACTAATTGACCTGTTGCCTGACTGTCCTATTTGATCTAATTTATGTTCCACAGTTCAAAAATTGCCAATTATCCAGAACCCAACCTGTTCGGAAGCGCCAGAGACAAAGCTGAGCTGTTCCGTGAGAGATACACCATTCTACAACAGGTGAGATGTAAGCCCAGTATATTGTGTCAAGTCCTTTATTCTGCCCCACTTTTATCATTGTCTAAGAATTGCTTGCCCATGCCTGTGCTGCCCGTAGCAGCCAATCAAAACTGTCCTTTCCATTATAATGGATGAATGAAATAAGTAATTTATTATCTTGGCCGTCAAACGGGGATGATTCTTGCCTGAGAGGCTACGAAAAAGCAGCCATTACATAATGATTGGTCTGCTGCTTTGGTTTTTGCTTACTTTTTGCCAGGGTAGTGTCTTTTATTACCAGGTAGACATTGCCCATTTCAATGAAGCCTAAGTGTGCTCTGATGGGACCTCAGCTGGATAAGTCTGGTGGCAGGATTAGCACTGAAAGTAGAATTCCATGTTTCAGCAAACTTTAAATGGTTCATTTTGACCAAGCTGGCCCAAACTAAACCTCTCCTTTACTAAACAATGCAGCAGATGGGTGTGCTGTAATTATTCTGTTGTAGCATTAGCTACATACAGCAAGCAGCACTTTGTTCTGACAGAAGTGGAGAGAATGACTTCACAATTTTCACCTTGGCCAATCAGAGAAAGCCTTTTATTACATAAAAATACAAGACTTCTCTTGAATGACAAAGAAGCAATCAGCCCTACTCTCTTTAATTCCAGCAGCAGATGGGAAGTTGCCTGTCCTGCTGCTGGAAAACAGCATCGCTTATTGTACGCAGCCAATTCTATTACAGTGCATTACAGCACACAGCGACTGCATTGTATCGTAATGGAAATTTTTTTTGGGGCCATCTTGGCCCAAATTAACTATTTTTACATTGCATGTGGAAAGTATTCACAGCGCTTCACTTTTTCTGCATTTTGTTATTACAGCGTTATTCCAAAATGGATTAAATTAATTATTTTCCTCAAAATTCTACAAACAATACCCCATGATGACAACGTGAAAGAAGTTTGTTTGAAATATTTGCAAATTTATTAAAAATAAAAAAAACGAAAAAAATCCCATGTACAGAAGTATCCACAGTCTTTGCTCAATACTTTGGTGAAGCTCCTTTGGCACCAATTACAGCCTCAAGTCTTTTTGAGTATGATGCTACAAGCTTGGCACACCTATTTTTGGGCAGTTTCTCCCATTCTTCTTTGCAGGACCTCTCAAGCTCCATCAGGTTGGATAGGAAGCGTCGGTGCACAGCCATTTTCAGATCTCTCCAGAGATGTTCAATCGGGTTCAAGTCTGGGCCATTCAAGGACATTCACAGAGTTGTCCCATAGCCACTCCTTTATCTTGGCTGTGTGCCTAGGGTCATTGTCCTGTTGGAAGATGAACCTTCGTCCCAGTCTGAGGTCCAGAGCGCTCTGGAGCAGGTTTTCATCAAGGATGTCTCTGTGCATTGCTGCATTCATCTTTCCCTCAATCTTGACTAGTCTCCCAGTTCCTGCTACTGAAAAACATCCCCTCAACATGATGCTGCCACCACCATGCTTCACTGTAGGGGATGGCATTGTCCAGGTGATGAGCGGTGCTTGGTTTTCTCCAGACATGACGCTTGCCATTCAGGCCAAAGAGCCCAATCCTTGTTTCATCAGACCAGAGAATGTTTTTTTTCTCATTAAGAGTCCTTCAGGTGCCTTTTTACTGAGGAGTGGACTTCTGTCTGGCCACTCTACCATACAGGCCTGATTGGTGGAGTGCTACAGAGATGGTTGTTCTTCTGGATGGTTCTCCTCTCCCCACAGAGAAACACTGGAGCTCTGTCAGAGTGACCATCGGGTTCTTTTTCACCTCCCTGACTAAGGCCCTTCTCCTCCAATCGCTCAGTTTGGCCGGGCAGCCCGCTCTAGGAAGAGTCCTAGTGGTTCCAAACTTCTTCCATTTACAGATGATGGAGGTCTGCAGACAATTCCTTGGACTTCATGGCTTGGTTTGTGCTCTGACATGCACTCTTAACTGTGGGACCTTATATAGACAGGTGTGTGCCTTTCCAAATCTTGTCCAATCAACTGAGTTTACCACAGGTGGACTCCAAGTTGTAGAAACATCTTAAGGCCCCTTTCACACATGCGGACCGATCAGGTCCGTCTTTCAGGTGGACCTGATCGGACGCTCCATTCACCTCCTATGGAGCGGCGGATATCCGCTGCTATCCAATCTGCCAAATCCAGATTAATGGAAACCCTATTTACCATGCGTCTGGCAGATCTGATCAGATGAAAACGGACAGGCGGATCCATTTTCATCCGATCTCCCATAGAAGCTCTGATGGGTCCATCCCTGCACAGTGAGTAGACCTGTCTTCCACCAGCTCAGCCGGGATCAACGAATCGATGCCTGCTGAGCAAACTGAGTCTGTGAAAATAGCCCCGTGTGAAAGGAGCCGAAGGATGATCAGTGGAAACAGGATGCATCTGAGCTCAATTTTGAGTGTCATGGCAAAGGCTGTGAATGTGCATGGGATTTTTTATTTTTAATAAATTTTGCAAAGATTTCAAACAAACTTCTTTCACGTTGTCGTCATGGGGTATTGCTTGTAGAATTTTGAAGAAAATAATGAATTTAACCCATTTTGGAATAAGGCTGTAACATAACAAAATGTGGAAAAAGTGAACCGCTGTGAATACTTTCCGGATATACTGTGAAGTTTATTGCAATCTAGAATTCTACCTGAAGGATAAGTGGAAAGAACCCAGCATAAGAGATGTGCACAAAATTCATTTTTTCAAATTTTTTTTTTTACATTTTTTTTTTTACATTTTTTTTTTTTTTTTTTTTTTTTTTTTTTTTTTGTAACTTGTTCAATCTATTTGTTTACTTTTTTCACTGACCTGCTGGGGGGAGTAGTGATGAAATGTCAGGTGTCTTCACAGATTTTTTAAATCGGAACACATTTAAAGCACAGAAAGGGATGAAGTGCATTGATTCATCAGTCCATTTCTTTGCAGCCTCCACTGCACAGATTAATAAATTGGAATCACATACAGACTTCCTATTCATTCACAAACAGAAGCATAGTAAACTGTTTACTATGCTACAGAGATGAATGGACACAGGAACAATCGGTACCAATCTTTTACTGTTCATTCAGAAAAGGGAAGTGGGCTCTCCATCCTGAAACATCCCCCTGTCTGCCCATAGCAGCTGCCAGTGGGAGAAGAGAGAAGGAAAGCCGGCAGTGCTGTAGCGGAAAGGGGCACATGGGGAGCCTGGACAGTAGGTTGATGGGGGTGTAGATGTTAGAACTGATCCCCCTGCAGTGCAGCCGGAGGAAAGGAGAGGAGGAGACGCTGGCAGTACTTCAAGCAGAGGAACAAAAGGATTAATGTCTGCAATAAGGACCAGACAGCCCCCCTTTTTAACAAAAAGGGCCCGGACCTGTTACAGGAGGGTTGGATGTACTGCCTTATTAGCAACCCTGGCACACAGGGTAATTAGGGTGTGCCCAGGCACACCCTGTGCGCACAACTATGCTTGTGGCATTGTGGTCCTTTTGTAGGAATGCCAGCTAGGACACAACCTGCATGGGGTTTGCATGTTCTTGCAAGGTTTTCCTTCAACACTCATAAAGAAATGCTGGTAAGTTTATTAGCTTTTGTCTAAATTGGCCCCATTATGTATTTGTAGTAGTTGTGCATTCATGTGTGGAATAGACTCCCTCCAGAGGTGGTTTTGGCCAGCGCAGTAGATTGCTTTAAAAAAGGCCTGGATTCTTTCCTTAATGTACATAACTGGGTACTAACATTTATAAGTAAAGCTGATCCAGGGAAAATCCAATTGCCTCTCGGGGGATCAGGAAGGAATTTTTTCCCCCACTATAGCAAATTGGATCATGCTTTGTGGAATATATATATATATATATATATATATATATATATATATATATATATTTTTTTTTTT
>BLSH010504687.1:869924-890711 GCA_018402905.1 Glandirana rugosa
GTGACGTGGAGAGACGCTAGCGTGACGGTCCGTCTTACAGGTTTGAGGTTGTGTCAACGGCACATCGGTGCGGGGTTGCACAAAGCAAGGAAGGCTGAAGCAGCGTCCCCAACCGATGTGTCGACCCGTTGACCCACTGTATATAAGGTCCACTCTCGTGTAGGTCACTTGCCATATGTGTGACGTAATTCATGAACTAACAAACTCAGACCCAACCGCGAGGGGACTATATTACCACACGGTTTAAGAATATATAGATATCATCCATAGAGAAAGTATATACCAAGGCTAACACCCATATCTTTTTTTATGCAATATTCATTACCATTGGTTTTAAATATTACGATTATTACATTCCAAAAATACTCACCCCATCACTACATAGCGATATTGGCACACTAGCATTATAAATTTTGGTTACCATTACTTATAACGTATTTTTTTCTATACCCACAATCGGAACCATATATGAAAGAGATACCTACTATAGATATATAAGAATTTGGCACACCATTATATCAGGGGAGCGCCAACCCAGACTCAAACAATCAAGTACTTAATGCAGTGTGTATACCGTTCACTGGATGTGCTCTCACCTGGAATATATGTCACCCAGTTGCCCAGCTGTGTAGCCAACCCCTGCGACGAAGTCGGAAGGAACGAAACACGTTGGGGCGTGGCTACACGGCAACTGTGTTGGAGTTTGGACATTCTGCCTGGCAGTGCGATCGCAGAGAGGTGCAGTGCACCGCGCAGACAAATGTCCAGTGACAGAATATTGATTTAAAACCTTGGAATTTTTGTTTTACATGTAAGAGCATTACCTTTTAAAAATAAACTGTTACCTTGGAGATTTTACACTATGGGAGGCACTCTTTGATTTTGTTTCATATACATGTGGCATTGAGTATACTGGTGGCAGTCCGGTGTGCTTTAGAGTGATGTGACATCTGCTGAATCGAGATTGATCAGAGCTATGCTTATACTACATTAATATCTGGTGAGCCTCATTCCATAAGAGTGTGACAGACGCACAGTGGTGGTGGATCTGTGGTGTGTAAAATTCCATTCACGGATGAACAGTTGTTGTTTTGTTATCATGGTGATAGACTACTTGCATTTATTTTTATGAAGATGGATTAGTTCCATTTTTTCACTAACACAATTTAATTCATAAATCCTATTTATGGTGATTTTTTTTTACTTTTTTGCGCTACTGTGAACTTGATCACTACTATTTATTATTTCAGTTCACCTTATTTTGTATAACAGCATGTAACTGTGTTTATACTATTTCATCAACTAATAAAAGCTTCCGAGCAGTATGATACAGTGATTCCTCAATGTACGAGCGCCGTGACATCACGACGCTCGTACATCGAGGAATTGTGGTGATGATATCGTGTATACAAAGTGACATGCTGTTGTAGTCTGGTGCACTGTAAGCACCAAAAATAGGTGAAAACTGAACACCCCAAAACAATAAAGACAAGTGTATAAAAAAATAAAAAAAAAAACTTTCAGAGCTTACTCAGCCAGAACAGAAGGTTGTAACCAAGAGACTGAACTTTGCACCCTGATTGCTGCTTGCAGTGGATATTTCCACAGCTATAGACTCTTCCATCTCTGACAACTACATATCGGTAGAAGGGACTGAACAACTCCATCTGTGGTCCTGTCCACTGCCAAAGCATCTTGTTTTAAATTGACCCAGTTAGAGAGGAGGGCTCTGACATTATTTAGTAGAGAACCCGAGCATTACTATCCTTCCAGCAGGTGGGGGAGATGCACTGTGGTCATAAATGCATCCAATTACTATTATAAGGTGACCAGTCTTCTCAGTGATGCCAACAATTATGAGTTGCTATGGAGGGAACCCACTAGTAGTTACAAGAAAAAAGGTGATACCTGTGGGTGATTGGGAACTGTGAACATGCACATACAGGGGAGTGCAAGGGTTCGTCTTTAATAATAATTCTTTCCATGTCCGTTCTGTGCAAGTAAATCAAGGAATTTGCAGGCGTGCTTATTCTAAAACATTTTTATACACCCATTCCTCAAAGCTGTATTTTAGATGTAAAAGATAAGTGGCAGTGTCCGTTTTAGATTGTACCTTTACTTCTCCACGTGGTTACCAACTTTATGGAAGGATAATGCTTATTAAGTAATTGTAATGACAAAAATTTTTGGCTTTTGCCTATGAAACTTTGTTTAGTTCTCAGTTTTTTGGAAGGATTGCTTTCATTGTCATACTTATCCTTATGTGTATAGTTGAGTTGTTGTTGTAAAACTGTCATCTTGGAATGTTACTGCTGCGGCATTCCCTTAACTCCACTGCACCAGTTCCACAGCGGCCTTTATACAGAGTCGTCTTTTGTCTTAGCAGAAGGTAACGTATATATTTTCTTATGATGTAATTGTTTCCTATATCGCTGTCAAAGAGAAGAGTTACATGTGATTTTGTTTCCATATAGGTTGGTATGAGGATAAAATATTCCATATCAATGCATTTGGATTTCCACCTATTGAACCTTCCAATACAACAAGGTGAGGAATACATTGTATCTCCCACATTCTTCTCAGTACAGGATTGGTTTTATCTGAATTGTGGGTAATACACTGCAACAAAATGTCACAGAAATTTTTGCACGAGGAATGGCAACATCTGCTTCCTGGAAGCTGTGTAAATTCCTTTCCTACTGCTTGCTGTATGGGACAGATTCAAAGTCAAAGGACAAGTCCACCTTTCTCAGCATGTTACATCCGTATATATAGGGTGTAACATGTTAAACACGCGCCCCCCCACATGACGGCACACGCTGTCACAATTTGAAAACCGTGCAGCCAAGTGGGGCTCCGCCCACACAGCTGCGTCATTCTTCCGTGAAGAAATGATCTACAACTACCACCACCTTTGTGGCTGTTTTCTCGTAGTTCTCAAGAACTACGAGGACGCTGGTGAGCACTCTTTGTAGTCCATTGATCTTCCTGGACTTCGGTAACTGCCTGTCCTTACCAGAGGTACGGGAAGACAGCTACACTGACAATCTGCTAGAGTTTGACATTGTATCTACAATCTGCTGATTGCGGGTGCAATGCTTTACAGGCTCCTAAGAAAAAAATTAATAGATGCACATTTTTACCTCCAAAAAAGTGCATTTATTTATTTATTTATTTTTTTTTTTTTTAAAGGTGAACTTATCCTTTAAACTTCAAATGTGGGTTTGGATTTGATTGGATGCTGTGATGAAGCAACTCCACTAAACTTTGTACTGACACTTTAATACATTTTCTGCATGTTAAGGATAGAGAGGAGCCTGCAATATACACAGGTAGGCAAAGGTGAATAAATTAACAGGTTACATACAGAAGGGAGTGGAGTGGACTGATACACTGGATGACAAATTGGGTAAAGCTTTTCTAAAATTCTAAAATTTCTATCCTTCTTCAAATTTTCTCATCACTGGTCGAACATGTACATTGATTTAACCTCACTAATGATTCGAAAATTTAAACTAATGTACCTAAAAACAGGAATTTTAAATAACATTTTTTTACTAGTTTATAGCCAGCATCCTCCTGTCAGAACACAATAGCTCAGCGGGGAGATCTCTGTACTAGCATTGGATAGTTAGTACAGCAGCTCCTCAGTTTTTAAAGCGTAACCTTCGGTACAATTTAGATACAGAGTTTGTCGCCATTTCACGGGTATGCACATTTTGAAATCTTAACATGTTTGGTATCTATTTATGCAATTCAACATCATCATTACCATTATACCAAAAAAATGGGTATTATATTGTGTGTTTTTGTATACTAAAATTTAAGTGTATTTTTTTACTGAAAATCTGTGTTTGATAAATAAATGGCTGCACAAATATAGTGCAACATAAATAGTTTCAACAGCCACTATTTTATTCTTCATGACTTCTGTTTTCAGAAAATATATATTTTGGGGTTCTAAGTAATTTTCTAGCCAAAAAAATGCTAATTTTAACATGTATGTGAAAAAATTTTATAATTGCCCCAAGTCAGCAAGCGGTTAAAAAGCAGAGGGACATGCCAGTGAAATACAGCATTCTAATGCCCTGTTCACATCTGTGCATTTTTACACATGTTTTAGATTCAGTGTGTTAAACAAACTGGATAGTTTTTATTTTATTTTAATCTTTGATGTGCTTTCATCAAAAGGCACATTATATAAAGTTCACGAGTAATTCACCTAAAGCGCATATAAAACACCTAAAGTGCACTGCACCAATGTGAACCAAGCCGTTTTGCACTACAGAATGTGTTCTATTAGAAACCATGTTAAAGTGGTTCTCAACTTGTTACAACCACTTTAACCTACAGGTAAGCCTATTATAAGGCTTACCTGTAGGTACCCTGCACGGTTTAGGAGATATGCAGTGTACTGCATTGCCAACGTCATTTCGGCACATGCGTAGTGAAGAAACGGCCTCCGTGACGTTTCTTCGCTGTGATCGTGCTGTGACTGGCGGCTCCCGCACGCATGCGCGGGAGTCACGTCACGCGACTCCAGCCAGTCACAGAGCTGGAGATCATGGCCCCGGAAGGAAGAGGGGCTGAAGATGGACACTGCCTGCATAGGGGACATCACTGAATGTTGCAGGCTTCGTTTGCAGGGAAGTGACACATAATGGGCTTCTATGCCCACTATGCATCTACTTTGCAGGGGAATGTAGAGGAAGTAAACCCAATCTGGGTTTATTTCCTCTTTAAATGGACTGCAGTGCAAATCTGCAACGCAAAAAGCACTAAAAATGCATAGGTGTGAATCCAGCCTAACACTTTTGAATGTGTGCATGTCGGCCTTCACTCAAGTTAGCATAAGCAGTCAATTGTTTAAAAAAAGTCAATGAAGTTCTCCAGGATTAATCATCTGGGGGAGTCTTCTGGACCCGCTGACATGATTCACTGGCCGGGTGAAGTGATGATCCATCTTACTGTTACATTTTAAAGTATATGTAAACCCTCACCTTGTAAAGCAACCCATTCAGTTTAAAATACGAATGAAAGGCAAAACATTTGTGTATAGATATAAAAAAAACTTTGTAAATACTTTTCCATTTTTTATGAGTGATCACATCCCCTCTGTTCTCAGATGCATAAGGAGCTCAGAGAGCTGGGGGAGGAGAAGCAACAGCCCAGTGTTCTTCCCAGTGAATGTGTGTGTGTCACAAGTCTGATCATTATAAGAAAAAAATCTATAAGTTACAGCGCACACATGTTACATACTCCTGTCAGGCTATTTTAAAAGCATCTAAACGTATATAGCAAAAAATGCAAAGATACGGGGGTTTGGTCACACTGAATGGCCATGAAGTGCTTAAGCCCACTGACTGCTGCAAAGTACCCCGTTACCAGTGGGAACCTACACTGACCTTAGAGTGAATGCTCATATCTCTTAAACCATGGAAGCTAACGCCTTTCTTTACGGGAGACCAGAGGACACATCCCATGGATCAGCTGGACACTGATTGGGGCTAATTAAGGAGGATGGGGTTCACCAACCCAAAAAGGTCTGGTCAGGACCCAAGCATAAAGCATACAAAAAAACTAGATATTTGGGGGGAACACCCTAACAAACGCATGGTGCTGATCATTATAAGAGAGCACACTGAGTTCTCCACAGCCTGAAAACTGATCATGCTGTGCTCCCATGCCTTGTGTGGTCAGTTTTTGATAGGAAAGCAGAGGGACTGGCAGGAACTCCAGGGATTTCACTCAAATGAAGCCATACAAAAAGAGAAATATACTTTCTCCTATGTTCACTGACAGACGCAGCCCTTCATTGACAAGTGGGTTTATATGCACATCCTACCAGGAGTTGACTAGGCAAATAGAAAGAAAGCAAGCTGACCCCTCCCAGGGGGCCGTCCTCTCTCTCCCATAGAACCCCCCTGCTCTGCATAGCATATCAGTTTTTTATGCCTAGTGCAAGGAGTTAGACCTGGCTCCCTTATGGGACCTGCGGTTCAACTTTTTTGCTACCGCTTTTTTATTTTTTTCAAGCTATCTGATGAAGACTGCTATCAAGAAGCCGGCTGGGGCATAGAGGATAGCTAGAATCCTGCACGCTCCCCAGCGCGGCCGACCGATGCGAGCTAGCCGTAGCCTTGGCGGGGCCCGCCGCATCGTGCCCGTTCCGTGCGGGCGGCCAGTGGGTGACCCCCACTTGCGCCCGGTGACCGGACCTGGTTCCTGTCCAGGGGCCTGCGGCCTGCAGCATCCCTCTCCGGCAGTGGGAGGAAGGTCTGCATCCGGGTGGCTACCCACTAAGCCCGTCGGACTGGTGAGTGACCCCCTCTCTCCCCCCCTAGGGGCGCGGAGGGGGGGGGCTGGGCGATTTCAGCTGGCCGGTGGAGGGTGTTTCGCTGGGCTAGTGTCCCCCCTGGGTGTTCTCGCCCCCCTCCTACACCCCCCTCCCCGCACCGCGCTTCCGCACCGCCATTTTGCGGGGGTTTTCCCTCTAGTGCTGAGCAGCGGCCATTTTGCTGTAGTCGCGGGCCTGTATTACAGGCTTTGGCCTCTAGTGACCGCTCGGCAGCCATGTTGGATGTCCCTGGAAAGAAAAATGTGCTGCTGCCGTTTGCTTCCTCTTTCACCCTGGGACAGCGTGGATTACACAGGCGGCACAGGCTCTATGACTGGCGGTCACTAAACACTCCTACTGGGACGCAGCGCTTGTGAGGCTACAAACAGCAAGTATAGCTGGGCTCTCCCTGGGGTGCTGGTAGCGGTGGGTGCAGTCCTCCTGGGGTCTCCCTGGTTGCTCTGTGGGGCTGCATTGTGGGGGTGTCAGAGCATTTTTTCTGCCTGTCAGGTCCGGTGGTACGATGGCGGATGACCCTGCGGTTTCTTCTGAGGAGGAGTCAACGGCAGCGCAACCTGCGCTGGGAACCCTGGTGTCCCTGGACCAGCTGAGAGCAGTTTTTGGGGAGTTCCTTCCCCGGGTGGGGCCGAGCAGGGCTCAGGGGGCCCCTAAAAAGCGTCCGCCTCCCCCTTTCTTCGGGGGAAGTGGTCACGGGGACCCCCGTGGAGCTCTCAGAGGGCGAGCTGGATCCCTCGGACGGCGAAGACGACCAGGGGGCCTCGGTTGCGCACGAAAAGGCGCTGGTTGCCGCACTGATTACTGATATCCATGCGTCTTTGCGACTGGACCAGGCAGGGGAGTCGCAGGAGTCTGCATACGTTTGCGGGTCTGTAGGCCACCCAGGTCTCCTAAGGCTTATCCTTATGATCAATTTTTTGACCACCTGGTCTATCATTCCTTCGACCTACCCAAACGCTTCACTATACGCTACCCTTTTGAGGATAGCTTTGTGAAGAAGTGGGTATCCCCCGCAGTGGACCCTCCGGTGGCTCGCCTAAACAAGGCAACGACCATTCCCTTGGAGGGGTCTCCCTCATTTAAGGACCCAGCCGATAGGCGGACGGAGGCGGTGTCCAAAGCACTTTTCCTGCTGGCAGGGTCAGCCATGAGGCCTGCCCTAGCGTCAGCCATGGCGGCGCAATCTCTGTCCGAGTGCACGACTGGGGTGCAGGATGACTTGGACTGCGGGAGGACGCTTGAGGTGTCGCAGAGAGCAGACCATTTGTTTCAGGGTCCTCGGTACCTGTGTGACGCAGCTCTGGACCTGCATCCCATGTTGTCTAAAATGTCTGTTTTCGCAGTCATTATCAGACGGGTACTCTAGTTACGCTCGTGGTCGGGTGACCACGCATCTAAGAAGGGCCTTACGGATCTTCCTTTTCAGGGTGGTCGGCTCTTTGGGGCGCAGCTGGATGAAATCATTAAGGATTTCACTGGAGGAAAGAGTACTTTTCTTCCGGAGCCCAGGTGGCGGGAGTTACGCCGCAAGCAGGGTCCTACTACTTCGGGTCAGAAGAGGTTTTTTCGTGCCCCTGGCGCAGCGGGCAAGGAATCGAGGCCCGGCAAGCCTGCCGCGGGGGCCGGCAAACGACCCAGGCAACGCAAGAGCGAAAAGACAGAGGAGAAGTCCTCCTCCGCATGATGGGTTGCCCCCACCCGATTTTCGGGTGGGGGGCCGTCTTCTGGGGTTCGCAGACAGGTGGACTGCCCGCATTTCCGACCGGTGGGTGCAGGAAGTGGTGTCCTCCAGGTACAGGATAGAGTTCAGCACTCTACCCCCAGACAGGTTCTTCCCATCGAACTTGAGACTCCCTCAGGGGCGTCGGGAGGCCCTCCTAAGGGCTGTTCAGGCACTCTCCGACCAGGGGGTGATCGTGCCAGTACCTCCGTTGGAAAGGTTCCACGGCTTCTATTCAAACCTATTTGTGGTCCCCAAAAAAGGTGGGGGGGGGGGTCAGGCCAGTTCTGGACCTGAAGGCGCTAAACCACTTTGTGAAGGCGCAAAAATTCAGGATGGAATCTGTCCGTTTGGTCGTGGCCGCCCTGCACCAAGGGGACTTCATGGCGTCCCTGGATATCAGGGACGTGTACCTCCACGTTCCCATTTGTCTCCGGCACCAGCGTTTTCTGCGCTTTCCATTGGGAGATCTTCATTACCAATTCGTGGCACCTCCCTTCGGTCTGGCCTTGGCTCCTCGGGTGTTCACCAAGCTGGTGGCTCCGGTGCTGGTGCTTTTGAGGCAGAGAGGCATTGCGGTGGTAGCATACCTCGACGACCTGCTCCTGAGAGCGGAGTCTGCTTTGGCTCTGGAGGAGAATGTGGCTATCACCATGGCCTCATTGAAGGACTTCAGCTGGCTGATCAATCTGCAGAAGTCGACAGTGACACCGTCCTGTCGCCTGGAATACCTGGGTCTGATTCTGGACAAGGAGCAAGCGAAGGTGTTCTTACCTCCGGCCAAGTTACTGACACTGCAAGCAGCGGTGCGAACCCTGCTGTCACGCCGGTGGTCGTCCTTACGGTTCTGTATGCAGGTGTTGGGGCTCATGGTTTCAGCCTTCGAGGCGGTACCTTACGCCCAGAGTCACACTCGGTTCCTTCAGCGAGCGATTCTGTCACGGTGGGACATGTCTCCGCTGTCCCTGGACCAGCTGATCAGATTGGATCGTCAGACCAGAGAATCGTTGACCTGGTGGCTTCGGCTCTGACGTTGGGGAAGTAATTTCTCCCCCTGAATTGGTCGACCGTCACAACGGACGCCAGCCTATCGAGCTGGGGGGGGGGGTGGTCCTGGGGCAGCTGGTCGGCGCAGGAATCCCGCCTTCCGATCAATGTGTTGGAGTTGAGGGCGATCAGGCTCTGCCTCTCACACTGGACGGTAAGGTTGCGCGGCCTCCCAGTTCGGGTTCAGTCGGACAGCGCCACGGTGGTGGCGTATGTGAACCATCAGGGCGGAACGAGGAGCTCGGCAGCGGCTGCGGAAGCGGCTCTCATTCTGCGATGGCCAGAACTTCACGTGGCAGCAATCTCCGCCATTTACATTCCGAGTGTAGAGAATTGGCAGGCGGATTTTCTCAGTCGCCAGACGCTGGATCTGGGGGAATGGTCCCTACATCCAGAAGTGTTCCTCCAGATTTGCCACAAGTGGAGCACGTCAGATGTGGACCTCATGGCATCTCGTTTCAATCACAAGGTGGAGACCTTTGTGTGCAGGACGAGAGACCCACTGGCGGCCGCCACGGACGCGCTAGTAGCGCCTTGGAGTCGGTATCGGCTCCTGTACGCTTTTCCTCCCATCAAGCTTCTACCGCGGCTACTGCACAGGGTGGAAGCGGAGGGGATCCCGACAATCCTGGTGGCTCTGGATTGGCCTCTGTGACCTTGGTACGCCGACGTGGTGCGAATGGTGGTAGATGGTCCCTGGCATCTTCCGCTGCGCGAAGATCTGTTGTCTCAGGGACCCATCTTGCACCCTGCTTTACCCTCGCTGGCTTTGACGGCTTGGCTATTGAGTCCCAGGTGTTGAGTAATAGGGGTGTCACTGATTCTGTGATCCCTACCATGCTTAAAGCGCGCAAGGTTTATTATCGCACCTGGAAGGCCTATATTGCCTGGTGTGAGGCGGGGGGTTGGAACCTTCGCTCTTACGTTGTGTCCAGGGTCCTGGCTTTTTTGCAGCAGGGCCTGGATAAAAAATTGGCATTGAGTACTCTCAAGGGTCAGATATCGGCTCTGGCGATTCTATTTCAATGGCCTTTGGCGTCACATTCGTTGATTCGTACATTTGTACAAGGTGTGCACCATGTGGCTCCTCAGGTACGGTCACCTTTGGCGCCGTGGGATTTGAATTTGGTGCTTTCTGTGCTGCAGAAACCGCCATATGAGAAGATCAGGGATATTCCCTTACAATTGCTGTCACAGAAAGTGGCTTTCTTGGTGGCCATTACATCCGCTAGGCGGGTGTCTGAGTTGGCAGCATTGTCCTGCAAGTCTCCTTACTTAGTCCTTAATAAGGACAAGGTGGTCTTGCGCCCTTCTCCTTCGTTTCTACCGAAGGTGGTTTCTTCTTTTCACATTAATGAAGATCTTGTTCTTCCTTCATTATGTCCGCACCCATCGCATCCCAAGGAATTTGAGTTACATTCCTTGGATGTCGTGAGGGCTTTGCGGGTGTACTTGGCGACTACAGCTTCCTTTCGGAAGTCTGATGCGTTGTTTGTGCTGACGGATGGTTCCCGCAAAGGACTGGCGGCCTCGTCGGCTACTGTTTCCCGTTGGATCAGACAGACCGTGACCCATGCGTATACTGTTCAGGACAAAGTACCCCCTTTTCCAGTCACGGCTCATTCCACCAGGGCAGTTAGCACTTCCTGGGCTTTCAAACACCAGGCTTCCGTGTCACAGGTGTGCAAGGCGGCCACTTGGGCCTCGGTGCACACATTTACTAAGTTTTACAAAGTTGATGTGTCCGCATCTGCGGATGCTGCTTTTGGCCGTAAAGCTTTACAGGCGGCAGTGTAGGCCCGGCTGGCACCTCCTGAGAGGATTCTGTTTGGTACAGTTGTTGTTTACCCACCCCTCTTGACTGACACAGCTTTGGGACATCCCAACTTGTCAATGAAGGGCTGCGTCTGTCAGTGAACGTAGGAGAAAAAGGGATTTTATTAAAACTTACCGTAAAATCCTTTTCTCTGAGTTCACTGACAGACGCAGCACCCACCCCTCTGTGTTGCGTTTGTACGGCTTGTTACGAACTGATATACTATGCAGAGCAGGGGGGTTATATGGGAGAGAGAGGCGGCCCCCTGGGAGGGGTCAGCTTGCTTTCTTTCTATTTGCCTAGTCAACTCCTGGTAGGATGTGCATATAACCCACTTGTCAATGAAGGGCTGCCTCTGTCAGTGAACTCAGAGCAAAGGATTTTACGGTAAATTTTAATAAAATCCCTTTTTTTAATACAAGTACATGGTACAGCAGCCACATATCAGGAATATGAAATTCTGGGTAGGCATATATTCTTTAAGCAAGGTAGGGCAAACTGCTTTATAGCCTAAGCCAAGTTAAATTTCCATTTTCAATGTAATTAACCATTCTAAACACAAGTTAAGAGACTGTATTAACCTGTAAATAATTTTGCAGGGCTTATTATGGTAATATAAACTTTTTTGGAGGACCCTCCTCCACATCTGTAAAAGCATCGGCAAAACTAAAGCAGTTGGAAGAGGAGAATGAAGACGCCATGTTTGTGTTTGTGTCTGACCTCTGGCTGGACCAGGTAGAAGTCATGGAGAAACTTCATGTCATGTTTTCAGGTATTTGCAAGACTTTACTGTGCACCATTTACTTGAGACCTGAGTACATGTATAATAAAGCTCCTGTACAGTTTACAAGGAAACTTCAGTGATACAACTTATTCTAGGGGAAAAAACAATTTGTCTCTAAGAGCCGGTTCATACACGGCCGACTTGTCGGACGACTTAAGTCACCTGACAAGTCGCACTCCATGCAGTGCAATGGAACCGTTCTAATAGGAATGACTCAAGTCACTCCGACTTATAAAAAGGTTCCTGTACTACTTTGGGGGCGACTTGCATTGACTTCAATTACAGAAGTCGTTTGCAAGCCGCGCTGAAGTCGCGCTGTGCAGGGTTGCGCTGATTCGCTCCTGAAGTCGGATCGCCCCTGTGTGAACTGGCTCTAACAGTCATTTATTTGTTCCAACCCCTAACATAACAGTATAGCCCTCAATGATTGGGCAGTTACCAGACACGCTGTGACTCCAACTGACCCCAGGGATCTCAGAGCAATTTAGGCCCAGACAGCAGTGCGATCGGGCTGTCTGGCTTAGTAGGCTGGTACGTTTTCATGTTGGCTTCAGAAACCAAGACAGAAATATTACCAATATACAGTGGATATAAAACCTGACATTTTTAACAGGGGTGTGTAGACTTTTTATATCCATTGTAAATACAGAGATTTTAATGATTGTCACTAAGGTTGCACCGATACTAAGCATTTTGCACGAGTATCGGTACTCGTGCAAATGCTCCGATACTTGGAACTGATATATTCAGGCTTGGTTCTTTCAGCTGACAGTGAGATTACCCACTGAAAGCTGAAATGTAAAAAAAAACAAAGTGCAGACTATTATCGATTGTTAAGGAGCGGGGCCGCCACATCCTTAACAACCAATGACTCATTCAGCTGTAAGTGGGATTTCCCTGTTCACAGAAGTGTAGGCAATTGAAGCTGTCAAAAAAAGCAAAACAATGCAGCCCAGGAATGTTTATCGACAGCATTGCTCAGCCACTGAAACAGATTAAAAAACATTGTTTCTTTTTGTATCTTTGTGTTTCTTCTTCTACAGATCAAAGGGATGAACTTCAATCTGCAGATGAAGTCAGTTTAAGAGCCGGTTCACACAGGGGCGATCCGACTTCAGGGGCTACTCTGAGCCGCCCCGCACAGCGCGACTTCAGTGCGGCTTGCAAACAACTTCTGTAATAGAAGTCAACGCAAGTCGGCTGAAGTCACCCCCAAAGTAGTACAGGAACCTTTTTCTAAGTCAGTGACTTGACTCACTCCTATTAGAATGGTTCTATTGCAATGCATGGAGCGCGACTTGAGCTGCCTGACAAGTCACCCCTGTGTGAACAGGCTCTTAAGCAACCTGTCAAGTAAAAAAAAAAATACATATATATATATAAAATTTTTTTACTCTTTGTTATATTGCAGCCATTTGCTAAAATCATTTAAAGTGGTAGTAAACCCTCCTATCATTTTCAGTCAAGGAAGCTGCCATCTTTGCCTCTGTTTAATCTACAACTGCTATGATGCTGCACTTGTGATCAGCTATGACACCAGCCATTGGATGGTTTGACAGTTTGGTTTAGAGCACAACCAATGGGAGCGTTACATTTCCGGCACGTGCCGGAAATGTGACTGGTTTTTAACCTGTTAAATGCATGGGTTTACTACCGCTTTAAGTTCATTTATTTCCCTCATTAATGTACACACAGCACCCCATATTGACAGAAAAACACAGACTTGTTGACATTTTTGCTGACCGCCAGAAAGAAAGCCATTATTATACAAATGCCACAAAGTATCCCGCTTACAATACGCCAAACAGCACAGAGATAAGCCTCAAACTTTCTGGCACAAAGTCATTTAGAGTGACGAGACCAAAATGTAACTTAATACCGTGTATTGACCCCTTTTATTTATCAATAACAGCTTGAAGTCTTTTGTGGTATTTGTGGATGAGGCTCTTTCTCTTCTCAGATGGTAAAGCTGCTCATTCCTCTTGACAAAAAGCCCAGTTGTGACTGAAATTTTAGTTGGTCTACCTGACCGCACACACACATTACAAGCAAACATCACAAGTGAGGATAACAGAATAAGAGGTGGGTGTGTGGTGTGGCGCTGTTCCTGGTGTTAAAGAAAAAACTAAGGCTGCTGCCCCCACTGCTAAACAGAAAAAAATCCGGTATCAGATTGTGAGTAGGGAAATTATGTGGGAATTGGCGCTGCCTGATGGATATATAAAGTGCTGATGTGCAAGAAGGTGCTTCTGAACGAAGTTACATATGTGATTCCATAACAATCTTACAATAATAAATCAGATAAAAATAAAATATAAATAATAAAAGGTGGTGACAATTGATATATGTGACAATAAAAATAAATCTTTGGTGCTGTTTAGATGAACAAGCTAAAAACTTGGAGTGCTTAAATGTGTCTAAACTGAAATAAAACTTTCAAACCGATGTGCCATAAACCATCTGGTATTCCAGAAATGAAGGATATGTTTTAAATAACCTAAAGGTCCATCCACATATAGGTGCAGCCGTGCCACAATAAAGTCATAAATCTTAAGCAAATAGTGCATATAATTTAGCAGTGGTGGTGGCTATACCGGGTGATGTGAGGGAAGTGAGGAGATGGAGCGAATAATCCACATGCAAACGTGCTCCCCTCCTTCAAACTCCCCCACTCACCGATCCTCACAGATCTCCGGAGGTTCCTATGTAGGTTCTGTATTCAGCCCGTTGGTCCTTCCGCAAGTCCTCACGGGGTTACACAAGTAGAGGGTAGGCGGCGGTTAGAGGTTTAAGAATGTGTACTCTGTTGTAATAGTCCAAAAACACTTACATGTAAATACGAGAAGTCAGACACGGGTAATCTGAATGAAGAGCCGGAACTTCCTTGCGTTCCACCAGGGACCGGAAGTGCGTAATGACGCTAGCCAAGGCTCCAACTGACGCATTTCGTCACTTGGACGTCATCGGAGGCGGTACCATGGCGCTGCACATCCCGGTCTATTTATGCCCCAGCCGCACTCAGCAATCAGTACATCACATGGTTTTGGGGGCCATCTTGCTACTCCACATTGAAGCCTACCCCAAGTCATCATGCTTCTCAATGCAAACGCATATATATAAAACCAACAATCATTTTATTATGTATCTTACAATCAATAAAATCAAAAGCAAATATATATGTAAAGCTTTCAGAGAGCAATCTCCGTAGTATAAAAAGATAAAAATGTAAAAACATGAGTATTTTACAGGAGCGTACTCAGCATATGTGTATGTAATATATACGTGAGAACAGACCCTAAAAAATAATAATATATAAAAAATATTATAATAAAATAGTACCAAATACTGCCCGTAGACAAACCCACCCCCCTTTAATTTACATAGAATACTAAAACCATCTCACCAAATAAAGGGACCTAAATGCCAGTATAAATTTATATATGTGTATCAGTCCATACTAAAATTGTTATATAAAATATATATAATATATGGCGAGGGTATATGACAAGCTTATTTAGAAGAAGGGAAACGTGTGATAGAATATAAAAATGTGACATTCCTCAAAGATGTTTTGGCCCTGGACACGGGAGTGGGTGTCTCTATTGTGTTCTGATAAGAGAATTAGAAGAGAGTGGGAGGGTAAATTATTGATATTCCATAAAATGGTGAAATAATCAACTGTCAGATAATTAAATAAGCGATTCAATACGAGAATTGTATGATGAACTATCTGAGACTTGGATCTAGTCTGGGGGAAGAGGAGGAATTCAATACTTTAAATACTTTAAGCAGGGTGCGAACTTGTATGTAGGCCCCTATGTGTTTTATAATAACCCTTATGTGGAACTATATTATAGATGGTACCTTAAACTTTTGCCTGTCCTATGTACCAATATCATAAAGGGATGGTAGGTCCAAAATGACACAGATCCGGAAACCCAGCGTTTCCTCTTGAACCCCATCATGCCAAAAATAGAGGGGAGGGAAGGGAAAGAATTTATTCAACAGGATTTTATTCATTGGTGATGTAACCGTTCAGATCAATCTCGATGTTGAGTCCATTCGGTTTTAAGGTGTCTAAAATATAGATCCATCTTGTTTCATTCTGTGACACCAAGGAGCATCTATTTCCTCATCTCCAATATTCCTTGACGTGATCTATGCCATAAAAAGTCATGACACTTGGATCCTTATTGTGCGCAATCTTAAAATGTTTGGAGAGGCTATGATTGGGATATCCTTTCCTGATGTTACCTTTTAGGCCACATACACACAAACGTTTTTTGATGCCAACATTTTCTGGTGTTTTTTGCAGCTCTCCATGTTAGTCAATGGCCCCATAAAAACACCAACGTTTTTGAGCTGTAGAGGACGTCGGCGTTAGTGGGCTGAAACTAGAACCCATGGCCAGCGCGTTCTGAGGCTGTAACGTTTTGGTGGTTTTTGACGCCGCAAAACGCTCACTAACACCGCCGATGCATAACGCCGATCTTTTTCCCTGGCGTCGGGTCCGATGTTTTGTTTATTTTTTAAGATACGCCCGTGTGTATGAGGCTTTAATAGCCACTCAAACCCTTTTGTGTCAACTTGTTTGCATGTCATCAGGCCAAAATCACCAGGGTACGTAAACTTTTGATCAGGGTCATTTGGGTAGTTTCTGTTGTCATTTCTGATTTAAAAAGAGTAAACACAGCTGATTGATAATAAATGGCTTCAGCCAAACACTAACCATGAGTGAAAGAAATGTTTGTGTTCTCATTCATATTCTCTGAAAAATGGCCTAGAAATCATAAATTATGCCAGGGTATGTAAACTTATGAGCACAACTATATATATATATATATATATACATTCTCCGATCCAATCTGTGGTTCATAAAGTCCAACAGATGGAAACCCTATTTTTTGATAATTTTGTTTTTTTACATTTTTACACCAAAAGAAAGCTCTATTTGTGGGGAAAAAAGGACATCAATTTTATTTGGGTACAACGTCACACGCTCGCTCAATTGTCAGTTAAAATAACGCAGTGCCGTATCGCCAAAAATGGTATGGTCATGAAGGGGATAAAAGGTAACCCTGGTGGGGTGGCTTTACAACTTTGGGTTCAGTTTTAACCAGGGAGCATCTATATTGTAACTGCTTAATGGCTGAACCAGCAAGTTGTGGTAAAGTTCTGTAATTGTCAAGCGGCAACAGCCAATCAGTCCTGTAAAACAGATATTCAAGCTATAAAAGTTCTTATGTCCAAGGATGATTTGACATTTGGAAGTGCCTGTAGTTGCCCCGAAGGTTAGCTATACAGGGCTGATTGTAATGTCAGTTCTTCAGTTGGGGCTAGGGTTGGCCATATATATGCCTACCCTTAATGTTTAAACTAGGTTCCTCTCAGGCCTGTTTATCGGATTTTCCTGTTCATATATCATTGGTACAAAATAAGATGATGTGGCGCTTAACCTATTATGTTCAGTGTAAGGTAATCAACCTGGGAATATGGTGCGGCTGTGTTGGATCAATGGCAGCCAGTGGGTATAAAGGAAAGTCAGGCCCCACTATGGGTACCAGTGCATAAAAAGGAGAGAACCTGTATGGTGGCCCGACTTCACAGTGTTCCCACATACACGAAATTACATTAAAGTACTGATGTTAGCAACCAACCAATCAGGTCTAGTAACAATTATTAGTCTTTCAAGTATAACATATAGTCCAGTAATGCAGTGATCTGAGGAGATGGCGAGCCTCTCGTATCCAGTGGTGGGGATACTCAGAATTTTGTAAACACAGTTCAATGGTGAAGAATTATGGTTCGAGATGACTATTGTAGAGACAAAACAATTCCGTGTGTCATCCACGTGCAACAGTATACCCGGTGAAGCGCAGTCCTCCCGCCCTAGTATATAGAAGGCTTACCAGATGGTAGACATATATAGGCTCCAATATATGTTTAGGATTCTGGATCCCTCCGGTCCTCGATGGTCGCTTCACACAGTCCACCTGCGTCCCAGGCCGGCCGTCCAGGTAAGATGAGGTAGCGCTAAGATATCTCCTTTCAAACGCGTGGTATAGGGGACCTCCGGGTCACACGGGGAATGCTGGACTGGCTCAACTCATCAAGGGTATGAAAAGAAGAGCAGACTCTCCATAGTGTAAAATAGCCTCATTAAAGAGGAACACAATTTATTTCAAGGATAAAAGTCCACAAGCTTGTAGGTAGTAAACAAATAAAAGCAATAAAATGTAAATGCAGCAATCCAAGGTCAGCAGCGCCCGACGCGTTTCGTCTTATTAGACATCGTCCACTGTGAAGTCGGGCCCCCATACAGGTTCTCTCCTTTTTATGCACTGGTACCCATAGTGGGGCCTGACTTTCCTTTATACCCACTGGCTGCCATTGATCCAACACAGCCACACCATATTCCCAGGTTGATTACCTTACACTGAACATAATAGGTTAAGTGCCACATCTTCCTTTTTTGTATCTGTATTTGCGATTGGTTTGATCGTTGTTTGGCTGCTTACCATACCTCCACCATAGGCTTAGCGCGGTTTCCCCTTCCTATTTCATATATCATTGGTAGACATGGAACTGAAAATCTCCTATTATCTTTTCAGGTTACTCCATGGCTCCTCCGACCTGCTTCATCTTCTGTGGAAACTTTTCTTCTGCGCCATATGGGAAAAATCAGATTCGATCTCTAAAAGGTATACAGATTTATAATATATGGTTTCTTTGGAATGATTTGGTCTGCCCTATCCTGCGGGCACTTGGCAGTAGTGTCCTCCCCTTACCTCCAGACTTTCCTGCTTGTGTAGTCAGTGCCTGAGAATGGATGAGGTGGCTATGTACTGATTTGTACGAAGTAAAAGGTGTATTGATAGTACAGAGGAATAATAATAGACTAATCTATATTAATATTTTTTGAAGAATTTTCTTTTTGTATTTAACATTTTGTGCATAAATCTCATATCTGAGCGTCCATGTTTATGCAAATTGTTGATAGCACTGGTCTACTCTTGGGAGAACCGTAATCAATCAGGAAAATTAAGGTTAGGGTCACCTCTTCCAGAAAATAGCCTTGCAGTCATGAAATTCCAGTACAAATTCACAACAACTGTGCAGCCTTGTAAAATGTTCTTTCATTCATTTTGTTATACCTGCACCCCCCCACCCCCCATCCTGGGAAGCCTGGATGAAAAACTCCTAGTTAGCAATTCCCACATCCTACTTTGGTGCTAGGACATGAAAACAGTTGAATGAAAGAAAATGGATCAGTTCCCCCATTCACACATTCAAGGTTCAGAATACAATCAACTTCTGTACAACCAGCCGGACCATAGATGCATCAAAATTCATCCTGTCCATTCTGAATCGGATAAATTTCCATCCATCGATGGCGAGTTAAATGAGTCAAAAAGGGCTGTTCCTTTCCTGCCGTCTAGATGCTGATGGTTTCTCGGTCTTCATGAACTGTGATACTTTTGAAGGAAAAAAAAATTTAATTGGTTAAGGAATGTTTTTTTCACTTTCAGATTCATTCAAGAATCTAGCAGATGTGATATGTGAGTACCCCAACATTCACAAAAGGTAATCTCTGTTCTTTTTTTTTTTTTTTTTTATTCATTGTAGCGGACATTAGGAAACGGGGATCAAACTTTGGGACTCATTTTTTTCAACTAGCACTAGAAGAAATAAAGGGAGAGTCAGTTTACTATAGGCAAATGACATGAGACATTTTATGGCTGTCAGTATTTATTTGGTATAATCTGCTGTTGGAGATGCATGCGGGGGGTACATTCATTTGTTAATATTTTTCTGATGTTTTGTGTGATGTTTGATCTTTAACAGCAGCAGATTTGTGTTTGTACCCGGTCCGGAGGACCCTGGCCCTGGTTTTATATTGCCCAGGTATGCATATTTCTCTGTGACATATTGTTTTGTTGGTTGCATACATTCTGTTGTTCTTGGGAAATGTGCAATGCAGACTTGTATTGAAAGTTAAGGGATGAGTTCACTTTTTTAAAAACAATAATAAATGCACATCTTTTTGCAGGTAAAAAAATTTGCCATTTATTAATTTTATTTTTTTTTATTGAGAGCCTGGAAAGCATTGCACCTGCAATCAGCAGACAAGCCCACAACCGTAAAGGCTGCCGGACCTTGTAGTTTATTTTATTCACAGGACTCTATGAATGATGCAGCCGGATGGGTGAAGCTCTGCACGGCCATGTTCTTTGCAGAGTGTGACCGAGAGTGGGGGGAGAAGGTCCCCCGCTGCCTGTCGCAATGGGTAGTCGGGGGCCTTGGATTTGTAACAGGTTACACCCTGAATATGGGTGTAACATGTTACAAACGGTGAACTTATCCTTTAACCCAAGGCTTTGTTTTAGAGTTTTGGTGGCTTTAGCACATCTGTCATTCTTTTTTTTTTTTATTTATCCAACCCAAACAAGCTGTTCTCCTCGTAGATTGGTTTAAAATGTATTTCTGCCAAATGATTGTTAGCCAGTGGCATCCCTTAAATTGCATTTAGATGCTGTTTACTGGGACACAGCTTTCAGTAACAGATGATGATGATCATAATAATACCTACAGTAGCTCTAGGGCATCGACACCTTGCCAGCTGTCTTTTCTCTGAGGCTGGAAATACCTTGGAAGGCCATGGAAAAGGTCTCCCCATAAACTAAATACATTTGGGAATCACTGAGTAGACGGCAGCCTTGTATGTTCACCAGGCTGAAGCCTAGTACACACAGGCCAAATGTCAGGCACCATTGACCGGTTCAATAGAACCCGGCTGACATTTAGTGTGTACTGCAGCCAAGGAGCATGACCGAAAAAGGTCTGCTGACCAGAGTGTTCCGACAGTGGGGGGCTTCCACCTGTCATAACACAATAGAACTGAAGGGGGGGGGGGGGTGGTTGCTGTACTAACAGGTTGTTAGTACAGCGGCTCTGACCTGAGCTGTCAGTTTTTTTGATCAGCCCACTAGGTCATAAGAAAAGAAACTAGTAGTGTGTATGAGGTTTTAGAAGTGTGAAAATGTTGCTTTCATCATTTATGGAGA
>BLSH010504687.1:901602-920371 GCA_018402905.1 Glandirana rugosa
AATACATTTGAAATAAAGTGTAAATCTTTCATGAAAGTTGTATGAATTGTGTGTGAAACATTTATAAATCAATTCCTCGGAATTCAAATAGTGTCAATAAACAGGTTTTGTATTTTTCTCTCTTTTTAATTTGTTAGGTGGAAACAAATTTCGTTTTTTATTTCACATTAGGGGGATTAAAGGAACATAAGATAACATTCTGATGATGTCCCATGAAGTGTACTCAAAACGTTTTCTTATTCTTTATCAAATTGGGTAGAGTATCTATAAAGACTTCAAAGACTTTGTGGTTCAGCGTTTTCTTCCACAGGAAAGTCTCTATAACTGTGTTTCTCAACTCCAGTCCTCAAGGCGCACCAACAGGTCATGTTTTCAGGATTTCCATTATTTTGCACTGGTGATTTGATCAGTTTCACTGCCTTAGTAATCACCACAAGCTGTTTCATCTGAGGGAAATCCTGAAAACATGATCTGTTGATGCGCCTTGAGGACTGGAGTTGAGACACTGCTCTATACACTTCATTTTACATATAAATGTTCGCTTGTCTAGGAAAAGCTTAACCCTTTAATGCCTAAGCCTTTTTCTGACATTCGTTGCTTACAAGTTAAAATCAGTATTTTTTGCTAGAAAATTACTTAGAACCCCCAAACATTATATATATTTTTTAGCAGAGACCCTAGAGAATAAAATGGCGATCATTGCAATATTTTATGTCACACTGTATTTGTGCAGCTGTCTTTCAAATGCAATTATTTTTGGAAGATATACACTTTCAGAAATAAAAAAAAAACAGAACACTAAAGTTAGCCCAATTTTTTCATATGGTGTGAAAGATGATGTTACGGCGAGTAAATAGATACCTAACATGTCACGCTTTAAAATTGTGCACACTCATGGAATGGTGACAATCTACAGTAGTTAAAAATCTCCCTAGGATACACTTAAAAAATTTCTGGAGGTTACCAGTTTAGAGTTCGATGCGGTCTAGTGCTAGAATTATTATTCTCGCTCTAACGATCGCTGCAATATCCCACATGTGTGGTTTGAACACTGTTTAGATTTGCGGGTGCGACTTATGTATGCGTTCGCTTCTGCGCACTAGCACGGGGGGGGGGCTTTAAATTTTTTTTTTTCTTATTTATTTTATTGTTACACTGTCTCTTTTAAAAAAAAAAATTCTAGGCCATGACAGATACTCTTTATGGAGGGATCTTGGGTCTATAATGAATGTAAACATCTCTTGTGACAGTAATAGGCAGTGACAGGTACTCTTGATAGAGGAAATTAATAAAAATAAGTTAAAGTCACCAATTAAGATGTAAACTTACCAGAACCCATCAGACCCTTTAATTACAGAGGGTCAAACAAGCATGAGAATAAGCCCTGGAAGAAGTTCTTTTGAACGAAATCGGTCGGGCGAGGAGATCCTTCCAGCTACCGTGATTTTTATGTCTGCTTATCCTTGAGACTTGTAAGCTGTGGATTTAATTTGTGGCATTTGGAATCAACGGCAAAAATTTTACTACTACATTGGCGATTTCTCCTCATTTATGCTGGTGACGTGTGATGCTGAGTGTGCTGGCGAAGCTGCTGGGAATCCGGATGTTCATGGTTGACTGTGGACGCCGCCGAAGTGGGGCTTATTCTCATGCGTGTTTGTCCCTCTGTAATTAAAGGGTCTGATGGTTCCTGTAAACTTGCACCTTAATTGGTGATTTTCACTTGGTGATGGATTTCTGCACAAGAAGATCTTTTTCATGTAGGAATTGCACATAGTTGATGGACTATTTAGAGACTTTATCAACTTATTAACAAACATTTGTTCTTTCACTTGATTGTTTGCATTTAATTCAGCTTATTTTATTAATTTTGTCTACATCATGAAATTCTCGCATGTTGAGTTGCGGCTAACTTTGCACGTTCACAAGCGCAGTATATATTTTTTATTTATTCTTTAGAGAGGGATCTTGAGTCTATAAGACCCCAAATCCCTCCTTTGCACTTAAAACCCCAAGTTTGTCAGTTTTGAATGTTGTCTTTTTTTAAAAATTTGGCACCTTTTAAGTCTTATGTAAACCCGAAGTGGTGTCATGATATCGCTTCCGGGTTACTAGATCTGACACCTGATCAAAACTGATTCCGGCTTTGTGCGGGTCTCCGGCCAGCCGGTCGCTGGGGCCTCCGGGTGGGACAGGCGAGCCACGGAATGCAGCGGGGGGACGTTGCTTAGCCACATCAGTTGTTATCCCAAGAAGGCCGACTGCTGGCTCTAAAACCGTACTGGGTTGATGCGTGCAGCTGCAGACATCACCCCGGTACAACCCCTTCAAGCTGAGGCCTCATATTTGGTCAGCGTGAAGAAATTAAAGTTGGGAGGTTTAGGGTATATTTATTTACGTATCCCCCCTTCCATGTTGTTTTTTTTCCTGCCCTCAGTAGCTTTTATTATCTTCCAAAATGCCAAAATTGCCTCTTCTGGAGGTAAAGGTAGGTAGTTTAACTAAATTCTCCATTGTGTATTGAGCAATTGTCCTCCAAGCCTTTGTATTTTTACAAATTGTATAAATCAAGTTCACATATATGTTTTTGTTTTTTTACTTTAGTTTGTGAAAACCATCCTCTCTCAGGGACACCTGACGCCGCTGCCACTTTTTGTCAGCCCCGTGTACTGGGCATACGACTATGCATTGCGATTGTACCCCCTGCCTGACGTAGTTGTCATCGCTGATAAATATGATCCCTTCACCATCACAAATACAGAATGCCTCACCATTAATCCAGTAAGAGACTGAATCTTTATAACACTTGACCATTGTTTGCCACATACTGTATCTAGAGTAAGACATCAGTACAGCAAAGCCGGACAAAATTGTGGCCCTACTGTATGAGTTGGTTGCAGGTTGTGTAGGGGGTAGGTTAATAGTTAATTGCATGTTATAAGGGTTAGGCTAAAGCCCCGTACACACGGGCCGAATGGCCCTTGTGTGCTGGCTTCTGTCGAAGGGGCATGACCAAAAAAGCTTTGCCGACCAGTGTTCCATCAGATTCAGTGACCCGTCAGATTATGTAACGGAAGTGACGTTTCGGCACTATGCTGAGACAGCCATATTGTTACAGCCCGCACTCAGCCACAGTAAGCATGCAGTCAGAAGGCAACAGTGGACATCTTTTTACATCCACATCTTGCATTTCACACTTATTTTTACCACTAAACTGAGCTTATATATTGTAATGCAGTATTTTGAAATCCGCCAGACTGTTTTGATGTTGAATTTTAAAAGCAGCGGTGTTCTGTCAGATTAGCAAACCTGTAAGATCAGCAGGCTAGCCGCTGCTTTTACAATTCAACATCAAAACAGTGTCACGGATTTCAAAATACTATATTTCACTATATAAGCGCAGCGTGAAATGCAAGAGGTGGGTGCAAAAGGATGTCCGCTGCCGCCTTCTGACTGCATGCTTACTGCGGCCGAGTGCGGGATGTACCAAGATGGCCGCCTTGGAACGTCGCTTCCATTACCAAATCTGACGGAACACTGGCTCCCTCTCAGCGCTCTCTGGAGTGTTCTAGCGGGGGGCCGCCCCCCCATCAGAGCACAATTGAACAGCAGGGGAGATCACTGTACAAACATCAGATTGTTAGTACAGCAGCTCTGACCTGAGCTGTCAGTTTTTTTTCATTCAGCCCGCTGGGTTGAACGAAAAAAAGAAACTAGCAGTGTGTACTAGGCTCGGGGTTGGGTATGGGTTCAGTGTTAGAACCTACTTTATTGTATGATTACTTCAGATTTTGGTGTTTTTTAGGCCTTGTACATATGGGCTTAAGTCTGTATAAGAACAGGGAGCACAGTAAGCTTTTACTAAGAATTTGCTTCACTTACAGCCTGCTTCAAGTAAGCAACTTTGTTGAAACATTTAAAGCACTCTTCAGTTCCATTTAGGGAAAGTTCAAAACAGATCTTAATACAAGTGCTGATGGTAAACTTCATACAAGCTGCTCACAGTCTTCAGTAAGCTTCACTGCTACCAGAAGCTTGATGAAAAGACTGCTAGTCTGTATTAACGTGGTTGTGAAGGCTAAAGCCCCGTACGCACAGGCTGAATACCAGGGGATATTGGTCAGTTCAATAAAACCTGCCTACATTTAGCCCATGTGTATTGCAGCCGGTATGACAGCCGTTGGGCCAGCTTCTATCGGATGACCATGCTGGAAAACCAACAGCCGACCGACTCCTGATCAGCGCTTTCAGCCAGTGGCTGAGCGTGCTGACCGGATTGTTCTGGTGGGGGACATCCCCCTGTCAGAACACAATAGAACAGCAGGGGAGATTGCTGTACTAACATCAGATTGTTCGTACAACGGCGCACTGGGTTGAACCAATAAAAACTCAGTGTGTACCAGGCTTAAAGGTTATTTACCTTAATGCATTACTGTATCTGCATTAAGGTAAAAAAAATCCTCCTGCAGCTCCCCTCCTGCCCCCCCCTTAAATACTTACCTGAGCCTGATCTTGGTCCTGCGCTGTGCCCGAGAGCAGCAGCTCTGGACTCTGTGAGAGCAGTGGGAGTCATTGGCTTCTACTGCTGTCAATCAAATCCAGTGACAAGGGAGCAAGGAGGCAGGGCCGAGCCGCACTGTGTGCATCAAGAGATGCACACCGTGCAACTCGGGATCAAGCTTGAACGAGTACACCCCAGCTGCTTGCTAGGGGGTGTACTTGAAGGCAGGACGACCCTCGAGCACTGTAGGGTGCAAAACCGTTGCACAGAGCAGATAAGTATAACATGTTTGTTGTTAAAAAAAAAGATCCCTTACAATCACTTTAAGTGCCAGTTCACACTTGTGAGATGCCAGACATTGCATGTGATTCGCACCACATTGCTGTGCAGATCACATGGGATGTCTGTGCAATGCGACTTCAGCCATACAAACTGTATGGCTAAAAAATTGCATCACATTCACACCAAAATGGTGCAGCACCATTTTTTTTTTTGGCCCACAATGGAATCGGATTGCATGGGTGTTCACACCTATGTGATCCGATTCCAGCACCATTTCACAGTTCGCACTGTGAACCGATCTGGGGGTGTCATTAACTTTGTATTAACACCCGCAACCCTTCGCAGAGGGTAGTGTGATCCGCCGGCGATTCAGGTGCGATGCGGGAACCGGCACTGGTTCTTGCATTGCACAAGCGTGAACTGAGCATAAGAACTATCTTTAACATTCCCATACTGGAATTGAGCCTTGCTTCAACAAAACTGCTTGACGCTTACTGAAAGCTGTGCAAATGCTCATTGTTCTTTTACATCATGAATAGAAATGAAATCTTCACTCTACTTTTGGCCAGCTTGATTACATGTCGCAAAACCAGCTCTTCAGAAAGGAGGTTGAGGGTGAAGTCCACCATATGATAACACATTCTGCTTGGGGCAAAAACAAAGGAGGATCCCCAGGAATTCTTTTTATCTACAAAGGAACAATAATGGGCAGAATCATTTGTATAGATGAGCAGGTTAAATCAATTTAACATCAGATTGGACATAAGAATAGGCCTGCGGTGGTTTTCCCCCTCAAGGCCGTTATACATTTAAGAGGTTTGTGTTATGCGAACAGTTTCCTTATCTTCACACAATGCAGTCCTTGTTTCCATATGACTGGAGAGGAGGAAGTCAAGAAAAGAATAGAACTGCTTGATTGAATTAATCATTCTCTGGAAGAGTTTGGTCATTTTGTTAGTAAATGATAGCGTACATATAACCAAAACTTTTTTTTTTGATCATGTAAGTATTGGAAGCTTTGTGAACATTTTATTTCTGTATCCCTAGTGGATGGATTCATCATCTTTATCCTGGTGACCATTGTTACCGAGACAGAAAGTGAAGAAAAGTCCTTCACCAAACATGAAGTGAGATCAAGGCTCAGGTCACACTCAGTGTGGCTCAGGTCACACTGATGCAATGTGGAAACCCTGCAAATCCAGTGCTGGTTCCCACATCGCACCTGAATCACACATTAGTACAAAGTTAATGACACCCCCAGATTGGATCGCAGTGTGAACTATGAAATGGTGTAGGTAACGGATCGCATAGGTGTGGACACCCATGCGATCGGATTCCAGTGCGGACCAAAAAAAGGCTCCTGCACCATTTTGGTGTGAATGCGATTTCAGCCACACAGTTTGTATGGCTAAAATCGCATTGCACAGACATCGCATGTGATCTGCACTAAGCCTGGGTTCTAGATGCAGTGCTAATTTGGCCCCGCATCTAAAATAGCAACCCGTCCATGCGAACCGATTGTGTATGTTAAGTTAACGACGCAATCGGTATGCAAAACGTAGCGTGATTTGCAGAATCAGATCGCATTGGGGCTGAACATCCATGATGGTTCCCCCCCAATATCTCAGCGAGAGGTATTCCCCTCCATCAACAGTGACAGTTAATGGGGGGAATCGAGACATTTTCTTTCCTGCAACCAAGGAAAAACACACCATCTATGGCTGGCTTAAGTCTTGCTTACGATTCACAATTGTTGATGCATGTAGTGAACAGTGGAGGAGCATGTGGGAGTGAATAATCACTAATGATTGCGCTGCATGTCAAATTTTTGTGATCAGTCAATTCTACATACTGTATGTGTAATGATCACTGGGGATTTTTGTAGCATGATTTCCTATATACATCCATCCTCAAGCTATATTACCTGTAATGCAGAGTATTGTTTCATAATGTTGTTATTTTACACTTTAGGGCTCATTCCCAAGAAGTGGGTTTGCCTTTAAGGTCTACTATCCATCTAGCAAAACGGCAGAAGATAGGTAACCTTTTTATTGTTTTCAGCTGTTCAAGACGTTTGCTTTTATACTTTGTATCCATGAACAAAGAGGGGGTTAGGACCCTTTCACACTGATCCGATTTTGATTTGCTTTTGGTATTTAACCACCTCCTGTCCACCGTATAGACAAATGACGATGGAAGGGTGGCTCTCTCGTTCTGGGACGATGTCCTATGACGCAGTCCTACTCTTGCTGCGCTTGTGCACGGTGATCGGCAGTGTACTGTATCCATGGGACACAGCGCATCCTCTATCTCAGTAAAGAGCTGATGACGCAGCTCTTTACACATGTAAACAAGTAAATGCCGGTTATCAGCTCTCCTTGCCTCACACTGACAGATTGTGATGAGAGGAGGACCAATCAGGGGCATTTTCTCACAGGGGAGACCTGCACAGATGATCAAGACACTAATCATCAGTGCCCTGATTATCAGCGTAGCTCCAACAGTGCCCAGCAGTGTTGCCTATCAGTTCTGCATATCCGTGCCATCTCACCAGTGCAGCCTCATCAGTGCACATCAGTGAAGGAGAAAAATTGCTTATTTACAAAATTTTCTAACAGAAACCTAGTTACATAGTCGGTGAGGTTGAAAAAGACCCAAGTCCAACCTGTGAGAAACTAAGATTTTTAAAAAATAAAAAACCCAGTGGTGATTAAATACCACCAAAAGAAAGCTCTGTATGTCTAAAAAAAAAAAAAAAAAAATTCATATGGGTACAGTGTTGCATGCGGAATTCTCATTCAACATGTGACAGCTCTGAAAGGTGAACAGTGGCCTGGACAGGAAGGGGGTGAAAATGCCATGTATTGAGGTTTTTAAAAAGTGGAACAAAAGTGCATTAAAAATGTATCCCTTTAAATCCTATGGAACCCTTTACAGCAATGCGCTGTAGGTGCGGTGCATTTTTTAAAGTTGTGCATGCTGCATGTTTACTGCATGTTTAAAAGGTGCATCAAAAACGCAACTTCCCATTGAAATTAATGGAAAAGGCATCAAAAACCCACCAGGTTGCATTTTTGGCGCACTTTCTTTGAGTCACATGTCCATGTTTCACAGGTGCATGATTAGAGTCAAGCAATCAGAAAATGCACCAAAACACACATCTGCTTTATCACATTTTTTTCAGCAGGGCAGTGTGAAAGGACACCAACAGTATTTTAGAATCATTCAATTATACATATGTTTGTAGACATCAAGGAATATGCTCATTTTATGTTGTATTTTAAGTTCCTGAAATCCTTCAATAGTAGAAAAAATGAACATTATATCTTGTAGATGTTTAAAGAGACAATTAGATTTTTTTAGCTAAAGGATAATTGTTTTTTTTTTCTATGCATACATTTTACTTATGCCTAAGGCTTCATGCACACAAGACTTTAAAAAAACGTCCAAAAAACGTCAGTAGCTTATCAGGGATTTTTTCAGCTTTTACCAGCGTTATATTACCGCCGGTTTTTCACATTTTTAAAGAACCAGCGTTTTTTTGGGGGTTTTTCCCAATTGATCTAAAACATCCAAAAACGTTGGGGATTGACGGTTTTGAGCGTTTTGGGTTTTTTGAGCGTTTGAACATTTTTACAGCGGAAAAACGTCCAAAAGAACCCTCAGGTCTTGGGGTTTTTTTTTTTACAGCTCAAAAACATCACTGCTAAAAACAGTTGATAACATCACTGCTAAAAACAGTTGATAACATCACTGCTAAAAACAGTTGATAGGATAGCATGATGGAGGGTTTATTGACTGTAGAAACAAACGTCTGCAGCTTAAAACAGCTGCTGAAAAACAGTCAAAAAACGTTCTGTGTGCATGAGGCCTTAAGTCTGCAATAAAGTTCTAAGCAGATATGTTTGCAAAATGTAAATATTCTTGGATCAGTCTTAATGCTCCATGAAAATGCTTGTAGCCTGATCTTCACTACTTCTATGTCTTTTGACTTGAAGCAAACATACAGGTAATTGAGAGCCCCTTCTCTATATACTTACTCTGGGTACATTACTTTTAACCACTTGCCTACTGGGCACTTTTACCCCCTTCCTGCCTCGCACAAATAGAGCTTTTTTTGGTGGCATTTAATAATCGCCAGTGGGGATTTTAGCAAAAATACATTTAAAAAGACAGAAAATTTTGAAAAAAAAAAAAAAGTTTTTCATGGTTATAAAATTTAGCAAACGGGTAATTTTTCTCCTTCACTGAGCTGCACTGATGGGCACTGATAGGCGGCACTGATGGGTGGCACTGGTAGGCGACATTGATGGGCACCGCTGGGGCTGCACTGATAATCAGGACACTCCTAATCAGTGCCATGATTATCAGTGTAGATGTCCTTTTTACACAAGCCAGTTTCCAGCTCTCCTCTCCTCATGCTGTCTGTGTAAGGAAAGGAATGCTGATAACCAGCTTGTGTTTACATTGTGATCAGCTGTGATTGGACACTGCTAAATACTTGGTAAAAGGCCTCTGTGATTGGCCCTTTACCCCGTTGAGGTGTGCACTGAAAAAGGTGGACCACACTGTGGCCAATAGAACTAAGGAGAGTTTAAAGAAAATAAGAAACGGAGTGAAGTGCCATAATCATTCAGCACACCAGCACTAAATCAGCAGATTTTATTTAAATAATACCTGGTGGTAATTCTATGAAGGTTGTCACTCCTTAACTGGAATTGGCTGCACAACTGTCTCCCAGATGTAACTTTGTTGTCGCCCTGTCACATGCACCCTTTTTGTCGTCCTCTCACATGCACCCTCTACAAATGGCTGTGCCATCACACATTGATGGCTTAGACATGGTCCACTGTTGTCATTTACAAAAGCTGCTCCAGAGCAGATGATTTGCTGGTGGAAGTGCATGTAGACAGGAAGTGGCTCAAAGGGAATAGAGGAGATCTGCACTAGTGTGATGCCAAAGAAGGATGGACAAAAAAAAAGTAAAAACTGTATTTTATAAAGAAAAATGTATACACTGAGTTTTGGCAAAATAAATGTTATTGCGTTGGGGTTTAGATCTACTTTAAAATGAGTCTGTGGAGAGTAAACCGATGGAGCGTGGGAAACCTGTGTCGCCTGTAATATCGACTGGTCATAGACCTGAGATGGCAGGCGCAAGATCTGACCTTTCTAGATGTAGTTGTTCCTGCGGACACCTTTGATGACTGTTCCCAAGAGAGAAATCATTAGTCTGAAACTGATCTATGCTAAAATTTGCAGTGATTGGATCTTCCTGCCTCTTCTAATGTAAGCCATACATTAATCAACTTTCTTTCCTTCCACCTCGGAGTACAGGGAGCCTTCCCGGCCAGCAGAATACATTGAATAATCACTGCTAGCGGCCATAGCCACTGGCAACAATCACATGCTAAAAATCTGACAGGCTGCTTGTACCCAAGTCAATCAATGAATCAATGTGGGTACAATCAGCCTGTCCAAAGATGGATCGAATTTCAGCCAGTCCCTGCAGAACTGGCCGAGATTCAGTCCATTTATAAATGGCTTAAAGTGGTTTTAAAGCCTCAAGTTTTTTCTTTTTTTTAAGATATAGTGCCTCATTCACCAATCTCAACCACAGAGTTTTATTTAGTGTCTGGGAACTCTTCCAACGTCAGCAAGAGAGACTTCTTTGCGTAAAAGAAAAGGATACGAAGGAGCCTCTTTGCTGAGGCAGGCAGTGACAGATCCCCAAAAATTCCCAGAAGGCAATTCCTGGGGTTAATAATATTGGGAAGGCCCAAAGCTGTCGAGATGAAGGAGCCAATGTCTCTCCAGAAGTGCTGTACCATCGGACACGACCAGAAACAGTGCCGAAAATCTGCTTGTTGACCACAGCCCCTAAAGCACGTGTCCGTGGACGATAAACCCATTTTATAGAGTCTGTGAGGGGTGAGATGAGACTGGTGGAAGACCTTAATTTGAATAACTCGGTCTCTAGAGGAGATTACCGATGATTTGAAGGTGTCGGAGAATTCTGACCAATCCTCCTCCGTGATCTGTATATCTAGATTAGTCCATTTAGTTTGGGCAAACCGAAATCTGGGGTTGATGTCCGCAGCTAAGGCCATATAATAGGTTGAAATTAGTTTAGTAGTAGCCGGGTCCCTGAGCAACTTTTCTAGAGGGGGCATGCGGGGTATGTTATCTAAGATGCCAATTGCACCCTAATTGCATGTCTCAATTGGTAATAATAAAATTAGATAGGAGTTTGGAAGGTCAAACTCCTGCTGGAGTTGTTGGAAGGGTTTAAAGCCCCGTGTGTCAAAGAGATGACACAGGTATTTAACTCCCTTTGAGGACCATCTCACAGGGTCCGGTATAGACTCCAGTTCCCTAAGAGTACCATTGTACCATAGGGTTGTGTTCGCTGAGGCGTCCCATGATTCTCGGGCAAATTTGGTTTTAATTGTACGAAAAAGAGAGAGGAACATGTGTATTATAGCTATCCCCGGTCTATCAGGGACACGGTTTCTATAGATCACGTTGTGGAGTGTTTCCATAGATGAGACAATAGCCCTCTGTACTAGTACAGGCGTTAGTGTCACTAGGATGTAACCATTCATGGATGGTTACTAAATGGGAAGCCAGGTAGTATAGGTAAAAATTAGGGAAGGCCAGGTCAGCTAAGTGGGAAGGAAGTCGGAGTGTCTCAAGAGCTATTCTAGGGGACCCGCCCCGCCAAAGGAATGTTGTGCACGTGGAATCAATGCGTTTAAAAATGGATTTTGGGACCCTACATGGCGCATTGGCTAGGACATAGTGTAACTTGGGGAGATAGATCATTTTAATAATGTTGGCCCTGTCCATGAGATCTAGCGGGAGATCCATACATTTCTGAATGTGCTCTTGTAATTGTTTTAGTAAAGGGCATATATTATTCTCAATGTACCGAGGGAGTGGTAATTGTACCAGCACGCCCAGATACCGAAATGAGGAGACAACCTGTAGTTCCGACCCCGCATAGATCAGTGAAGTGGCCGCATGGTCCAGGGGGAAGAGGATGGACTTTTCCCAATTCACCCTAAAGCCCGAATAGTCTCCAAACGTGTTGATAAGGGTTAATAGGTTTCTAAGGGAGTCCTGTGGATCTGCCAAGTATACCAAAGTATCATCAGCATAGAGCGATATAGGTTCTTCTATAGTCCCAATAGGGAGGCCTTTTATTTGGGAAGTGTTACGGATTTGTATGGCCAGGGGCTCCATAGCCAGGGCAAACAAAAGAGGGGATAAAGGACACCCCTGTCTGGTTCCCCTGGTGATCGGAAACGCCTCCGTCACCGAGGAGTTAACCCTGATATGGGCCGTTAGGGAGCAATATAGGAGTCTGATCCAGGCTATCATACGTGGGCCAAATCCATAGCCCTCCAGGATTTTAAATAGGTAGGGCCATTCCACACTATCAAATGCTTTTTTAGTGTCGAGTGACACAATTACCCTGGTAGGTGTACAGTCATGGGGGTATTGTAGATTATGAAACAGCCTGCGTATATTCATTCTAGTGGATCTTCCTGGTATAAAACCGGCCTGATCACATCCTATCAGTTTTCCAATTATTAGATTAAGGCGGTTGGCAAGCACTTAAGCGAGAATTTTAACATCCACGTTTATTAGGGATATGGGGCGGTAGGAATCACAAAGTAATGGTTTCAATAGTAGAACAATTAACGCTTCCCGCATGGATGGTGGGAGGATTCCCTGTTTAAGAGCCTCATTATAGGTATTAAGGAGGAGAGGGCTAAGCAGTGAGGTGAACTTCTTATACCACTCAGCCGGGAAGCCATCCAAGCCTGAGGATTTATGATTTGGAAGTTGTGAAATTGCCACCTTAATTTCCTCTATCGTAATGGGGGCCTCAAGATCCTCCATTTCCTGATCTGTTTAGCGCGGAAGTGGGATTTGTGCAAGGTACTCATTCAGATGCGTAGTTCTAAGCCCAACATAGGTTCAACAACATGCGCGGTCTGGGTTCCAGCAAGACGGCTGCATACCCTAGAAGAGTAGCAGACTGGCCACTTCTATTGTCCCGAGCGTCCTCGTCGACGTTGCGGGCCTATATGGTCATCAAGCCAGGCCATGGCTTCTTTAGGTGTATTGTAGAAATGGACCTTACCGTCACAAATGACTCTCAATTTGGCAGGGAAGAGCATGGCGTACTGCAGGCCCTCTTGTCGGAGACGATTATTTTCCGCAGAGAAGGAGACACGTTGACGCTGGACATCCACCAAGAAGTCAGGATAGATGGATATGGTATTGCCATTGTATTTGAGTGGGCCCTTTTCTCTGGCTAAGCGCAGAATGGCCACTTTGTCCTGGAAATTGAGGATTCGTGCAATCGGGGAACGTGGAGGAGTCCCAGGATTTGGCGCTCGTGGCAGGGTACGGTGCGCTCTCTCGATAAAGAAGGCGTGGGACAGATTTTCAACCCCTAGTACCTCTCGCAGCCAGGAGTGTAGGAACCGCTCAGGACGGGAACCCTCAGATCTCTCCGGGAACCCCACAAAACGGAGGTTATTTCTCCTGGAACGATTCTCCAGGTCGTCTATTTTTGCACGGAGAGCCGCCATTTCAGCGGTGTTCGCCTGGACAGCGGCTGACATTGGTTGCACTGTATCTTCTAAAGTACTGATGCGTTCTTCAGCAGCCCCGGTGTTTTCCCTTAAAGTTTGTACATCTTGCTTCAGCAGGGAATTCTCAATGCGGATAGTCTCAATTTGTAACGATAGGGAGGTTTTGCAGTCCTGAATCGCCAGAATAATCTCAGCCAGCGTAGGTTCCGTAGCGGGCGGCTCAGAAGCTGTACTATCAGTAGAGCTATAGGGGGAATCCAGCACCAGGTGGGATTCAGTCTGCGTTTTAAAGATAGCCGGACCAGACTCGCTCATCCCCTGGGATGGCAATGAAGGAGAGGCTGTGTGCGTTGAGGGTTGAGGTGTGCGCTCAGGGCCCGCCACATCACCCGTACCCTCCTGCCGTCTGAACCGGGCTAGTTGCTCTGTTGCCGAGGCAGGTGCAGGAGGACCATATTTGACCATCATTCCGCCGCTGCAGGGGGGACAGGATTCCCACTCCCCAATTAGATAAATATACAGGAGAAGGGCACAGAGCTATAGGGGAATACTGGTTTGAGGATGTGCTGACCTCTGTGTACTCTAGGTGAGGCACTCCAGTTACAGGGATGCAACAGGAGGCGGGCTGGCCCCCTGAGCAAAGTGTTCCCAATGTCCGCACCACCTATTCCCCTTCCTCAGTCAAATCCTCTGGGGGGACATAGGCAATGGCCAGGGCTGATGGGGCTGATGTAGAAGTGGGTGCCCCCTTCCCCCTGATGGAGGATAAACAGCAGGCCCAGGAAGGAAGTACCAAGATGGTGGCGGCTCGTTGTAGGCCGCAACTCCCACCCTGTCTCCTTACTCACAAAATCCTCGGGTGGAGTTGTCCCAGGATAGGCAGTGGAGCAGCTGGATGACCGGATGGGTGGCCCAAGGGCAGCAGGATCATGGATGGCCCGGCTGCTAGAAGAATGGCGGTGTTCGGCGACTAGGCTGCAAGCCGGGCCTCTATTAGCGGGTCTGGCCGGTCAATAAAATATGCCCTGGAAGGTACGGCAGATGACCTGCTCAGTGTGCTGTGGTGCTGGCTGGTCCTGCAGGGTTCAGAGAAGGGTGGATGGCACAGGATTATGCACAGGATAGCCGGAGCTCTTGAGTCGAACGTCCGCCGCTTCTCACATCCGGACATGCCCCCGCCTCAAGTTTTTTCACCTGCATTCTATGCACTGAGCTGAAAAACCTCCTGTGCTGCAGCTCCCCCTTGACACCCCCCCCCCCCTTTTTTTTCTTACCTGAGCTCGATCCGATCCAGCTATGTGCATGACAGTAGCGACTCCAACTGCTGTCTTTCTTTTCATTGGACAGATTGATAGCAGCAGGAGCCATTGGCTTCAGCTGCTGTCAATCAAATCCAGTGACACTGGGGGCGGTTGTCTGTGTCAATGGATGCAGCAGCAGGACAGGTGCCCCCAGGTAAAGCTTCTTTCCATGGGAGCACCTGATGAAGAGGAGGAGCCTGGAGTGCTGGCAGGGCACCCCAGTAGAAGAGGTAGAAAGGGGCTGCTCTGTGCAAAACTATTGCACAAAGCAGGCAAGTATAACCTTATTATTTTTTTTTATTTTTTTTTATTTTTTTTTTTTTAAATGAGGGTTTACAACCCCTTTAGACAGAGTGACATGTTTTATCCAATACCTCTTTCATTTTCTTTGATGAACAGGGAGAACCTGGTATACTGCATTGTCTGACCGTTTTTAAAGCAAGCTTTTGTGGCGTCAAGGATAACTAAACACACAGCCACCTACATTTATGCCAAGTACCTCTACTACCTGTTGCAATATCATTTAAAATGTACAACGTGTATTAGTGATAGTCAATGCCATGTGCTGTCAATTATTTATTTATTTAATATTTCTAATACATTTTATCATTTTTGTATATTTTTTTTCTCTATTTCCAGTAAGCTGCAGAACATCTGAGAAGATGAAAATGGATACGTGTCACAGTGACTATCCCCTTTAAAAAAATATTTTTTATAAATATGGTTCACCTGTTTTATTTGTGTTTTTGTAATAAAAAAAAAAAAATACTATCGATATTTGTTTCATCATTCATCTCTAGCCGGGCTGAAAGGCTGGATACACTGACTGGTGTTTTTCCTCAGCGCTGGCCTAGAGCTGTATGTTTCTCAGCACTGCTATTGATCTCAGCGCTGTATGCTGCATTAGGCCAGATTTTGCTGCCATCAATAGAAGGTCATTGCCTAAAAGGTATCTCGCCTGTTTCGCAGAAACTGTCAGAGTATAAAATGGTCTGAGCGGTATCTTATGACTTTGTTCCTGGTGCTGTGGTTAACATAAATGCAGGAGAGGAGTAGGCAGGGGACTTGCCCTTAGGGCCGGTGCCTACTATATATGTTGGGCTGGTGGCCCGAATTGAAGATACTCCCCTAGTCAGGCCTGCAAACTTCCAACACTCTACTTATTTATTTATTTATTTGTAACTTTGAGATGTAACTGAATGCAAAGAGCTGCAAAGGAAGTCAGTGCTGGAAAATTGTAACGGCTTGTTCATGTGTAACTGCACTGCCGCCCCTCTGAAAAGCAATCCGCAGTGGATCATTTTTTACAGGGTGTTTGACAGGCAGTGAGGAGGTAAATATGTCGCCTCCTCACAGACTGCTTTAACCCTAAAAATGCCAAACCACTGCGCCGATTGCACCTGGTTGCAGTACACCCCATTCACTTTTCATGGCGGTAAGGCCTGCCAAGTGCAATATGCCAATTTACCCATGTGACATGGTACACCCCTGAGTGGCTAAATTGCTTTAGTTTAGATGGGCAATAAAACCACAGCTCAGCCACCTGTTTTTATTGCCACCTGAGAAAATGAGCCATAAAGCTGAATAGGGATTTATCTTTGATGACATGGTATCTTGTTTAGGGGATTCTTCTCTTTTTCCAGAGCAGCAGTCATCTTCTTCAGCTCAATTTTTTTGTTTACATTTCCTCATTTTCCGATCCTTTTTTTTTTTTTTTTCTTTTAAATGCTCAGCTCAAGAAAAATAAGTCCTCACTTGCTGTGGGGCTGTGCCGTCACTGCTCGTTTACGTTTAGGGATGGGAAAAGCACTTTAACTTATCTGATCCCCCACTTTGGCAGTAGACTGTCCCTCAACATTTTTGGGTCCAATGTCGGGTTATAGTCCCTGCATTGGTCTTGAAGATGTTAGAGGATCTCAAACTGCTGGAGCTGTAGCAGGGGGAGCCTTACGGAGCAGAGGATTGGATAAGTAGAACTTCTTTTCACAGTCCCATATACTTGCGTGGCATGGAGTTTCTGCCATGTGATTGGCTGATTAGCAATTTGTGTTACCAAGCAATTGAACAGGTGTACCTAATAATGTAGCCGGTGAATGTATGTGTCATACAATGGGCCAGTATACAGCCGTGGCCAAAAGATTTGGGAAGGGCACAAATATTAATTTTCACAAAGTCTGCTGCCTCAGCTTTTATGATGGCAATTTGCATATACTGCAGAATGTTATGAAGAATGATCAGATGAATTGCCATTAAGGTGAAAAACCTTCTGTAGTGCAGCAGCCCCCCTTTTACTTACCTGAACCCAATCATTCCAGTGACGGGGATGAGCACAGCATCTCCAGCCGCTGTCTCGGGTCTTCATTGGATAGATTGATTGCAGCAGAAGCCATTGGCTCCCACTGCTGTCAATCAGTTCCAGTGACGCGGGGGCCGAGTCCTGCTGTCTGTGTCAATGGACACAGCAGCAGGACTCTGGAGCGCGCCCGCATGAGTGCCCCCAGGGAAAGCGCTTCTCCAAGAGGGCACTTGAAAAGAGGAGGAGCCAGGAGCGTAGCCAGGGGACCCCAGAAGAGGCGGATCGGGGCCGCTCTGCGCAGAACCCTTGCACAGGGGAGGTAAGTATGGACATGTTTGTTATTTAACCAAATTCTTACCACACCACATGTTTTATCCACATCACTTCCTGACCCACCTAGCTTCACTGCCTCCTCTCTCTCCCACGTCTCTGTACTTGACTCTTCATCTCTAACTAAATTGGTCTCAAATATGAAATCCTCCACCTGCATACTTGACCCTATTCCCACCCACTTATTTAAATCTTGTTTTTACTCTCTATGCCCCATTATCCTCAATATCATATATGATTTCCTTAGCACTGGTTTTGTACTAACAATCCTCAAAACTGCCGCTATCACCCCGATATCAGAAAAAAACCAACATGGCCCTGGACAATTTAAACAATTTTAATATCTAACTTACCCTTCCTTGCCAAGATCCTTGAGCGGGCTGTGATATCTCATTTACATAATCACCTGACTTTTAATAATCTATTTGAACCGCTCCAATCTGTTTTTTCGGCAGCTGCACAGCACAGAAAAACCGCCTTGGTAAAAGTCACTAATGACCTTCTGATTCCAGGTCACTAACTATTCTTCTTCTACTAGATCTTAGTTCTGCCTTTGATACTGTAGACCACAATCTATTACTCTCTCACCTTGAAACCATATTTGGAGTCTCAGAATTGGCTCTGAAATTGTCATATCTCACTGATCGCTGTTGCTTTGTTTCTCTTGGTCTGAATCTGGCCCAGTCAAGTATGGTGCTCCTCAGGGCTCAATCTTGGGTCCCTTACTTTTTAGCATTTACATGTTTCCATTTGGCCAACTGCTTAGATCACATGGGCTGAAGTATAACTTCTATGCTGATGACACTCAGATATACATCCACACTAAACCAGATTCTACTTTGGCTGCTTCTCTCCTATCTAACTGTATTTGTGATATAAAAACTTGGATGGCCCATAATTTCCTTCAATTAAACTGTGACAAGACTGCAGTCATGCTTATTGGCACCCCCCATCAATTACGGAAGGCCAGACCTAATAGCTTATCTATAGATGGCACTGTACTTGAGCTTCAGTCCAAAATGAAAAATCTAGGGGTGATATTTGATGCTAGTCTAACCTTTGAGCCACAAGTACAAAATCTTGTCAGATCATCTTTTTTCCACTTGAGAAACATTGCTTGGCTGCGTCCCATGCTATCATACACTGCAGCTGAAAAGCTGATCCATACATTTGTGTTCTCCCGACTTGACTACTGCAATGCTCTACTTGCTGGGGTACCTAAATCCATTATAAGTCGGCTCCAATATGTTCAAAATTCTGCAGCCAGAATCCTGACTAGGTCTGGTACAAGTGATATTTCCCCTATCCTGGAGTCTTTGCATTGGCTGCCCGTCAGCTTTCGCATAGACTTCAAGATCCTCTTGCTCACCTACAAGGCTCTTTGTGGCTTGGCACCCCATTATCTCTCTTTACTTTTTTCAACTTACATGGGGGGGGGGGGGGGGGGGGG
>BLSH010504687.1:928256-943024 GCA_018402905.1 Glandirana rugosa
CTTTATTATATTTCATTAAAAGATATGGACAAGTCAAGGTAAAACAAAATGTCGTCAGTAAAATTTGATCAATTTGATCAATTTTCAAAACATATCTTCAAGAGTGTGTGTAAAGAGTGGTCTATTCGTTCAAACTCGTTTTGTACAATAAAGGGGCTTTACTGCGAATAAATAGACGATCGGTTCCAGGTAAGAGCAGTACATAAAACTGATTAATAAGGACAATACCAGAAGTATCGTAAACAATACTCTTTACAAAGTAGAATACATAAAGACTAATCGTCTTTATTTGATATATTTGCCTCTTTTATTTTCGTGAATAGTCTAGAAAAGACTTGTTGTGTGTGAGAACTTCTATACAAAACTTTTAACTAGTTTAACTAGTTTAAAATGACTGCTGTAAAACAAAATGGAACTGAACAGGTATAGAAAATTACTTTATATTATTTCAGCCGACATTGAACTTCCTGGTGCCTGATGAAAGAGCGCGGTCACTTCTTGTTGTGTGAACCGCACGCTCAAACGCGTCGCACTTTTGATGACGTCAGTGGTTAAAATGTTTTACAGTCTGCACTTAGAAGCGCCTCTGTCCTTGTTTGTTTTTCACAGTGGCCAGCGGCTTCCCCACTAGAGTGCAGCTTCTACCTGTGGACTGGTGCTTCCCTCTCTGTTTCTTCCCTGTGCCTTATTACTGGTATTGTAAGTATTGGAGAGTTCCTTTCCACACTGTGCGCCTTTTTCCTTGTTCTGTATTTGGCTCCATCCATCTTCCCATCAACTCTGACCAGCTTCCCTGTCCCTGCTAGAGAAAAGCATCCCCACAGCATGATGCTGCCACCACCATGTTTCACAGTGGGGATGGTGTGTTCAGGGTGATGTGCAGTTTTAGTTTTCCACCACACCTAGCGTTTTGCTTTTAGGCCAAAAAGTTACAATTTGGTCTCATATGACCAGAGCACCTTCTTCCACATATTTGCTGTGTCCCCCACATGGCTTCTCACAAACTGAAAATGGGACTTCTTATGGCTTTCATTCAACAATGACTTTCTTCTTGCCGCTCTTCCATAAAGGTCAGATTTGTAGAGTGCACGACTAATAGTTGTCAGATTCTCCCACCTGAGCTGTGGATCTCTGCAGCTCCTCCAGAGTTACCATGGGCCTCTTGGCTGCTTCTCTGATTAATGCTCTCCTTGCCCAGCCTATCAGTTTAGGTGGACGTCCATGTCTTGGTAGGTTTGCAGTTGTGCCATACTCTTTCCATTTTCGGATGATGGATTGAACAGTGATCTGTGAGATGTTCAAAGCTTGGGATATTTTTTTAGAACCTAACCCTGCTTTAAACTTCTCCACAACTTTATCCCTGACCTGTCTGTTGTGTTCTTTGGCCTTCATGGTGCTGTTTGTTCACTAAGGTTCTCTAACAAACCTCTGAGGGCTTCACAGAACAGCTGTATTTATACTGATTATTACACACAGGGTGGACTCTATTTACTAATTATGTGACTTCTGAAGGCAATTGGCTCCACTAGCTTTTAGTTAGGGGTATCAGAGTGAAGGGGGCTGAATACAATTGTACCCCACACTTTTCACATATTGATTTGTAAAAAAATTGGAAATCCATTTATCATTCACAATTCTGTCCCACTTTGTGTTGGTCTATCACATAAAATCCCAATAAAATACATTTACATTTTTGGTTGTAACATGAGAAAATGTGGAAAATTTCAAGAGGTATGAATACTTTTTCAAGGCACGGTACTTTAGGCTATTAGTGTTTTTTGAGCTTCAGCGTCTAGGAGCAGAAAAAATATTGTTTTTGTGGCATTTTGTGGAGCTGCTAAAACGCTCCTAACAGCTTTTCTTTTAGCTTATTTTTTTTTTCCCTTCAATGCTACTAAAATGCTGCTATAAGCCAACACAAAAACATTATTAGAGTTTTTTATCCTTCAGTGTTTTTATTTTTTTTTTGTAACTCTAGAAATGAAGTCCAGCAATTGGCACTTGACATAATGCCTCAAAATAAAGTGCCCAATGGGTTGAATGAAACAGAACATGTGCCGATTCCTCCCTCCACACATTTTGAGTTGGATGGTGAATCATTCCCGCTGTGACAACACAATGATCAGTGTTGCCGGCTGCTCCTTCTGAAAAACTTGACAGGGTGGCTGCACAGAAGGCAATCAATAGATTGACTTCTGTACAACCAGGGTGCCCATACATAATTGTAAAATTCAGACAGTCCCTGCTGAACCGGCCGAATTTCGATCCATCTATGGCCAACTTAATTTTGCTTAGGCAGGCCCTACACTGAGCAAATTTCATTCCTGTATTCACCCATCACAGACAGTGTTGATGCGGAAATCCCTCCTGCTGGGCCATTGTCTTCTCCCAGCTGGAGGGCGGAGGAAGCCATTCCTGCTGTGAAAAGACAGTGATTATTGCTAGCGTCTGTAGCAGGTAAAACCCAGCATGCTGGTTGTACCCAAGCTGATCGATAAACGTGGAACATTCAGCCTGCCCATACACGGTTCGGATCTCCACCGGTTCCTGCTAACCGAGCTGAGATTTGAACAGTGCATGGCCTGCCTTAGTCATGTTTATCTAAATCAGTCAGCATAGTCTGTACTTTGACCTGACTACTGCTTGATCACATTGAATGTCTATTGTGCAAAGCTGACAATGTTTTGTATTACCATTCACTCTCCATTCATGTAATCCTATCGAAATGTCTCATTGCATTACCATATAAAGCCCTATAGTAATCAAGTTTATTTTTTTAACTTTTGGACAGATTTAGGATGATCTGGTTTATATCACGGTCTGTGCTGTCATTCGGCTGGCCATAGATTGATCGAATCTTGGCCTGTTCAGCAGGAACTGTCCAAGATTCGAGTGATGCATGGGCAGGCTGAATGTACCCAGTTAACCACTTCAATACCAGGTTAAGACGCAGACTATCATTTCTGGAACATTGTTGTTTGTACATACTTCTAATTGATGGATCGGCGAACTGCGTCTACATGCATTGATTTTATATATATATATGAATTGGACCTATATTATATTGAGATTGCTCTGTTATATAATCATGTTGTGGTTTTTCCACCTTTTGATTACCTGATTACCTGTATGTTACTATATTACAATATCATGTAACCCTAATAAAAACCTTTTTATTGATCCATCATGTATTCATTCTCCACCATGTGTGTCATTTAAAGTCCCAACCCATTTATTTTTATAATCTACCAATTATCAGTGATGGAGGCGCATGACCCTACCATGTCATGGCCTCAATAAAGTCCCAATTTTTCCCAATATCCCCTTTTTTTCACTTCAATACCAGGCACTTTTGCCCCCCTTCCTGCCCAGGCCAGCTTTCAGCGCTGTCACACTTTGAATGACAATTGTGTGGCCATGCTACACTGTAACCAAATTATATTATCACAAATACATGTTTCTTTTGGTGGTATTTGATCACCAGTGGGTTTTTTATTTTTTTGCTAAGCAAATAAAATTAAAACATAAATTTGAAAAAAAAAAGTTTCTTTGTTTCTGTTATAAAATGGTGCAAATAAGTAAGTTTTCTCTTTCACTGACAGGCACCGATAGGTGACACTGATAGATGGCACTGACAGGCATCCCTGGCGGGGCACTGCTGTGCATCCCTGAAGGGCCTGCTCTGGTAATCAATGCACTGATTATCAGCACAGACCCCCCCCCCCCCGTGCTGCTATAGCCGCTAGCAATAATCACTGTCTGCTGCTGGCGGGGGTGGGGTGGCTTCCCCTGCCCCCAGCCGTTACAAGACAATTGCTCAGCAGCAGCACTGTCTGTGTTGATGGAGAAATCATGCAAATTTCTTTCCTACAACTTATGGTTGCAGGAAACAAATTTGCACCGGCAATGGCCTGCCTGACTGGGGAAATGTAATTTCCATGTGACATCAAGACAAGAAATGTGGAGAATGACAGGAAGATGCCAACATTCTTAATTTGATCTGGGGGTTTAAAGTGGTTGTAAAGCCACCCCCAAAAAAAAAAAAACCTGCAAAGCAGAGGCATAATGAGCTAGTGTGCAGCGCATACTAGCTCGTTATGAAACACCTTGGAACGAAGCTGTTGTAGCGGTCTCAGCACACCGATGTGACCGGCGGCATCGTTCTTCCGGTTCTGCAGCTCCGTCCAATCACAGTGCAGGCTCCAGCGATGTGATTGGCGGAGCCGCGCTGACGTCACTCCCACGCATGGGAGCCGTCATTTATGGCACGAATACAGAAGAAACGGCACCCTGGGCTACCCCGGGTGCCGATTCTTCAGTGCGGATATCTCCTAAACCGTACAAGTTTAGCAGATATTTCCTGGAGCTACAGGTAAGCCTTATTGTAGGCTTACCTATAGTTTAAAGTGGTTGGCATGACTTGACAACCATTTTAAAGCCGATCTCCAGCTTTTAGAGAAGTTTAAAGTTGGTCCATATTAACTGTTATCTTCATTAATGGCTGCTCTTGCTGGGGGTTCTGTATAAACTGTGTGTGTATATATATATATATATATATAGGCTCAGCTACATGCAGTATACAGCGCTGTATTCCAACATCGGGATGAGGACTTCCTGTCCCACATCCAGGACAAAACTGCGTCAGGTTCAGCGCTGCTCTGCCATTCATAGGGAGCTTTGTATTCTATGAATGAGCGGAGGCTGCATACAGTTTATACAACACACACAGACGCATGTGTTAGTGAAGGTAGTTTGGCCCTTAATAAACATTTAATGCAATATTAAACCCAAAACGCAGCTCACCAATCATTAGATGTGGTCGCTACATCCACTTTCTTTTTTATGGCACTCTGGAGGAATGAGCACAGGAGGCAGAGCAGAAAGCACTATTTTCAGTCTGGGGGGAGAGGAGTGTTAATATGTGGCGTCATATGACGGCCTCCCATGATTGTGCCTCCTGCGGATATCAAGTGTCGCGCTCTGTGTTCACAGTGTCCGGCGGAGTCAATCAGCGGCTCTTTACTACTTGATCAGCTGTATTCAATCACAACTGTAAATAGAAGCCGGTTATCAGCACTCCTTTCCTCACGCTGACAGCATGAGGAGAAGAGAGCCGATAACTGGTTACTCTAAAAGGGACATCTACACTGATAATCATGGCACTGATTATCAGTGCAATCCCATCAGTGTCGTCTATCAGTGCCCACCAGTGCCTCCTCATCAGTGTCACCTATCAGTGCAGCCTTATCAGCGCACATCAGTGAAGGAGAAAAATTACCTGTTTGCAAAATTGTATAATAAACTATGAAAGGTGTTTTTTTTTTTGTTTTTTTCAAAATGTCTTTATTCGTTTATTTAGGAAAAACAAATAGCCAGTGATGATTAAATACCACCAAAAGAAAGCTCTATTTGTGTGAACAAAATTATAAAAATTCAATATGGGCACAGTGTTGCATGACCACGCAATTGTCATTCAACGTGCAACAGTGCTGAAGGCTGAAAATTGGCCTGGGCGGGAAGGGGGTAAAGGTACCCAGTATTAAAGTGGTTACTTAACTAAGCTCTGGTGAAAATCTCCTTGCAGATTGCACAGTCTATTTGCCTTTAGGAAATCCACCCCTTTGTATTTATAGGAAACTACACGTTCCAGTCTTCCCCTGCACCAGAGGGACTCACAGGATGCCACCAGCTCGTCATCACCTCAGTCCATTGTTTACTTCTCCAGCCTCATAACAGAAGGTGTGTCCCTCTGTCCAGGACTAGGTGTAAACAATGCAGGAGCCTGGGCAATCCACCCCCAACACATGGTGCAATGCTCTGCAGGCTTCAATTAGATACGTGTTTCGCTTTGATTCCTTTTTCAGATGAAAATCTAATTTTCCATGATTCTCATGTTTAGTAAACTGTGAATAGACATAGTATCGAATGTCAAAAAATCTGACAAAAATTATATTCAAATTATCTAATTCATTTGTTTTATCTGGATGATGTCAAATGATACGATAGTAATTTGAGCCCATGAAGAAATGAATTTAATTTCGTTTGATAATTTCAGATAAATGGATCTGAATTTTGTTCCATTTGTTAATTTGGATGCACATAATGCTTTTCGATACTGTCCAATCAGCTCATGTCATTTCACTTGGGGCGTTGGACAAGCGTCCAAAAATATTGAATCCGCTTGACTCAATTCTGTCCAGTTCTATAATACACTGCTAAAAATAAAAATAAAGGAGCCCTTTGAAAACACATCAGATCTCAATGTGGAAAAAAAAATCTCATGCTGGATATCTATACAGATATGGACTGGGTAATGTGTTAGGATCTATACTGGTATGCACTGGGTAATGTGTTGGGATCTATACTGGTATGGTCTGGGTAATGTGATAGGATCTATATGGGTATGGACTGGGCAATGTGTTAGGATCTATACTGGTATGGACTGGGTAAGGTGTTAGGATCTATAATGGTATGGACTGGGTAAAGTGTTGGGATCTATACTGATATGGACTAGGTAATGTGTTAGGATCTATACCGGTATGGACTGGGTAAGGTGTTAGGACCTATAATGGTATGGACTAGGTAATGTTTTAGGATCTATACTGGTAAGGACTGGGTAAGGTGTTGGGATCTATACTGATATGGACTAGGTAATGTGTTAGGATCTATAATGGTATGGACTGGGTAAGGTGTTGGGATCTATGCTGGTATGGACTAGGTAATGTGTTGGGATCTATACTGGTATGGACTGGGTAAGGTGTTGGGATCTATACTGGTATGGACTGGGTAATGTGTTGGGATCTATACTGCTATGGACTGGGTAAGGTGTTGGGATCTATACTGGTATGGACTGGGTAATGTGTTGGGATCTATACTGCTATGGACTGGGTAATGTGTTGGGATCTATACTGCTATGGACTGGGTAAGGTGTTGGGATCTATACTGGTATGGACTGGGTAATGTGTTGGGATCTATACTGCTATGGACTGAGTAATGTGTTGGGATCTATACTGCTATGGACTGGGTAATGTGTTGGGATCTATACTGCTATGGACTGGGTAATGTGTTAGGAAGGAAAGTATGCCACATTGTTTGATGGAAATTAAAATAATCACCCTACAGAGGGCTGAATTCAGACACCCTGAAAATCAAAGTAAAAAAATGATGTGGCAGTCTCGTCCATTTTGCTGAAATTTCATTGCAGCACCTCAAAATGTTCCTCAGCAGTTTGTATGGCCCCCAAATGCTTGTATGCCTGACAACATTGGGGCTCCTAATGAAACGATGGCTGGTGTCCTGGGGTATTTCCTCCCATATCTGACCCAGGGCATCACTGAGCTCCTGAACAGACTGAGATGCAACCTGGTGGTGTTGGATGGACCAAAACTTAATGTCCCAGAGATGTTCTATTGTATTTAGGTCAGGTGAGTGTGGGGGTCATTCAGTGGTATCAATTCCTTCATCCTCCAGGAATTGGCTGCATGCTTGCGCCACATGAGGCCGGGCATTGTCGTGCACCAGGAGGAACCCAGGACCCACTGCACCAGCGTAGGGTCTGACAATGGGGCAAAGGATTTCATCCTGTTACCGAACGGCATTTAGGTTGCCATTGTCTAGCCTGTAGAGGTCTGTGCATCCCTCCATGGAAATGCCTCCCCAGACCATCACTGACCCACCGCCAAACTGGGAACGATGTAACAGGCAGCACGTTCTCCATGGCTTCTCTAGACACTTTCATGTCTGTCACATGCTCAGGGTGATCCTGCTCTCATCTGTGAAAAGCAAAGGGTGCCAGTGGCGGACCTGCCAATTTTGGTGTCCAATAGCAAATTCCAATCAAGCTCCATTGTGTCAGACAGTGAGCACGGGGCCTATAAAAGGAGGTTGGGCCCTCAGGCCACCCTCATGAAGTCTGTTTCTGATTGTTTGGTCAAAGACATTCACACCAGTGGCCTGCTGGAGGTCATTTGGTAGGGCTCTGGCAGTGCTTACCCTGTTCCTGCTTGCACAAAGGAACAGATACCGGTCCTGCTGATAGGTTAAGGACATTCTATTGCCTTGTCCAGCTCTCTTAGAGTAATTGCCAGTCTCCTTGAATCTCCTCTATGCTCTTGAGACTGCTGGGAGATACAGGTTCATCCCAAAAGGTGTTCTATCGGGTTGAGATAAGAACTCTGTGCGGGCCAGTTAAGTTCCTCCACCCCAAACGCACTCATCCAAGTCTTTATGGACCTTGCTTTGTGCACTGGTCCAACTCATTTGCTGGAGGATTATGGTGTGGGGTTGTTTTTCAGGGGCTTGGCCCCTTAGTTCCAGTGAAGGGAACTCTTAAGGCGTCAGCATACCAAGACATTTTGGATAACTTCATGCTCCCAACTTTGTGGGAACAGTTTGGGGATGGCCCCTTCCTGGGGTGGAGGAATTTGACTGGTCTCCAGAGTCCTGACCTCAACCCGATAGAACAACTTTGAGATGAATTAGAGTGGAGACTGTGAGCCAGGCCTTCTCGTCCAACATCAGTCTCTGACCTCACAAATGTGCTTCTGGAAGAATGATCAAACATTCCCATAGAAACACTCCTAAACCTTGTTGACAGTCTTCCCAGGAGAGTTGAAGCTGTTATAGCTGCAAAGGGTGGGCCAACTCAATATTGAACCCTACGGAATAAGACTGGGATGCCATTAAAGTTCATGTGCGTGTAAAGGCAGGCGTCCCAATACTTTTGGTAATATAGTGTATGTGAGAGAAGTGTCAGAATTGGCCAAGTAAGCAAGTAGTTAAAGTAATTGTAAACAATCACCTTGTAAGGCCCCTTTCACATGAGGCAGATCTGTTTTGATGGACTCTGCTTTGCTCAGTGTGGGATGGCTCCGTTGAGCAGGTGGAAGACAAATCCGTCTCGGCTCACTGTGCCAAGACGGACCTGTCAGTGTCATGCTCCTCTATGGGGAGATCGGAAGAAAACGAACAGGATTTGATCCGACCCGCTGGACAGGTGGTGAACATATCGCCATCCGTCTGTTTTTCAGCGAATTATGTTGGATTGGATGTCAGTGTTGGTGTGAGTGGGAGGAATTGTGTCCCATCATTGGTGTCAGTAGGAGTTCTAGTACCCAATTGATGGTAGTTAAATAGTGCCCCATCGTTGGTGTTGGTGGGAGGAACAGTGCCCCATCATTGGTGTCGGTGAGAGGAACGGTGCCCCATCATTGGTGTCAGCGGGAGGAACAGCGCCCCATCATTGGTGTCAGCGGGAAGAACGGCGCCCCATCATTGGTGTCAGCGGGAGGAACGGCGCCCCGTCATTGGTGTCAGCGGGAGGAACGGCGCCCTTCTCATTGGTGTCAGCGGGAAGAACGGCGCCCCATCATTGGTGTCAGCGGGAAGAACGGCGCCCCATCATTGGTGTCAGCGCCTCAGTGGGACAAATGGCGCCCCATCATTGGTATCTGGGGGGGAATAGTGCCCCATCATTGGTGTCAGCGCCTCAGTGGGACAAATGGCGCCCCATCATTGGTGGCAGCGGGAGGAATGGTGCCCCATCATTGGTGGCAGCGGGAGGAATAGTGCCCCATCATTGGTATCGGCGGGAGGAATAGTGCCCCATCATTGGTGTCGGCGGGAGGAATAGTGCCCCATCATTGGTATAAGCGGGAGGAATAGTGCCCCATCGTTGGTGGCAGGGGGAAGAGTAGTGCCCCATCATTGGTGTCAGTGGGAGGAATAGTGCCCCATCGTTGGTGGCAGGGGGAAGAATAGTGCCCCATCATTGGTATTAGTGGGAGGAATAGTGCCCCATCGTTGGTATCAGTGGGAGGAATAGTGCCCCATCGTTGGTGTCAGTGGGAGGAATAGTGCTCCATCATTGGTGTCAGTGAGAGGAATAGTGCCTCATCATTGGTATCAGTGGGAGGAATAGGGCCCCATCATTGGTATCAGTGGGAGGAATAGTGCCCCATCATTGGTGTCAGTGGGAGGAATAGTGCTCCATCATTGATGTCAGTGGGGAGGAATAGCGCCCCTTTATTGGTGTCAGTGGGAGGAATAGTGCTCCATCATTGGTGTCAGTGGGAGGAATAGTGCTCCATCATTGGTGTCAGTGGGAGGAATAGTGCCCCATCATTGCTGTCAGTGGGAGGAATAGTGCTCCATCATTGGTGTCAGTGGGAGGAATAGTGCCCCATCATTGCTGTCAGTGGGAGGAATGGTGCCCCATTGTTGGTGGCAGGGGAAGGAATCGCGGTCCAAGGGCCAGATGAAGGTAAAGGGCCACATCCGGCCCCTTGGCTGCAGTTTGGAGGTCACTGCCATAGAGGACAATGGGTGGCCCATTCGGGTCCTCTTGAAAAATGGAGCAGTGTTCCTCATCAGTCTGAGTGTGAAAGGGGCCTAAAACAATCATTCAGTTTAAAACTAAAATGAAAAGCAGAAGATTTGTGCATTGATCTCTATAGAGGGTTTAGAAAGCACAGCAAGTGAGGAATCACCATGACAGCCAGGCAATGAGTATTTTTAGAAGGTGGAATGTGCGGCATTTCTCTGTGAGGACAGCTGGGGGATGGGATGAAGGGAGGAGGAGGACTGCAGATTGTACACAGCATGGTGACCCCGCATGACCCCTCCCCAAGCTCTGTAAATAACCGCGGTGTGCTTTCACCATGGCAACCGCAAGACGCCACCGCCTGATTGGCCAGCCCCGCCCTCCTCCCGCGCCATGTGACCCGCCGCTGCTCAATCAGCACCTTCTCGCCGCGGCGCCGTGACTTCATCACTGAGCGCCCCATCTCCTAGGAGATCAGTAGTGGAGCAGGATGGCGGCCAGGCTGGAGGAGCTGAACGTGACCCCGGAGGAGCTCGAGCGCTTCAAGTCCGCCTTTCAGGACGCCCGCTTCCGGGAGCTGTTCGCCCAATACGCCATGGAGATCAGCGACCCGGAGAACCGGCAGCGGTACGAGCGGGAGATCAGCGAGATGGAGCGGGAGCGCGGCGTGGACGTGCAGTTCCTCCACCCGGAGCCGGGCTACGTGCTGCACACCAGCGTGGACGGACAGCGGAGCTGCTACCTGAACGTGTGCAGTAACGGGCGGGTGCAGCGGCCTCACTGCGTGGCGGGCAGGGACAAGACGGGGCGGAACGGGCAGCACTGGAGCCTTCCGTGTTCCCTGAGCCCCGCCCGGGAGGAGCTGAGTCCTGAGGGGGGCAGGGATCTCATCTATGACGTCATCTTCCACCCGGAGACCCTGCGCCGGGCCGCCAGCAACGACAAGTTCAAGGCCATGGTGGACCTGACCGCGCTGGACATGGTGTCCCGAGGGTTCCAGGTGGTGCTGGACACCGCCAATGTCAGCACCCTGCAGGAGAAGTACCGGGGCTTCCAACGTTCCTGCGTCCTCCGCAAGAACCACACCGGAGCCAATCCTAAACCGCAGGACCCGGCCGACCCGCTCAGCTTCCCGTACCCCTATGGCGTCCCAGGAGAAAAGAAGAAGGTCCCCCCCGGGAAGCCCAAGGTCCAACCGCCTCCTCCAAACCGCAAAGCCAACCAGGAGCCCACCGTGCCCCGCTACACCATCCGCCACCGCTCCTACGTGGACATCCAGGACTACCGGGACGCCAGGGACTCGGCGCCCAGCCCCGTCCCCAAAGAGCTGGCCGTCACCATAGATCTGCCGCTGCTCAACTCCGCCGCCGAGGTCAACCTGGACATCGAAGGGAAAGCCCTGAGCCTGGAGTCCAAGAAACCGGCCTATAAACTGCAAATCAAGCTGCCCTACCTGGTGGAGGAGAAGAGGGGGACGGCCCAGTTCAACAAGAGCAAGAGGCAGCTGGTGGTCACCGTGCCCGTCGTCCAGCTGGATGCCCTGAAACGGATGCAGGAGCAGCTGGCCAACGGCACAGGACCTGAATCTAAGTTGTCCCCATCCTCTGACTCTGCTACCCAGGAGTCCAGCAATACCCAAGAGCCCAGCAATACGCAAGAATCTGGCGAGGCGGCGGAAAGCCCTTCTTCTGAGGGAGAACCCGGGAAGGTCAGCGAGCCGATCGTGGCTGGGCACATCATTAATGCCCTGCCAGAGGTTCCCCCGGAGTGCCCCATCTTCACCTGTTCCCAGAGCGCCACCACGCTGACTTTAGTCATCCACGTCAAGGATATCGACGAGCACAGCATCACCTCCGAGGTCGGCTTCTACCAGTGCGAGATCCGCTTCTGTGTGAAGGCCACCAACACCCCCTACCTTCTGTTTGTACAGTTCCTGCCGCAGTACAACCTCAACACGAACGATATCGCCGTAAACGTTTCCGAGGACAATGTAGTCATAGAGCTGACCAAATCCTCCGAGTGCTTCGGGCTCTGGAAGAATCTCTACTTCGGTGTGAATAGCAATTCTTTACAGGTAAGCTGACTTGTGACCGCTTATCGTCAATGTACAGCTCAAGCCAGAGGCCCAATTTAGATGGGAGATGATTAACCACCTCTGGTCCAAGCCTATTTCTGACATTTGTTGTTTTCAAGTTAAAATCAGCGTTTTTTGCTAGAAAATTACTTAGAACCCCCAAACACTTCATATTTTTTTTTCTTCAGCAGGCACCCTAGAGAATAAAATGGCAGTCGTTGCAATAATTTGTCACTGTATTCGCGCAGCAGTCTTACAAACCCAATTTTTTTGTTTTTTTTCAAAAATAAGAAAACCGTAAAGATAGCCTAATTGTTTTTGTATATTGTGAAAGAGATAAATGTTATGCTGAGTAAGTAGATACCTAGCATGTCACTCTTCAAAATTGTGCCCGCTCGTGGAATGGTGACAAACTTTGGCACTTAATCTCCATAGGCGACGTTTAAAAAAATGTTGTTTTTTTCTAGGTTAGCAGTTTTGCATTACAGAGGAGGTCTAGTGCTAGAATTATTGCTCACTCTAACGATCACGGCGATACCTCAAATGCGCAAGCTCGGAGGGATGGGGTGCTTTAAATGTTATTTATTTTTTTGTTTAATAGAAGCCTGGGGTCACACATGTGCAATGCGGGAACCGGCACAATTCCAGAGCCGTTTCCCGCATCAGTCTTCCCGCAGGCAGTTCACATTGCTTTCTGCGAACCGCTGCGGTTGTCATTACAAAGTTAATGACACCCCAAGTTTGGTTCACAGATCGCAGTGCGAACTGTGAACTCGCACATGAATTGGATCGCATGGGTAATTACACCCATGCAATGCGATTCCAGTGCGGGGAAAAAAAAGATAGATGCACCTTCCTCTTCTTATTTTTTTTATTTATTTTTTTTTCTAGTTATGGCGGCGATCAGCAACTTATAGCAGGACTGCGATATTACAATAAACGTGCTGACTTTTTTGGAGGGACCAGCGACACCAATACAGTGTTCAGTGCTAAAAATATGCACTGCCACTGTACTAATGACACTGGCTGGGAAGGGGTTAACATCAGGGATGATCAAAGGGTTAACACTGTGCCTAGCTGGTGTTTTTTACTATACTGTGTGAGGTGCTTTTACTATGGGAAAATATGGAATTTATTCCCTGCTTTGCGGAGACATAAATTCTATCTCTTCCCTCCTATCAGAACGGCGATCTGCCTTGTTTATATGCAGATCGCGCCTCCGCCTGATAATCGGCGGCTGCCGGTGGACATTGGGTACCATGCACACGCCGACTGGCTTCTGTTGTGTGTAATCACACAGGTGGTGCCCTGTAGTAGTAAAGGGGGACCTGAACTGGTTAAATACTTTAACTTGAGTGACAGGGTCTCTTTAGAGTATAACTAAAGGCAAAACCTTTTAGTCTTGGATGGAGTGGAGAGGGATTAGAACTCCTGTCAGGTGTTTAATGCTGTCTGTTCCCCCATTAGGGAGATGCATCCTCTCTATTAGTTCTGTTTACCATAATCATCGAAAGTAAAAGAAAATCCCAAATTTTGCGCTTTCCCCAGAACAGTAATTATGGGGATATCTTCCAGTGAGGGCCCTAGGTCTGGTGACACCGATGACAGCCAGGGATATCCTCACTTTGGAGGGATTTCCTCACTTCCTGTTGTTTAATTGGAATTTAAAGCAGAGTTCCATCCATAAGTGTAGGTGGCCCCCTCACGTGGCACAATTGGCATGTCGTCATATATAATTTTATTTTTTTTTTTTTTTTTGTAGCTGCTGACTTTTAAAAGCGTGGGAACGCTGCTTTAAATGGTTATTACCTTTTTGTTTTGACCTGATCTAAAACCATCCTTAAGTGAAGCTGTGCCTTACCAATGCAGATTGATCTTGATGGTTGTTCCCATCAGCATCTCATACTTGACATCTTTTTGTTTGCCGCTTCTCTGTTTAGTCACTGGGAGAGACGCATAACCAGTACTTCCTGGTATGGGGAATCATGTGACCTCTCCTTCATCCTACATGACAGTGCTGGTGATTGGTTGCCATGGCACCCAGAGCACGGTCATATGGGGCCTCAGCTTTGTGTAGGGCCGAAACAAAGAATTGATTATCAAAATAGTTGTCAACTATTTCGAAAATCGATTAATCGACAGACTATTTAATTGGCCTGCATACAGAATGCATTATTTTTTTAGATGTCAGGAAATACAGTGCAACACACATACAGCTCAGTACACCAGCCATACATGTCAGTAAGTGCCTGAGAACTTGTGAACGTGAGGAGCAATCCCCCATGGGACATGTAGTCCTGGGCAGGAAGTGAGTGACTTCTAAAGGCAGAAGGTGTGGGTTTTTTTTTTTTTTTTTGTTTTTTTTTTTTTTTG
>BLSH010504687.1:944288-964367 GCA_018402905.1 Glandirana rugosa
CCCTTTTTTTTTTTTTTTTTTTTCCTTTTTTTTTTTTTTTTAAGGTTATCCGATTAATCGAAACCATAATCGGCCAACTAATTGATTTATGAAAATAATCATTTAATTGCAGCCCTAGCTGTGTAAGATCCAATTTACTACTTGAACCTTACAGAACTTTTAACTCTCTTCACTTCTGAAGGCTGAACTGAGCAGCAGGAAGGAAAGTAGAAGCTTCTGGTGCCACCACCTTTAAAGGGAATGGTTTGCTTTGCCCTACAGTGGTAAAAGTGCAGGTTGACTTGGAGGTAGAACTATACTGAAATAGTGGCTTAAAGGGAAACGCCAGGAAAGCCTCTCAGTCCCCAGTGAAATACACGTTTTATGCTTTACCTGCTAATGGATTTGTAATTCTGTACAGCCAGACTTGTAATCCCTACACACATTTTCCGCACAAACAATGCAGAGATCGCACTCCCTGGTAGGGATAGTCGCTGTCTGCTCAATGCAAGCTCAGGGCGCACCTGCAGGCAATATGAAAGGGAAAGCCGTACAATAAAAGAGAAATATATAATATATCATTTACAGTGCGCTCTCTCCTTTTATTGTATTTTAGGCTGGGGTCACACTATCGTGAATTGGATTTTGGTTTCCCCGCATCCAGGGTTGATAAAAATAAAGATGATTTTTTTTATTTCCCTTTTCTATTTAGGATACATTAATAATTTAGTTTATTCAGCATGAAATGGAGCTTAGTTATATAGCATGAGGCTGTATATTCTGCAATATTTACATTTTTTTGTAAACTCCTTCCATAAATCCAAGCTCTGCGAGCTGAGATCACATGCACTTCATTGATGCATTCACACAATTTCACAGTAAGGCCTCATACACACGGGCGTATGAAAAAAAAAAAAATAAGCAAAACGTCAAGCCCGATGTCAGGGAAAAATTGGCGTTCTTTTCGGCGTTGGTGAGCATCGGCGTCAATGGGCATTTAAAAAAAAAAAAAAAAAAAACGTTCCTCTAAATTTTTTTTTTTTTTTAACCTGAAGATGCTGGCGTCAAAAACGCCGGTTAACATCGGTACGGCGTTAGTGAGCGTTTTGCCAGCTTGGTGTCAAAAGTGCCAAGACGTTACAGCCTCCAAACGCGCTGGCCGTGGGTTCTACTTTCAGCTTGATTTGCAAATCTATGTACACTACAAACTGTATGATTGAATCGGTTCTGATGTCGCTGTTTTACCAACCTGACTGCTTATTATTCTAAGTAGGAAACCTTCATTTTGTTTGCAAATATTAAAGACTCAAAATACCAGCAAGAATAAGTCCTTACATTTAAAGAGCACCTGTCATTTCAGATCCATCATGGCAGTGCCTGTTAGCGGGCATCCACTCACCTGCTGCCGCCACGTCCCTCACCTTGTGTCACTGCCACATCACCAGCCATTCCATTAAAGTGAATGGGACTGTCGGCGAGACAACAGCGGGACAGAGATGACAGTTGCTCATTAAAAATTATGATTTATATTGACTTGATTTAAAGCAAGCCTTTTTTTACCAGTGATTTAAATCAAATCCACCCTGCCCGCATCCAATTTGCATGTCAGGAGATTGTGATCGGCTCTCAGTGGAACCGGTTCACACATCTCCGGAGCAACTCAGGAGTCCTGTGCGTCTTTTGGTTCCAGGGCAGAATTCAGCCAAAAATTCAAGCTAACATGGGACCTGAAAGTTACAAACAGGAACACACCGGACCCCTGCTGGGAGACGCCCCGTGCTGCGGTGTGAACCCAGCTTTAGACTTTTTCCACGCTGCACAGTTAGGTCACGTGTGTAGTCCCTGATTAACCACTTGCCGACTGCCCGCCGCAGCGTGACGGCGGCAAGGTGGCTCATTATCACGAAACGCCGTCACCTGACCCCCACTGTGTTCGGGGGAGGGGGCAGGGAGGGCGGACTCGATCGCCGCCGGCTATCCGCGATTCCCCCCCCCCCCGGCAGTGAGAGAACGGAGGTAAGTAAACACGGATCTCCGTTCTCACAGAGGGGGAAGGGCGGTGATCACAGGCTTCCTCTATATGGAAGCCATGATCACCCCAGCCAGGGCAGCCCACACACAGAACACACCCAGGGAACACAGTTAACCCTTAGAGCGCCCCTGCAGATTAACCCCTTCGCTACCAATGACATTTACACAGTAATCAGTGCATTTTTATAGCACTGATAGCTGTATAAATGCCAATGGTCCCAAAAAAGTGTCAAAATGGTCCGACATGGCTGCCCCAATATCGCAGTACCGCTAAAAATCAGATCGCCGCCATTACTAGTAAAAAAAAAAAAAATAACCCCAGAAATGAATTCTCATCCGTAAACGCGGCAACTTTTGCGCAAACCAATCAATAAACGCCGATTTGTGATTTTTTTTTTTTTTTTTTTTTTTTTTTTTTTTTTTTAACCAAAAATATCAGAAAATCTAAATCAGCCAAAACTGAAAAAAAAAATGTATATGTGGATAGATAGATAGATAGATAGATAGGGTACAACGTCGCATGACCGCGCAATTGTCAGTTAAAGCGACGCAGTGCCGAATCACAAAAAGTGCTCTGGCCATAAAATGGGAAATCCTTCCGGGGTTGAAGTGGTTAAAGCGTATGTAAACCTGAACAATGAACTTGCCCAATTAGCAGAACTGCTGACGACTAAGCCACTGTGCTTCCCTAGGAAAATGAAGTGTGCATCCTAATGATGGCTGGCCAAAATGACATGTTCTTTGGCAGGTAAAATGGTTAATCTCTGAATTTCAAACGTGAGCCTAGCTGTTTTCCCATGATTCCAAGATATTTCTTATCTATGCAGTAGGGTTTTAAAGCAGAGCTCCACTCACAAGGGGTAAGTTCCGCTTTAAGCCCCCCTCCCACATTTACCATGTCCATTTTTGATTTGGGGGGGGAGGGGGAGCGGGTACCTAATTTTAACAGGTACCCACTTCCACGAGTGGAAGTTCTCCTCTCTCTCCCTCCCTGCAATCTTATGGGACGCGTCACAGGTCCCAGAGGACTGCTGGACCATCCAGCAAGCGCAGCGCGACTTGTGCATGTGAAGCCGCAAGCTGTCACAGCTGGGTGCCCACAGTTGAAATGCTGGGAGAGGGGAGAGAGAAGCGACGGTTTGGGTGAACACATTGCTGGATCCTGGGACAGGTGAGTGAGTGGCTTTTATTTAAAAGTCAGCAGCTACAGCTTTTGTAGCTGCTGACTTTTAATAAACACAGAAAGGGCTGGAGCTGCACTTGGAGCATGTAATATGTTACACCTGTACTTGGAAGGATTGGATGTTCCAGCCCCCCCCCCCCGATGACCGCCTTCTCCAGGCCACTAGCGGCCACGAACTTCGTTCACAGCCCTCTGTGAATGGGGAAACTACAAGTCCTGATAGCCTTTGCATCTGTCTGCTTGTAGTTTCAATGAACTACCTTGGCACTGTTGATTGCTTTGGTAGTTCATTCTTCCTGTCAGTCTGTATCCGTCTGCCAGTATGAGGTACAACAAGCAGATGGATACACTGACAAGTCTGCAGGAGTCCTGCATGGCACCCACAGTCTGATCGCTGGTGCAATGTTTACAGACTCCAAGTAATAAATGCACGTCTTTCTTCCCCCTTTTTTTTTTTTTTTTTTTTTTTTTTTTTTTTTTTTTTTTTTTTCTTTTCTAAAGGTGAACTTATAAATTTCTGTAATATGTCTTGTCACCTCTTGTCCCTGTAAACCAGCAGAGGAAACGATGGGACAGGAAAACCCAGGGCAATAAGAACCTGCCAGAGCTTCGAACTCTTCCCTTTTCTTCTACAAACGTGTCCCCATTGGAGAGACTTCTCATTACTTCCTGTTGCCATGATGGAAAGTTGGAGGAAATCCCCCCTCCAATGAAGAAATACACTGCAGGAAAAATTCAAAACGGTTCTAGTCCCTTTCTTTTGCCCAAAGATTTAAAGTGTTACGAAATCCACAACCATAACATCAGTCTATGTGCAGTAAGGCATGCTTGTACTTAGTAAGGGGTTAATCTCCTGCATTGTGTAAAAAGACTGATGCTGTCTTTTCTGATCCTCCCCTTCTTCCACGGTCAGGCTACACATGCTCAGTTTGTGTATTGTGAGTGTTTGGTTTTTTTTTTTTTTTCTCTTCAGGGAGTGCTTGTGATCAGCACAGTGCCACTCGGGTCAGGGGTCCTGCATCCTGATAGGTCAGCCAATGCAGTATGAAAACTACAAACCTACACAAGTCACAAGACTGATAAAATAATTGCATTTCTGTGTACTGTGGGAGACCAGATACAGTGACTGCAGGTTTCTGTGTTTTGGTAGCACTTTAAGTTTTAGGCTAGTTTGTTTTTTTTGTGCCCCCCCCCCCCCCAACAAAATAAAAACATTCTATTTGCTGTGCCTATTCGTGAAGCTTTTGTGCACCTCCCCACCACCCTTCCTTGTGTAAGCATGCATCTTCAGAGGCACAGGCATCCTCACAATGCTGTTCTTGTGTCTAGACAAGATTGCACAGTAGAGGAGGCACATCACCAGTGCTGGTGCCAGTCCAAGTTGCAGCTCTGGTGTTGGCAGAGGTGAGGGGAAATCTTCCAATGGAGACCCTTGTTTCAGTAACAATTCTCTAAGATTGATTTTCACAGCTTTAGACTCATTAGAAGTTGGAATGGAAAATCCCACTCCCATCATGACTGCTTTAGCTGGTATATTTGGTTGTCTTAGGCCTCATTTACACTGCTGCTGGTAAACTGACGTTTTGAGGCATTTGGGCATTTTGTTTCAGCTGCCCCTGAACTTTCCTCTGTTATCTTATCAGTACATTTACACAGGGTCGTTTCCAGGCAGTTGAGTTTAGAGGCTTTTTTTTGGAATGCAAAAAAATGGGTTCAGAGGCATTTGAAACGCCAAACAGCTTGTAAACGCCACTAAACACTGTAACTCACGTCTAGAACCGGTTCGTTTACAGGCGTTTCCATTCTTAAAAAAAAAAAAAAAAAACTTTTTTTTTTTTTTTTTAAATGCTCCTAGACACAAAATGCGGCCGTTTTAGACGCCGGCTTCTAGCTGTCAAAAAAAGTCGTTCAGGGGAGGTTGATATAGCATCCCGTATAAATGGAGCCTAAAGCCAGCCATACATGGATCAAAGTTCAGCAGGGATTGGCCGAGACTCAATACATGTATGGGCAGGCTGGTTGTGTCCTCTCTGGACTGCTTTTACAGATGGTTTTGTTGTCTTTTATACTGTACTGGAATTTTATTCAAGATCCAGACCTTATTGGGCTATGGCAAGCTGTTGCCTTTAGTAACCAGAGAAAAAAAATGTTCATTTTCTAAACTGATACAAAAGAAGCCAGGAAGCTGACTGTTATGGGGCAACTCCTCCCGGCCCCTCTACCCTTCTCATCAATGTACACAAACTTAAAGGCTTTAAAGTGGAACTTTTACACTGTGTTCTATAAAAAGTCACCTCTAATGATACTTCTGTGTATTGAATGCCGATGTCAGTCACAACGGTAGAGGAAGTGCAATGACTGTAATAACCGGCATCAGAGAAGCTGCCATTGTTACACTACACAGAAGCCTTCAAGACATAAGTTACTTCTAATGACCGTAATCTTATTTTTACAGAGCATTATTATGAAACCACATTTTTCCTGGAGTTCCACTTTTAACGTTTCCATTTACTAGTCAGTCCTATAAATCTATTAATATGGAATGGGTTGAGGGGTTTTATTAAACACAGCGCTCTTTGGCTGCCTCTTTGTAACATTTGACATTTTTTGTTTTTCTGTAGGAAAGGAGGTTTATTGATGAAGACAATGTGACGGAATTTCTGCAGAGTGGTTTACGCCCTTCTACCATTCCCTGGTCTACGCTAGAAGACCAACCGCTGATTAATGTGCTTGTAATGAATGAGGAAAGAGCCCACATCCGGTTAAATGTAAGAATATACATTTACTGCTTTTGCCTTGCTTGTAGTTTGTGCTGTACAGAATGTTTCCATTAAAAGAAACATGGAAAGAATTACTTTAAATTGTTAAAAATAGTTCAAATGCATTCAGCTTGCATTGATGCAGTTTTCATAATGGCCACAAGATGGCATCATTCCCTGGAGTTTAGAGCAGGTACAAGCATGTGTGTGGGAGGACCGCCGATTCCTATTGTCTGGATTGGCTCTTTTTTGGTTGATGGCCAGTACGATCACTCTTATTTTTCTACTGCAGTGTGAGAATGCAAGGGAGAATCCTGGTTGTTGTGAACAGCAATTCATAGAAACCAGCACAAAAAAAAATATGCATACCGGCCATGTGAATTTCTCTTCCCCAGTATATATTAAATTTCTCACTGTTTCTTTTGGACCAGTTTGGGAAATAATGTTATATCAGTGTGGTACAATAGATATCATTGGCTGTTCTTTTCATGGGTTTTAGTGTGTGGGTGTTTGATGTGGGGTTTTTTTTTTTTTTTTTGTTATAAGATTTTGTAAGATTAAGAAAAAAAAAAAAATTAACACACTGTAACCGGTGCAGTACAGCGTCGTCATATAACTGGTGTGGTGGTGAGCGGGAAAATTTTATTTATTATTATTATTAATAATTGGGATCCAGATTGGGATTATTCAGGAGGGCAGTCTTTTCAATATAAAACCAAAATCAAGAACACGGGGACCTCAAGCTAACTGGAGGGAAGTTCCAAACTAATCTTAGAAAGTATTATTTTACTGAAAGGGTGGTTGGTGATTGGAATAAACTACCAACAGAGGTTGTGAGACAGTCAACAGTAAATTGCCTCAAACATGCTTGGGATAAACATAAATCTATAGTCAGATAATGAGGTTTAATGTAAAAAAAAAAAATTAAAAAGGGGCAGACTCGATGGACTACTCAGTCTTTTTCTGCTGTCACCTTTCTATGATATGTATGTATATATATGTGTGTGTGTGTGTGTGTGTGTGTATGTGTATATATATATATATATATATATATATATATAACACGTGACAAGCAATATAATGTCACCATAGTAACATTGTACTACTCTGGGGAAGTGATCAGTATTTATTTATTTATTTTTTTAGACATTATTTGCATTAATTACATTGCTATGTACAAGCATTTTACTGAATGAAATTGATTCATTCCGTTTCTTTTGTTGATGTTGGCTGTGGTTGGTCAGGGCTAATTACATGGTATAGATGGTGTGGTTGGCCCAGTCTGTACCATGTGATCACACTGACCAATCACAGCTAGCAACACATTTGTATACAATGGATGGCTTGATAGGCCATCCATTGTATACAACTGTCATGTGACCTGCTGTGATTGGTTAGAGCAGTCACATGGTACCGGCAGCGGGCCCGTTACAGGCTGCGCGGCCCGATCTGGAAGGATGTCATGACGTCTGCCTGGAACGACGAAAAGGTTCCCACCGGTGCTATTATGCCATAGGCCGGGCGGGAACCGGTTAAAGAGGAAGTAAACCCAGATTGGGATTACTTCCTCTACATACCCCTGTAAATTAGAAACATAATGGGCTGCATCGCATAGTAGCCCATTATGTGCCATTTATCTGCAAACGAAGCCTGTGACGTCCAGCGCTGTCCCTGGTGCTGGTGGCGTCCATCTTCCGGGGCCGCGATCTCCGGCTGTGTGACTGGCCGGAGTCGCGTGATGTCACTCCCGCGCGAGAGCCGCCAGTCACAGCACAGGGTCAGTGGAGAAACGGCACGAAGGACGTTTCTTCACTGCGCATGTGCCAAAATGACGTTGGCACATGCAAAACACTGCATATATCCTGAACCGTGCAGGTTTGGGAGATATGCAGGTACGCCTTATAGGCTTACCTGTAGGTTAAAGTGGATGTCACAGGTTGACAGCCACTTTAACATTTCTTAGATGTGATGGCTGCACGCATATATTTTTTTTTTTTTTTTTTTTTTTTTTTTTTTTTTTTGGGCTTTCTGACATTTTCATCTGGTGATCCTGCCAGTAAGTCTGTTTTCAATAGGAATGAGCTCTCCAGCAGAATGTATCAGTCACAGACATGAGATAAACCATTTAACACTGACAGGGGTGCTTACAAATGATGAGTTTTTGTTTAGGTAAAACCTAAGGGGAAAAAAACGGTTTGCTTATAAAGTATTTGTTGTAGTTTATTAGTGTATCTAAATCTGCTACTACATCTAACAATTCCAAAATGTGCCCTCTGTGCTCCTTCATCCAGAGTGGGGGGGGCGGGTGTTGCTGGCCAGATTACTAGGTGGAAGCGGTGGGGTGGGGCTGCAAAACAAGTGCAGTCACCACATCTGATTGCTAAGCTGCAATCTGACATTTTTTGATTTGGGGCTTAATACTGCTTTTGTTAAAATGTGAAGTAACAAAGCATCCCCCTTTTTTCCCTTCTGTCCTATGAGCCGGTAGCGGTAGGGTAGATGACATAACCTGAACCAGCGCTGCCTCATATAACATCCCAGTAGTTCATTCAATGTCTTTATCTGCCCTAAACACCTTTTAATTTGATCTGTTCAGCCAGGTGTAAAGCCATTCCTGTGTGTATTCAGGCTGTAAAGGCATTTGGTAGCATTGTGATGAATGTTTCATGACTTCTTGTTTCTCTTCCAGAAACCGGAGCTGGAGGAGGAAAACTATCTGGCCCACGGGGAGCGATCTGCAGATCTGAGCGACGTGAAGAAGCAGATAAGTTACCAGTCAGATGACACGGAATCAGAAGACAATGTGCAGGAACCACAGCCAGGGGGCAGTGTGGAGAGCCAAGGCAGGCAGCTACAGTTCCAGACCGAGAACCCGGCGTTCTGTACCTGCTCAGCGCAGCTGGACGACTCCAGTGCTGAAGATGAGGGACTCATTTTTAAAGAAATCCCGACCAGGGAACTTGATGAAGATGACCTCCCTGATGGAAAAGAACCAGAACGGAGCCCTGTGTTTCAGAACTCTGAGCCTAGCCCTATTCTAAAGGAAGTTGATGCCAAAGATGGCAGCGTTGACGTCGTCTCTGATCACAAAACACAATGTGCCTTTAGCTTTGAGAATGCCTTACTGTTTGAATTAGATTAATGATTGCTGCTAATTTAGTTGTTTTAAAATTAAGGCTGTTTTATTTTGGAGAGCAGCCCCCACTATTGTACACTTCATCACCAAAAGTATTGGGACACCTGACTTTACACGCACATGAACTTAATGGCATCCCAGCTTTAGTCCATAGGGTTACATATTGAGTTGGCCCTCCCTTTGCAGCTAATACAGCTTCAACTCTTCTGGGAAGGCTGTCCACAAGGTTTAGGAGTGTCTATGGGAATGTTTGACCATTCTTCCAGAAGTGCATTTATGAGGTCAGGCACTGATATTGTATGAGAAGGCCTGGCTCGCATTCTCTTCTATTTCTTCCCAAAGGTGTTCTATTGTTGTAAAGCGCTGCGCAAACTGTTGGCGCTATATAAATCCTGTATTATAATAATAATATTGGGTTGAGGTCAGGACTCTGTGCAGGTCAGTCAAGTTCCTCCATCCCAAACTCGCTCAGCCATGTCTTTATGGACCTTGCTTTGTGCACTGGTGTGCAGTCATGTTGCCACAGGAAGGGGCCATCCCCAAGCTGTTAAAAATAAAATTGTCCAAAATGACTTGGTATGCTGACGCCCTAAGAGTTCCCTTCTCTGGAACTAAGGGGCCAAGCCCAACCACTGAAAGAACCCCACACCATTATCTTCCCTCCACCAAATGACTTGGACCAGTGCACGAAGCAAGGTCCATAAAGACATGGAGAGCGAGTTTGGGGTGGAGGAACATGAGTTGTCCTGGCCTCAACCCGATAGAACACCTTTGAGATTAATTAGAGTGGAGACTGTGAGCCAGGCCTTCTCTTGTGGACAGCCTTCCCAGAAGAGTTGAAGCTGTTATAGCTGCAGAGGGTGGGCCAACTCAATATTGAACCCTATGGACTAAGACTGGGATGCCATTAAAGTTCATGTGCGTGTAAAAGCAGGCGTCCCTATACTTTTGGTAATATAGTGTATGTGTATAATGGATACGACTACTTTTGTCTTACAGCAAATGAGCAGTTTAATACTGTTGCTCATGTTTTCATTTCGTTAGGTTTTTTTTAAATATTTTCTTTTGGATCGTCACCTTTACCCAGCTGAAGCCATGATCAAGTGTGACATCACTTGGATACGAAGCACGTCGTGCCTCTGTGATGTCACTACCTCCTCAATGGTAAAGTGAGCGTTACCAAAAGAAAGCAAAAAATAGAAGAATTTCAATGCTTACCAGTCCTGCAGCTGATGACTCCAGTCTTTGCTGTTTTTTTCCACTAACCAGAGAAATGTTACATCTGACACACATGTATGTTACGCCTGTGTCCTCTGCTGCACCCGCCAGTGCTGTATGCGTACTGTGTCGCCATAGCGACTGGCTGGTGGAACCACAGAGCGGTGGGCGCGGGCATCTAACATATGCAGAAGTATGTCCGTTGTTAGATTCTCCAGCTGGTGTGGCTTTGAAAAAAACTGAAGAGTGGAGGCTTGGGCAGCAGGACAGGTAAGTGGGTGGTGGGTTTTGTTTGTTGGGGTTTTTTTTTTTTGTTTTGTTTGTTGGTGATGTCTCTGTTCAGGCTACAAGATGGAGGCCACCACTGTGTGTGACAGGTCAACTTTATTTATGTGTTTTTCCTTTTGCGTGTGCTGTGTCCATGGTTCTTTTTGCTGATTTATCTGTTTGAAGAAAAGTTTACATGGTAATAAAACTAGTTTGTTGCATTGCACAATGAGGCGGTGTATTCTGCTTTATATAGGAATACTTGGAGTGACAACACTTTCTCAGTCGCAGTTCTTTGTTGTCACCCTATCACATGGGCTTCCGATGGAGCCTACAAGTGACTGCTTCACTACACATTATGCAGCCATCATCCACTGTTGTCACCATCAATGCTTTGGAAAGTTAACCGCTTCAGGTCTGCCCTATAGCAGTTTTAATGCTATAGGCAGCACCTGTATGCCGGATCACACGTGTGTGTGTGTGTGTGTGTGTGTGTGTGTGTGTGTATTTGATCCAACACTTTCAGGTTATGCACAGCAGAAGCCGATCTTTTGCAGGTACTCTATATCCCCCGGCACCCACAGATATGTCAGGCAGAGACACAGAACTGCCATCTGTCTATTTAACCACTTACCAACCGGAAGGTTTTCCAGCTTTAGGACCAGAGCACTTTTTGCGATTCAGCACTGCGTCGCTTTAACTGACAATTGCGCGGTCGTGCGACGTTGCACCCAACAAAATTTGCGTCCTTTTTTTCCCACAAATAGAGCTTTCTTTTGGTGGTATTTTATCCCCTCTGCGTCATTTCTGATATCCGCTATAAACAAAAGAAGAGCGACCATTTTGCAAAAAACCCAATTTCTTACTTTTTGCTAAAATTCAAATCCCAAAAAAAAATATAAAAACCTTTTTTTTTCATTGGTTTTTGCCGATTTATATTCTTCCTCATATTTGTGATAAAAAAAAAATCACAATTGGCGTTTATTGATTGGTTTGCGCAAAAGTGGCCACGTTTACGGATGATTCATTTCTGGGTTTGTTTTTTTTACTAGTAATGGCGGCGATCTGCGATTTTTGGCAGTACTGCGATATTGCAGCGGACATGTCGGACATTTTTGACACTTTTTTTGGGACCAATGACATTTATTCAGCGATCAGAAATTTAAATGTCCACTGATTACTGTGTAAATGTCATTGGCAGTGAAGGGGTTAACCTGCAGGGGGAGATCAAGGGGTTAACTGTGTTCCCTGGGTGTGTTCTTACTGTGGGGGGGTTGGGCTACCATGGGCATGAGAGATCTAACTGATCCCAGTGACAGGGATCAGTAGATCTCCCATGCCTGCACTAACAGAATGGGAAACCGCCATGTTTACATCGGCGGTTCCCCATTCTTCCCCTGTGGCCGCTCATCGCGGCTCGCCAGCGGACATCGGGTCCGCCCAAGCCGCGGGCACACTCCTCAGGAGCCCCCTAGCAGCTGTTCGCAGATCGCCGCCTTTTTACGGCGATTCGCGCTCAGCATCCCGACTGCCGCCGTGAAAAGATGGTACGCGGTTGGGAACTAGATAAACAAGGCAGATCGCAGTTCTGACATAAGAGCAGGGATGGATTCTGTGTTCTATCTCTTCCAGTAATAAAACACTGACTAGACACACAGCTAACCCTTTGATCACCCCTGATGTTAACCCCTTCCCAGCCAGTGTCAGTACAGTGACTACAAATTTTTAGCACTGTATTGGGGTCAATGGTCCCCAAAAATTGTCAATGTCCACCGCAATATCGCGGTCCCGCTGTAAGTTGCTGATCGCCGCCATTACGGGTAAATAAAAATATCTCATAACATTTGCGCAAACCAATCAATATACGTTTATTGGGATTTTTTTAACCAAAAACATGTAGCAGAATTTATATTGGCCTAAATTTTAGGAAAAAATTAGTGTGGTCGTGTTTTCTTTCTTTTTGTTTGTTTGTTTTATAGAGCAAAAAAATGCAGAGCTGAGCAAATATCATGAAAAGAAATATTGGGGGGGGGGACGTTTTATTTGGTTACAGTTAAAGGACTTAAACCTTGGTGGGTTTTACTTCCTCCTTATTACCCTGCAAAGTAAAAGCATAATAGAATACTATGCATCTCCCCCTGCAGGTTAACCCCTTCACTGCCAATGACATTTACACAGTAATCAGTGGACATTTAAATTTCTGATCGCTGAATAAATGTCATTGGTCCCAAAAAAAGTGTCAAAAATGTCCGACATGTCCGCTGCAATATCGCAGTAACTGCCTTATTATAGGCTTACCTGTAGGTTAAAGTGGTTGTAAAGCGTTTTTTTTTTTTTTTTTTTCTTTAACGCCTGTTGACGCTGACGCTCCCCCTGATGTCGGGCCTGACGTTATGCTTATATTTTTTTTTTTTTTTTTTACAAACGCCCGTGTGTGAGGCTTGCAGCCCCTTTCACACTTGTGGGACACAATTTTGCCGCAATTTTACTGCGATTTAGTGTCAGTATGACTTGGTTTTCATTGTGCCAAAGTTGCAACAAAGTCGGACCAATTACAAAGTTGTACAGAAATCGCATCTATATTATTCAGGTGCGACTTTGATGCAACTTGAGGTCCATAGACTTCAAATATAAAACCCTAAAAGTTGGGCAAAAGTAATGCAGGGACCACTTTGAAGTCGTACAGATATGAATGGTTCCCATTGGAAATAATGGGGAACCACTTGTCATGGGACTTTGCAGTCGCAGGACATCACGCATGTGAAAGGGGCCTAATGGGAGTGTGGTTTTATAATGATCAATAAGCTGCTGCACCTGCAGGGCTCTGAGGAAAGCTGCTGGGCCTGCATCCCTTTAGCTGTGATTTGGTGCAGGGGATGCCTGAAATCTGACTTGTATCTTGACTTTTGGAGAAATTGAGACAATCACACAAGCAGGAAATGTTTCTGGGGAGCGAACTATATACATTCTGTGCACAGAACACCTCCAGGTCGCCATATTGCATTTACAGAAAATTACAGAGCTACAGCTGGAAAATGAAAGGTAATTTTTAACATTCAATTACAATATGACTTGTGTTGCAATTGTATATACTGTTGTTTTTTTTTTTTTTTTAACTGTCGCTGCTGACTTTTAATATAAGGGCACTTACCTGTCCCGGGATCCCGCGATGTTGGCACCCCTAGCCGATTAGTCCTGTTTCCTACTGTGCATGTCACGCTTTCTGAATGGTCCTGCTGTCTTCTAAAACTTGTGTGTCTCCCAAAGGGGGGGGTGGGGCGGTAGAGGAGGAGCCAGAAATTTTGTAGAACCTTGTGTGGCAATCTTACCTGGAAGTGGGAGCGGGTACCTGGTTTTGACCGGTGTCCGGAAGTGTTGGGGGTAACAAATGCTTTCAAGTTGCACACAACATCAATTGATTGGCCACCTTTTTCTATTTATTTATGTTTAACCACTTCAGCCCCAGAAGGATTTCACACTTTAGGATCAGAGCACTTTTTGCGATTCGGCACTGCGTCGCTTTAACTGAAAATTGCGCGGTCGTGGGACGTTGTACCCAGACGAAATTTGCATCCTTTTTTTTCCCCCGACAAATAGAGATTTCTTTTGGTGGTATTTGATCACTGCTGCGTCATTTCTGATCGCTGCTATAAACAAAAGAAGAGCGACAATTTTGCAAAAAAACCCAAATTTCTTACTTTTTGCTAAAATACAAATCTAAAAAAAAAAAAGAAATGTTCTGAGGTCCCTCTTCTTGCCTGCAATGATGACCCCTGGTGGCCCCTTTGACCTATCAGAGGGCAAAAAGGATTTTTTTTTTTTTTTTTGGAAAAGTACCAACAAAAAAAGGCAGGATAGCATCTTCGAGGGAAAAGGGCTTGGTAGTGGAAAAACAAAAAACAACTTTGGCAACACAGAGTGTTTAAAGTGTTACTAAACCCATTAATATGAAAATAGTTCATCTGATCTCTCCTCCCCCCCCAGCTTCCTTTTATTAAAATACTGCCACTATGTACCGATTTTGTATACCACGGTCATATGATAACCTGCACAGTTTCTCCAGTGCTGAGCGTTCAGGTAGGAGGAGATTTCCACTACATCCTGTATACACACCCACATGTGTGATGTCACTGTTATGTGTGACCTGGCTATTTCTGAAAACAAGTACATATTCTCTCCAGCAATAGAGACCAAACTGAGCATGTGCTGCTGTTAGCTGGTCTTTCCCAGATAGACAGCACAGGAGGAAAGGATCTGTCCATACAAGATATAACATCCTTTTTACACAATGCAGGGGATTAACCCCCCTAAGTTCCACAGTGAGTATAACAAGCATGCTATGCTGCACATACTGGTGTAGGTTTAGTAACACTTGAAATGACATTTACCATTGCTGACCTTTGAAAATGCTACTTGACTGGTTGTTATACGGTTGCTTTGGCTTCAATGCTTTGAGCCCCTGATATGGAATAAATCCTAGAGATCATACATTCAGACAAACGCATGTTCCAGGTTTGTGATTCAAGTAGAAGAAAATGTGTAGAAATAGCTCTGTTCAATATTTTGTAGTTCTACTGTACAGAATATCTGAGGTTTATAATGGGGTCGCACTGATACCCTTTATCTATTGGCAAGTATGAGTGCTGATACTTAAAGTCAAGTACTCACCGATACTGAGTGAATGGCAGCAAATCGCGCTGCAAAGAATTGTATGTGATTTGAACAGGAATGTGGTCTGATTCCTGTCCGATTCGCATGCGATTTCTCCGCAGCACTCCTGTGTGAACCCAGGCTTATCACAATGATTTTGAGCCTACATTCACACAGGAGTGGTGCGGGAAACTTCCAGCATCTCAAGCCCTCCACTGGACCCTCCCCTTGCTGTAGCAGATTGCCGCAATCCCCCGCAGTCAGACACCAAAAAGCTGCTTCACTCAATCCTGATGGCACTGGCCAATCAGAAGCTGTCTAGCCTGGCAACCTGGTACAGGGGATATGGGGAAGGGAGTCCAGTGGAAGGATCAAACTGTTGGAGGCTGTGGGGAGAGAACCACTGGAGATGCGGGGAGAACAAAGTCATGGGAGGGGCAGAAGCCCAAGCCGCAGCTGTCCAGTCTGACCTGGAGCTGGTGTTCCGTCAGATTAGGTAACGGAAGTGTCGTTACGTCAGCTGCGCATGCGTCCACCACTATCAGGTTTGCTAATCTGACAGAACACCTGCTGTCAGAAGAAGGCAGGGGACATTTTACTACACCCAGCTATGTCTTGAATTTAAGCGTAATTTGCTGTTTGGATGTTCAATTTTGAAAGCCTAAAGGTTTAGTGCTGAGCAGTGCGGGGTGTACCAACATGGCCTCCGCCACCTTCCTACTGCTGGGTGTACCAACATGGCCTCCGCCACCTTCCTACTGCTGGGTGTACCAACATGGCCTCTGCCACCTTCCTATTGCTGGGTGTACCAACATGGCCTCCACCACCTTCCTACTGCTGGTGTCCAGCTTCTTTGAAAATGTAACATCCAAACAGCAGCACAGATATCCACATACTATATTTTATATACAGTATCTGACAAAAGTGAGTACGCCCCTCACATTTTTGTAAATACTTTATTCTATCTTTTCATGTGACAACACTGAAGAAATGACACTGTGCTACAATGTAAAGTTACATACATAGTGGGTCAGGATATATATAATATAACCCCAAATAATCCCATATACAATCCTTCACCCACAGTTGATCCAGAGGAAGGCAAAAAACCCCAGCAAAGCATGGATCCAATTTGCTATAACGGGGGAAAAATTCCTTCCTGATTCCCCGAGAGGCAAAGTAGTGAGTGTACAGCTTGTATAACAGTGTAAACCTCCTTGTGAGATACTGTATATATGCTCACTTTAATGCTAAAATGACTCTTAAATTCAAGACTTAGCTAGGTGTAGTAAGATGTCCATTGCCGCCTTCTGACTGCAAGTGTTCTGTCAGATGAGCAAACCTGGTAGCGGTGGGCGCATAAGTAGCTGATGGAACTTCACTTCCGTTACCTAATCTGATGGGTCACCAATTCTGACGTTACACCAGAGCTGGTAGACCCAGGCATTCAGAGAGGTTCTCTGCACCGCTCCTGTGTAAACTTGGGCTTAAAATCACGATCATGACAAGCCTGGGTTCACACAGGAGAGGTGGAGGAAATTCATGCGATTGGACAGGAAGCGCACTTTATTCCTGTTCAAATCGCATGCAATTCTTTGCAGTGTGATTTGCACCCATTCATTTTGTATGGACGCAAATCTAATCGCTTACTGGAAACAGGAGCATTTTCACAAGCGTGAAAATACTCTGTATTGGTGCAACAGGCTACAATCAGACCAAAGCACCCCTTCCACAGCGAAGGACACAACGCATGTTTTAAAGTGGGAGTAAACTTCCATCAGTAAATCTTACCTATAGGTAAATATCTCCTAAATGTGCGCAGTTTAGGAGATATTCACTGTACATGCAGCCAGTGACAGCACCGGTGCATGCGCCCTGAAGGAATGGCAACCCGTGCCGTTCCTTCAGAGCCCTGTGCCATGAATGGTGGCTCCAGCGCACATACGTGGGAGTGACCTCATCGTGGCTCCGGTCAGTCGCAGAGCCAGACAGAAGCAAGATGAGTGACGATGGAAGCAGCCTCCAGCGATGACATTGCATCACTGGAATGCTTTTTCATGAAAGTTTCACATAATGTACTAGTGTGCGACGCATACTAGCACATTATGACACTACCTTGCCGGTAAGAAAAAAAAAATGTCCAGCGGTTTACAGCCGATTTAATGGCCTGAATCTGCATTTTAAACAAAACAAGGCTACTTGTCAGGTCTCCAGCAGCTCCCGGCAGGAAGAGTATTCTGCTTGCCTCAGGTGGCCCCTTCATTCCAGTGCTTCAGCCTCAGCCACTGTCTTAGGCTTGTGACACTCCTAGGAAGAGCCCAATACCAGTGCCCCTGCCACATACTGAGGTTGCTGCTTCCAACCCCTATATCACTGCAGGACTTAAGGTGTTACTAAACCCAGTAATGTGAAAATAGTGCCCACAGCGTAAAAATCTTCTTGCATTAACCACTTCAGCCCTGGAAGGATTTACACCCTTCCTGACCAGAGCACTTTTTGAGATTCGGCACTGCGTCGCTTTAACTGACAATTGCGCGGTCGTGCAACGTTTTACCCAAACATAATTGATGTCCCTTTTTTCCCACAAATAGAGCTTTCTTTTGGTGGTATTTGATCACCTCCTGCGGTCTTTTATTTTTGCATATTATGCAAATTTGAAAAAAAAAAAACAATATTTTTTTACTTTTTGCTATAATAAATATCCCAAAAAATTTTTTTTTAAACTAATTTCTTCCTCACTTTAGGCCGATATATATTCTTCTACATATTTTTGGTAAAAATAAAACGCAATAAGCGTATATTGATTGGTTTGTGCAAAAGTTATTGCGTCTACAAACTATGGGAATAGATTTATGGCATTTTTTTTTTTTTACACTAGTAATGGCGGTGATCTGTGACTTTTAGAGCGCACGCGTGCCCACACCACTCGTTCTCGCTACCGCCGTACTATGGCGATTGGCAGGAATGAGCCAACCTGCTGTGGTATGACGGTGGCCAGTCAGCAAGGGGTTAAAATACTGCCACTATATACCTTTTTGTCTGATCTGTATACCACGGACACGTGATAAACTGCAGGGTTTGCCTGAGTGCTGAGTGTTCACGTAGGAGGAGATTTCCACTATAGCCTGTTTACAGGCCCACGTGTGTGATGTCCATATCACGTGACCTGGCTAGCTCTGAGAACAAGGAAATGTTCTCTCCAGCAATCGAGACCAAACTGAGCATGTGCAGCTTTACTACTCTGACTGTGTATTATCTGACCTTGCCAAGAGAGACCCTGCAGGAGGGGGAGGATCTGTCCATAGGGGATAACAGAGCCTTTTTACACAATGCAGAGGATTAACCCCTTAGGTTCCACAGTGAGTATAACAAGCCTGCTATTCTGCATATACAGACTGATTTTACTGTTGTGGGTTTAGTAACACTCTTAAGCCTCATAAACAAGATGAGAATATCAGATAGACATGTGCAGAGTGAAAAAAATTGTTTTGTTTCGATTCATTTAGTTAGATTTGTTTCATTAGTTTAATTTGTTTTCGGAATTCGTTTAGTTTATTCATTTTCAAAACGATTTGAAAAGTTTTCAAATCAATTTCAAATAGTTTTTGAATTTGAATCATTTTCAGATTCGAACAGTTTTCCAAATTCCAAGGAGAATGGGGTGGAGTGGAAAGCGGAAAAACAGAATGGAAAAAGATAGAATACCATAGAGGGGAATATAACAGACAATGAAAGAATAGAATGAGGTGGAGTTTTCTGTTCTATTCCTTTGTTTTCTATTCTATTTTGTTCTCTTTGGAAATTGGAAAACTATTCAAATTCAAAGACGTTTTGGATTTGAAAACTTTTCGAAACGTATTCAAAAATTATTTGAATTCGAATTTCATCCAATTTTTTTTTCTTTATTTAAGATTCATATAAATTCGGTACTATTGTAATTCGGTAATTCAAATACTTCAGAATTTAAATTCAAAACGAACCGCACATGTCTAATATCAGAAGAATGATCATCCTGGTTTTTTTTTTTGTTTTTTTTTTAGCATGCTAGTCTCCAATCAAAAATGAAGAAGTTACTAAAGTTCTCACACCACAATACAACCTCGGGAGTGATGTGATGTATTCTTTAGTTTCCAAGCATGCGTGGTCTTGCTCTTCTGATTTTATTTATTTATTTTTACAGACAAACTGTACAGGTGAAATGAAAATTGTACAATCCGGTACCGTACAAAAAAAAAAATTGTTAGTCCCATCAGATAATTTCAGATGAATTTGGCGTGATCGGCTCTCGAAAGCTGTGTACTAACGTTCAAATTATCGTACAATCGCTTCGAAAGCGGTATTTTCCGTCTGGGTTTCTGGTCAGTGACATATGGATCAGAGGAAGGAACCACAGCGGTCGGCAGGGGACAATCCTGTGTTGAATACCGGACACATTGGCTGAGGCTACAGCACTGGAACAGAGGAGCGCTGAGTAGAATACCTTTTCTCTTATAGTAGGGTGACCAGATGTCCCCGGTTTCCAGGGACAGTCCCTGGACTGAGGACACTGTCCCCGGACTGGATTTGAACAGGGGCCCGGACAATTTCAAAGACAGTGCAGAATTAAAAAAAAAAAAAAAAAAAATCAGAATTCCATCCCCTGCTCTGCCGCTCCTAGTAGCTTAGGGGGTGTATTTTTTTCCCCATTATCTGTGCCCCGCCATGTATATATACGTAATCCTGCATTGCTGGGTATCGGAGCCGATCAACGGGTCCGGCGGACTTGATGTCCACTGGTACCCACCGATCGTCCTGTACACAGGCAGAAAGGTGGTCTGTCAGTATGGAACAGGGGTGGATCCGGGGGGGGGGGGCGC
>BLSH010504687.1:964834-984196 GCA_018402905.1 Glandirana rugosa
TTTTACTGTTACGGTCAAGGGATATTCTATTCCACTGGTCTAAAAATTTTAATTTAGGACCCTGTATAAAAAAAAAAAATGATCATTACCGCCGTTAGTCGCTGACTATCAGAACATGTGGGGGGATCTGAGAGGGGGGGGGAACCATACAGAACATGTGGGGGGACCTGAGAGGGGGGGAACCATACAGAACATGTGGGGGGACCTGAGAGGGGGGGGAACCATACAGAACATGTGGGGGGACCTGAGAGCGGGGGGGACCATACAGAACATGTGGGGGGACCTGCTAGGCACACATTTAACCCTTTGATCACCCTTGATGTTAACCCCTTCCCAGCCAGTGTCATTAGTACAGTGACCGTGCATATTTTTAGCACTGATCACTGTATTGGTGTCACTTAGAGTCCGATTTGTCCGCCGCAATATCAGTCGCTGATTGCCGCCATTACTAGTAAAAAAAAAAAATATGTCCCAGGATTTAATTTTAAAAATCTGGTCACCTTATCTTATAGGGAACTGGCATTGTCATTTTTTTCCTCACAGGGTCTCTTTAAGCCACATACATGGGACCTTGCAAGACCAGGCTCTGTGTGAACTCACCTGGCTGCTTATGGGAATTTCCTCTTTTTGTGGGCGGGGAAAAAAGAGAATGCACTGACATCACCTTTAGGTTGGCGTAGCTTTGCCAAGGTCAAACAATGCAGTCAGGGGACTTTGTTAGCATTCTGCTGATTCACTGCAGTGCTGACACAAGAATTATCTGAGTCTATGCAGAGAAGACGGAAAATACATTCAGTTTCTGGCATTTCCTAAAATAACACTTTTACTTCCTGTTACCACGCCATTTCTACAACCGATAAATGAGGGAAAGTGGACAAAGCTCTTGCTGCTTAACCACTTCCTGACCGTCTCTTGTACATATACGGCAGCAGGTTGGCAGCCCTGCGCGAATCGTATATTTACGGCGATTTGCGCAGTTGCGGGCAGGGCGCTCCCATGCACGCTGCGTGAGTGTGCCCACAGGTCGGGCGGACTTGATGTCCGCCGGCGGCCCGCAATCGCCTAATACAGAGGCAGAACTGGGAACCGCCAATGTAAACACGGCGGTTTCCTGTTCTGTCAGGGTACACGACAGATCTACTGTTCCCTGTAATCGGGATCAATTAGATCTGTCATGTCCCTGCCAGCCCCACCCCCACAGTTAGAACACGCTGTGTGAACACAGTTAACCCCTTAATCGCCTGCTTAGGGTTATCCCCTTCCCTGCCAGTGACATTCATTCAGTAATCAGTGGCTATTTTTAGATTTGATTGCTGTATGAATGTCATTGGTCCCAAAAAAGTGTCAAAAGTGTCCGATCTGTCCACCGCAATATCACAGTCCCAATAAAAATAGCCGATCACCGCCATTACCAGTAAAAAAAAAAAAAAAATACTAAAAACGCCATAAATCAATTCTCATAGTTTGTAAACGCGGCAACTTTTGCACAAACCAAGCAATAAATGCTTATTGCGATTTTTATTTACCAAAAATATGTAGAAGAATACATTTTGGCCTAAACTGATGAATACATTTTTTATTTTTTTTTATTTTTCTTTTGGATATGTATTATAGCAAAAGTAAAAAAAAGTTTTTTTTTTTTTCTAAATTGTCGCTCTATGTTTTATAGCGCGAAAAATAAAAAACGCAGAGGTGATCAGATACCACCACAAGAAAGCTCTATTTGTGTGAAAAAAAGGACGCAAATTTAATTTGGGTACAACATCGCATGACCGCGCAATTGTCAGTTAAAGCGACGCAGTGCGTATCGCAAAAAGTGCTCTGGTCATTAAGGGGGCAAAAGTGGTTTTTGAAGTACAAACATAGGCAGATTTATGTATACATTTTTTTTTTTTTTTTTTTGGGTCGTTAGACACCATAACCTTACTCAGTCCCAGGATAAGATCATCCAGTGCCCAGGGCAAAGATGGCAAATTGTGTCCCCACCCCTTCATTATGTGCGAGCTTATGAGGGGGAGAGAGCACAGCCCACACCTCCTCCCGGCTCTCTCCTCCTGTCAGCTCAGCGCTGGAAGCAGCAAGGAGAGAAGTGGTGATGCCACTGTCACTACTCCTGTCAGCCTTCTAGTAGAAGGAACTTGCAGCGCTCCCATCCCTACAATATAGGCTGTACCCAGGGCAGCTGCCCCTTCTGCCCACCTCTTGTTCCGGCCTTGATCTTACTCATGCAGGACACAGGGCCACTGTGTTCACCCCTCTGACCCACATAAACTCACCCTGCCACTCCTTTCTATAGAACAGCCTGCACGAAAATGGCTAGTGTCAGCCAGGTTTGGACCCCAGGGAGAGTTTTGATGCTACTCCCTTTATGGATTTGTTGTTATTCCAGAGCGTTGCTTGAGGGGTCCTATTCCCAAAAAAAAAAAAAGAAGCTGTCTTGCTAAAACACTGGAGCACAATGTAAAAGCAAATGAAAGAGCCATCAGGGAATGCATTATGTATCCTTCTTGCTCTGTGTCAATTGCCGTGTTATGCATTGACATACCCTCCAAAGACCAGTCTGTCCAGACAGTTGCTGACTTAGCACCATTCACAGGAAACTTAACTCTTCAATAAGACATAAGTTGAATCAAATGCAATTTAGTACAGATGAGTGCAGGACAGAGGATGTTTTTCTAGTCTTTTGGAGTATAAGACAATGACATTCCTAAGCCCTTATCTCTGCAAAGAACTAACCCTGACAGAACATGAAAGACAGGGAGGGTATAGCTATAACTGAGCTAACTAGCACTAAGCAGGAGGGGAGGACAGGACAAAGGAAGATACCAAATTACATAAGTAGACAAAATATAGGAGCCTTAAACCACCACTAGGTGTCAGCATATAAAAGAATAGTAATATAGTTCAAAATGCCAGGAAAAAAAGAGTTTTGACTTGCATGTAAATTCCGTATGTTGGAGTACAACACAGGAAACAAGTATTCATATACAAAGGGACATCCATGCAATGAATACGAAAGGTGGGCAGAGCGGAGTAGGCACCCATTTCATATATGTATGTGTGTACACACACACTAACATTATGACCACCCACCTAATATTGAATATGGCCCCCTTTTGCTAAAACAGCACTGACCCATTGAGGCATGGACACCAAAGTAGCCTTCACACGCAGAACATTGCCCAAAGCATCATGCTGCCTCCACGGACTTGCCTTCTTATACCGCATCCTGGTGCCATCTCTCCCCCAGGTAAGTGACGCACACGCACCCGGCCATCCACATGATGTAAAAGAAAACATGATTAATCAGACCAGGCCACCTTCTTCCATTGCTCCATGCTCCAGTTCTGATGTTCATGTGACCATTGTAGAAGCTTTTGGGTGTGGATATGGGTCACCATGGGCTTCACAGCCCCATACACAACAAACTGCGCTGCCCATTTTTTTGTTTCTGCTTTCACCACATCAACTTCATGGACAACATGTTCACTTGCTGCCTGATATATCCCACCAATTTTCAGATGCCATTGTAACGAGATATTCCCTTTACCTCACAGTGGTCATAATGTTATGGCTGATCGGTGTATGTACATACACTATGTTGTCAAAAGTATTGGGGCGCCTACCTTTACACGCACATAAACTTTAATGGCATCCCACTCTTAGTCCGTAGGGTTCAATATTGAGTTGGCCCACCCTATGCAGCTATAACAGCTTCAACTCTTCTGGGAAGGCGGTCCACAAGGTTTAAGAGTGTCTATGGGAATGTTTGATCAATCTTCTAGAAGCGCATTTATGAAGTCAGGCACTGATGATGGACGAGAAGGCCTGGCTCACAGTCTCTGGTCTAAAGGTGTTCTATCGGGTTGAGGTCAGGACTCTGTGCAGGCCAGTCAAGTTCCTCCACCCCAAACTCGCTCATTATGGACCTTGCTTTGTGCACTGGTCCAAATCATTTGGTGGAAGGGGGGGGGGTTTCAGGGGTTGGGCTTGGCCCCTTAGTTCCAGTGAAGGGAACTCTTAAGGTGTCAGCATACCAAGACATTTTGGACAATTTCATGCTCCTAACTTTGTGGGAACAGTTTGGGGATAGGGTCAGAACACACAGGGCATTGCAGTTTGATGTATAGCTGCAGACCAATCAGGGTGGCCAGGCTCATGGCTGATCTTGGGGGGGGGGGGGTGTGCACCATGCCCAAGCACTGCAATCTGTGGCAAAGGAGGGGCATGCTCATTCAGCAGCAGCAACTATGATTTACTCACACAGTGCTTCAGTATTTGTTCTGGCCGGCCGAGACCCTCTTGTTGCACCACTGGCCTCTACTGCCCGCACTTGCTCCCAAAAAGTGAAGGACTGCAAGTCCCAGCATGAACCCCTCAGAACTGAGGATGTGTCACCCACCCCCAAATAGTGGAGGACAACAAGTCCCAATAAGCGTATATTGATTGGTGCGTGCAAAAGTTATAGCGTCTACAAACTATGGGATATTTTTCAGTAGTGGTGGCAATCAGTGGTTTATAGCGGGACTCACTGCCATAGAAACATTTGTAAAGGGGAGGAGTTAGTAAGAAGACCATGGCCATGTGGGGGCGCCAGAAATATTTCTGCACCCAGGTGTCTGTGACCCTAGGATCGGCCCTGGCCAGGCTGACCAGTGTGCCCAGCCAAAAGCGCCTACAGTGGGCATGTGAGCATCAGGAATTTAAGAATTGTTTGAGGAACACAACAAGTTTAAGGTGATGACTTGGCCTCTAAATTCTCCAGATCTCAATCCAATTGGGCATCTGTGGGATGTGTTGGAAATACAAGTTCAATCCATGGAGGCCCCACCTCACCGCTTACAGGATTTAAAGGATCTGCTACTGACAGCTTGGTGCCAGGTACCACAGCTTATCTCCAGAGGTCTAGTGGAGTCCATACCACAGCGGGTCAGGACTGTTTTGGCAGAAAAAGGGGACCTACTCAATAGGTGGGTGGTCATGAAGTTTTGGCTGATTGGTGTTAAAAAAAAAACAGAACAAATATATATATATATACACACACACACACACAAAACCGAAAGTGTGACACAACATCACATGGCTGGAGCTGAGACCACAAGTGTAGAAATCTCACCAGGATTTGCTGTGTGAGATTCCGTCTATCAGAATTTATAATACTTATTTTGGGTCATTCTCATGAAATGTTAAAGCGGAGTTCCTCCCAAAAGTGGGACTTCCGCTTTAATGGAAGGTGACCCCCTCCCCAACATGCCACAATTGGCATGTCTTTTTTTGGGGGGGGGGTGACCAGGGACCCTGTTTTCACAGGGTCCCAGGTCCACTTCCTCCCCTGGTGCCACGGCTCCAGGAAGGAAGTCCACCTTCCCTCCTCCCTCTCGGCGATCTTCTGGGACACGTCACAGGTCCCAGAAGATACGCCAGTTATTCACAAGGCTCAGCGTGACTCGTGCATGCGCAGTGCGCGCCCGGCTTTGAAGCCAAATCCGGGGTGCCCACACTTATGATGCCGGTGCCACTGAGGGGAGGAGGCGAAGAGCGAGCCCTTGGGCGACCGCATTGCTGGAGCGAGGGACAGGTGAGTGTCCGATTGTTAAAAGTCAGCAGCTACACTTTTTGTAGCTGCTGACTTTTACATGGGTGGAACTCCGCTTTAATGATTAAAACAGAATGTAACTAACAAAAAAAAAAAAAAGAAGGATAATGAAAATCAGAGATGTTTCCCAACACAAACATTTCAAAAATCTTAAACCCGTGGCCTGGGACTTCCCGCTAGGAATTACTGTGAAGATAATAGAGAAGAGCCATGACATATTCCAGTCCTGCCCTCCTCAGCGAGGGTTATCAATGCACTGGCTCCGATCCCAGGGACTGCTTCTATGTATGGGGTAGGATGAGTTTATCACCCACACAATGAGGTCTGCAATTACCCCTCTTCAACATATTCTACAGGCTGCTTCCCGATAAACAGTATTCTATTTGTATCTCCCCTAATAGCGGCAGTGGGTGTCAACAGACAAAAGATCAAACCCGCTCTCCAAAATAGGGGACTGTGATTATTTCTTTGTTGCTTATCTACAAGTCATTTCCCGTGAAATCGCTGTGTCCAAGCAATAGCTACATTTCCTGTTATTTTTGTCAAACTGGATCTGCTGGAAAAAAAGGACAAAGAAACAGATTTGCTTTTCCTAAATTAAAAGGGTGCTATTGTATATTTTCACTGCATACACAATGCTGAGCTATGACCATGGAAGTCAAGGCACCAGAAGAGCCACCTAATCCAATGAAGAAATCCATTATGCATGCTTCCAAATTGTTTACCCTATTTTTTCAGCTGGGACCCTTTCCACTGATCGCCGGGCCCTTTACTCCTGTGGTGGGGCCCTTTACAAGCCCCAGTTCACATTGCTGTGACTTCTCATGCAATTTGCAACACATAGTCACATGAAAAGTCAAAACTCATTCAGGGCCGGTTTACACAGGGGCGATCCGACTTCAGGTGCGACTTTGCTAGGCGGCTTCAACATGACTTCAGCGAGACTTTGGGCGACTTAAAGCGACCTTCATGCCAGACAACTTTGCCTGTGGCCAATCAGAGAAGGGAGGGAGGGGGTTGCCTGGGTAATTCGTGGGGAATAACTGGGTAAAATTATTTTCTGTTTACTGTAAATAATAATAATAATGGCATGCAATGCCAAGCTGCAGTTTCCAAAGCAAGCAAAATCCTTTCTTGTATTAAGAGAGGTATGGACTCCAGAGATAGAGACATTATTTTGCCCCTGTACAAATCATTAGTAAGACCTCATCTGGAATATGCAGTTCAGTTTTGGGCACCAGTTCTCAAAAAGGATATCTGGGAACTGGAGAAAGTGCAGAGAAGGGCAACCAAACTAATAAAAGGCATGGAGGAGCTCAGCTATGAGGAAAGATTAGAGGATCTGAATTTATTCTCTCTTGAGAAGAGGAGATTAAGGGGGGATATGATCAACATGTACAAGTATATAAGTGGTCCATATAGTGAACTTGGTGTGGAATTATTTACTTTAAGGTCATCACAAAGGACAAGGGGGCACTCTTTACGTCTAGAGGAAAAAAGATTTCATCTACAAATACGGAAAGGTTTCTTCACAGTAAGAGCTGTGAAAATGTGGAATAGACTCCCCCCAGAGGTGGTTTTGTCCAGCACGGTTGATTGCTTTAAAAAAGGCCTGGATTCTTTCCTTAATGTAAATAATATAACTGGGTACTAACATCTTTAGGTAACGTTGATCCAGGGTGAATCCGATTGCCTCTCGGGGAATCAGGAAGGAATTTTTTCCCCCGTTATAGCAAATTGGATCCATGCTTTGCTGGGGTTTTTTTGCCTTCCTCTGGATCAACTGTGGGTGAAGTATTGTATATGGGATTATTTGGTGTATGTGTATGTGTGTATATATATATATATATATGTATGTATATATGTATATATATTATTTTTTTTTTTTTTTTTTTTTTGGTTGAACTGGATGGACTTGTGTCTTTTTTCAACCTGACTAACTATGTAACTATGTAACTATGTAAAGTCGCTTCAATATGGGGATCTGACTTGGAGGCGACTTCCATTGAATTCTATGGGCTCAAGTCGGATAGAAGTTGCCTTGAAGTAGTACAGGAACCTTTTCTGAAGTCGGAGCGACTTCAATAGTGTGCATTAAGATGGCTCTCATTCACTTCAATGGGATTTCTTATGTCAAGAGACTTGGGATCCAACTTGTGTCGCCCTAAGTCGCTGTAGTGTGAACTGAGCCTAAGGTACCGTATTAATCACTGTGACTCAAGTTGCAGTGACAAAAAAAAAAAAAAAAGGTTTCTGTACTACTTCAACTTTGGTGTGATTTGAGTGTCAAAGACTGCAGTGTGAAATCACAAAAGTTGCGTGACTTTGGGGTCGCAGCAGTGTAAACCAAGCCTTACAGTCCCGCAACAGGACTCTTTTGCATGTTCTGCAGTGGCGCAACCCCTGTGGGACACTCTCACGTTAGCAGAAAGCCAGGGCCCAGTTGCAAGGGGGCCTTTTCAACCCTGGTAGTTCCGCCACTGGTTGGCACCTTTAACAAGTGACAGGAAAAGATGCTGGTATTAAACCCTGCAGCTCTGGAAGATAACAGCTCTGGGGGTATCTGGGGGGCAGAGGATGGAAAACTTCCCAAACACAGCAGCCATCAGCACATGGAATGCTGTTCAGTGGCGGGTCCTCCATAGAGGGCGCCAGTGACTGATTGGTCAGGGGGTGGGGGTGGGACTGGCAGACGTGCTGGTGCTTGGACTGGGAGTGTTCAGCACGGCACGTCTGTTATTCCCGCCGCCGCATGAGACAGACCGGCCTGACTCCTGGACCGGTACGTAGTGCTGTGCTGTGTACTGGCTGAATATACCCCACCTGTGATGCTGTATACTGTGTACTGGCTGAATATACCCCACCTGTGATGCTGAGCTGTATACTGTGTACTGGCTGAATATACCCCACCTGTGATGCTGTGCTGTATACTGTGTACTGGCTGCAATATACCCCACCTGTGATGCTGTATACTGTGTACTGGCTGAATATACCCTACCTGTGATGCTGAGCTGTATACTGTGTACTGGCTACAATATACCCCACCTGTGATGCTGTGCTTTATACTGTGTACTGGCTGCAATATACCCCACCTGTGATGCTGTGCTGTATACTGTGTACTGGCTGCAATATACCCCACCTGTGATGCTGTGCTGTATACTGTGTACTGGCTGCAATATACCCCACCTGTGATGCTGTATACTGTGTACTGGCTGAATATACCCCACCTGTGATGCTGAGCTGTATACTGTGTACTGGCTGCAATATACCCCACCTGTGATGCTGTGCTTTATACTGTGTACTGGCTGCAATATACCCCACCTGTGATGCTGTGCTGTATACTGTGTACTGGCTGCAATATACCCCACCTGTGATGCTGTATACTGTGTACTGGCTGAATATACCCCACCTGTGATGCTGAGCTGTATACTGTGTACTGGCTGCAATATACCCCACCTGTGATGCTGTATACTGGCTGCAATATACCCCACCTGTGATGCTGAGCTGTGTACTGTGAACTGGCTGTAATATACCCCACCTGTGATGCTGTGCTGTATACTGTGTACTGGCTGCAATATACCCCACCTGTGATGCTGTATACTGTGTACTGGCTGCAATATACCCCACCTGTGATGCTGAGCTGTATACTGTTTACTGGCTGCAATATACCCCACCTGTGATGCCAAGCTGTATACTCCTGACACAATTTGTGGAATACAGGGGACGGAGTGGGTGGATTCAATAAGGGGTGGGGCTTATGAGAAGTAAATGGCATCAAAAAGGAAGGGCGGGGCCTGGCGGGGGCCCCCCCCCCCTCATCCTAAAAAATTCACCAGCCGCCACTGACACTGTTCATTTATTTCTTTCAGGTACTTGTATAGCGCTATCAATTTACACAGGGCTTATACATGCATATACTGTATATATCTACTTCAATGGAGGTAACCAGTGGTGGTTGGTGGTTTCCCTTTTTGGGGCGCTGCAAACCATCGCCCCCCCCCCCCCTCACCCTTTTTTGAAGTCTATTAGAACCTCCGGCTCTAATCACGTGCTTAAAAAAAAGCACCAGGTGCATGGATAGGGGGGTGGCGCCTGTGCGCCCCTAACGTACGGGCCATCACTGGAGGAGACCCAATCAATATTTTATGTGGAGCCATCATGATAACGCATAGGAACCATTATCCACATCAGGACTTCTACTACCTTATACACCGTGAGTGTTACATGAAGCTAGTAGAGATCACTGCTATTAGCTCTCTAGAAATCAATGGTTCCATTTCTTCTACAGACTGCTGGGGTACAAGGGTCACACAGCACAGGTACCAAAGGACCACTGACATGTGGCCCTTGGCCTGCAGCAGTAACAAAGTCTATGGGCCAGCCTCTGAGAATATATCATGTCTTTCCTGAGCCATGAAAATACAAACGTTCCCCAGAGCACTTTCTAGCTAATCAGGAAAAGACTAAACTAAACTGTTATAGTGATCCATATTAAAATCAGGGCCACGAGGCACCATGAGAATGTCATATCATGTCTGCCCTTTAGCCCGTCCTCCGATATCTACAGTAGGTAACTATTTTAAAAGCACACTGGCCGTTCAACACAGCCAGGGATGCCAGACAGCCATGCAATCGTGGCCGGAGCAAGGAAGCAGAGAATGGACACAGGGCAGACAAACCCATTCTATGGCATGCATTAAGAGTGGGGGAGGGGGCACCGTTCCTCATCCTTGCACTGAGTGCTCGATGAACCTGTCCCGATACTGCATGCAATACAACCTCTTCCTTTTCTTTTCCCTGTGCTCTGATGCTCTGAGAACCAACACTATAGGCCAGTGATGGCGAACCTTGGCACTCCAAGTGTTTTGGAACTACATTTCCCATGATGCTCAACTATACTGCATAGTGCATGAGCATCATAGGAAACGTAGTTCCAAAACACCTGGGGTGCCAAAGTTCGCCATCACTGCGATAGACCAATGTAGGCATTGCTTTGTTTACATTTAACCATCTGTAGACCACAGCTAATGCCCCATACACACTATTAGATTTTATGCAGATTTGTGTCTTCAGATTTACCAAAACCTTATAATATGAGGTCATTAAGAGTTTCAATTTGTATGCAATTAGGCAGGCCCTTGCACTACATGGTTTTGGTAAATCTGAAGATAAAAATCTGCAGAAAATCTAATAGTGTGTATGGGGTCTAAAGGCTGAACAAGATAAACTCAATCCATTCCCCATCCATGCTAGGCTAGCTATCATAATCAAACAGCCACAGCAACCGCAGCTGCCTGAATACCCGAACAGTGACTGCATCTGATCTGATGCAGACACTTTTTGTACGATAATTTTCTACCCAGCTTAGTCCATTTTTAAATCTTAAAGCGGCACTTTTACCTTCAGGTAAGCTTATAATAAAGCTCACCTGTAGGTAAAATGACTATCTCCTAAGCATGCACCGTTTAGAAGATATTCACGTTTTGCTGCTGGTGACGTCACTGTGCTCTGAATTGAGGGCACAGTGACGTCATTGCTGCTTGTCCATTTAAATGGGCAAAGTTAACGAACCCAGAATGAAGACCGGGTGAACGTGGAAGCCCTGTCAGCAGAGACAGCGTGCCGCTGGAGGGCTTAAATTTAACCACTTCAGCCCCGGAAGGATTTACCCCCTTCCTGACCAGAGCACTTTTTGCGATATAGCACTGTGTCGCTTTAACTGATAATTGCGCGGTCGTGCAACGTTATTGCAGCGGACAGATCGGACACTTTTGACACTTTTTTGGGACTACTGACAATTATATAGCAATCAGAGCTAAAAATAGCCACTGATTACTGTATAAATGTCAATGGCAGTGAAGGGGTTAATACTAAGGGGAAGATCAAGCGGTTATCTGTGTTCCCTCAGTGTGTTCTAACTGTGTGGGGGCTGGGCTGGCAGGGGCATGACAAATCACATCACTGTAGTGATAGTTAGAATGTTATTATTTAGTTATTATTATAATGGTTAATTTTCCACAGCACTCGGTCGGTTCTTCCAGAGTAGCATTTATTGACTTCAGGCAGACAGAACAAAGTTCATAATACTTGCATCAGATGATCAAAATCCAACAGGGTAAATATTACATATTCAGAGTCCCATTCCAACCGTGCCCTCATGTTCACGGAGAGAGAAAGTGAACTGACACTGCCAGCTTGAATGTCCACTTTAAGTGTTAGTCTCACACCGGGGGGGGGGATGTTTCTCCTAACCAGATTACTGACAATACCCCTTCAAGTCTAATTAAAATACTTTTGTTCCTTTTCAAGTATGACCACCCAATCTACATTCCACAACCCCCTGCAAGCAACTGTGGGCCTTTGATATGTAATGCAGCTTGGCTTAAACTTAAACCATGGCCTACAGTAAATACTTATGTACATATTAAAAAAACTGTGTGTATGTATATGAAATATTACACAACAATCACAGGCCCACCCCAGCATGTGATGTCATGAGGGCGGGGCTCAGGATGACGTCAGCGTGTGGCCCCACCCCATGCCAATATAAGGCAATTGCCCAGCACGGACCCGGTATTCGAGTGGAAGAGAGCGACGAGTCAACATCTCCAGAAGAAGAAGAGGAAGAAGAAGCAGGAGAAGCTAGCCGAGGAGACAGTGGCAAAAGAGCAGAAAACCCCGCAAAAGAGCCGAAGAAAGAAGAGAGGGGAGAATATTTTAAAAAGCTATGTAGTGTGTTATGTACCCCATACTCATTTACATAGGATGGGGGGCGGCATCTGGGGGCCCCCTTATTAAAGGGGACTTCCAGATTCCGATAAGCCCCCGCCCGCAGACCCCGACAACCAACGGCTAGGGTTGTCGGGAAGAGGCTCTTGTCCCCATCAACATGGGGACAAGGTGCTTTGGGGTGGGGGGCGCAGAGGCCCCCCCCCCTGCCCCAAAGCACCCATACTCCCCATGTTGAGGGCATGCGGCCTGGTACGGTCGGGGGGGGGGGAGCGCTCGCTCGTCCCCACCCCCTTTCCTGGCCTGCCAGGCTGCGTGCTCGGATAAGGGTCTGGTATGGATTAAGGGGGGGACCCTACGCCGTTTTTTCGGTGTGGGGGTTCCTCTTGAAATCCATGCCAGATCAAAGAGCCTGGTATGCTCTTGGGGGGGGGACCCCATGCAAATTTTTTGCGGGGGTTCCCCTTTAAGATCCCTAGCGCACAAGTCGTGCCGCAAGTCGGATCATCGTGATCCGACTTCTGGTGTGACTTCTGTTTAAATCAATGGGCTCCCATAGGGAACCATTGATTTTGAATAGAGGCAGAAAACGCCGCTGAAAGCTAGCATGGAAAAACATGCATTGACGTCAATGCAAAATGCCAAAAAAAACTGTGACTTTTCCCTGACGTTGGGCCCAGCGTTTTGCTTGTTTTTTTGCATACGCCCGTGTGTATGAGGCCTAAATGTGAGATCTGAGGTCTTTTTGACCCCAGATCTCACATTAAAGAGATCCTGTCATGCTTTTTTTCTATTACAAGGGATATGTACATTCCTTGTAATGGGAATAAAAGTGACCCAAAAGAAAAAAAATGAAATGGATAGTGTAAAAATAAAACATTACAAGTAAAATAAATAAGAACATTTTTTTTTAAAGCTCCCCGTCTCGCTGAGCTTGCATGCAGAAGCGAACGCATACGCAAGTCGCACCCGCATATGAAAACAGTGTTCAAACCACACATGTGAGGTATCACCGAGATCGTTAGAGCGAGAGCAATAATTCTAGTGCTAGACCTCCTCCAACTCAAAAATGGTAACCTGTAGAAATGTTTAAACGTCACTGATGGAGGTTTTTATAAGTGCCAAAGTTTGTTGCTATTCCACGAGCGGGCGCAGTTTTGGGTGTCAATTTACTTGGCATAACATTCTCTTTCACAATATAGAAAAAATTGGGATAACTTTACAGTTTTCCTATTTTGTTAATTCAAAAAAGTGTATTTTTTCCAAATAAATTGCATTTGTTAGACCACTGCGCAAATACGGTGTGACAAAGTATTGCAATGACCGCCATTTTATTCTCTAGGGTGTTTGAAAAAAATGTATATAATGTTTGGGGGTTCCAAGTAATTTTCTAGCAAAAAAAACCCCCAAAAAAACTGATTTTAACTTGTAAACAAGTTTGAAAAATAGGCCCGGTCCTGAAGTGGTTAATGATGAACGATGGCTGATCGATTATGTAATACTTGACCCTCTCTTTAATGATTAAAACACAAACTTCTTGAGTAAATAGGAGCGCGGCTTCCACAGAAGCGATTGGCTCACAGTCTGGCTAATCTGATGGAAGCAATAACATTTTGAGGAAAGTTTGTGCTGACAGTGACAAGGGATTAGGACAAACATGTGTTCTAATATTTCTCGGTACAAAAGTTCATTGGGTCACATAAAGTTGGAAGTTTGACTAACGGATTTCATATAGAGAAATAAGCACTGTGGGAAATAGGTGATCTTCAGATCTAGATTTGCTGAAAGACGTGAGCTGACAATCATCCAGGAGGGCAGGTAGGGTAGGCGATAAACCTCACGTCTTTGTTGGCAGACGCAGGTCTATTTATATAAAAATCTATAGTAAAGAAAAAAGAATATCACTGTACAAATGTGATTAAAAAAAAAAAAATCACCTTATATTGTCTAATATAATTATTTCCTATGATTGGAAGTGCAATTTAGCGGCGATGTTCTTTTCCAGAAATACCTCAATCAGGTAAATACCACATTAGGGCCTCCGGATGGTGCCGATGATCAAAGGTGATTTTTTTTTTGTGGCGGTTGTGCAAATGCTTGTCACATTCATACAGCAATTCTTTTTTATAAAATTGACTCTAAAGTGTACATTTACAGCAACTTTGAGGCTATTTAACCAGTTGCCGACTGCCCGTCATGGCTTGACGTTGGCAACCTGGTTCGTTATCGCGAAACGCCGTCACCTGACGGCGGCCGTGAGAATGAGGGTTGTGCGCGCTGCCAGAGGCGCGCTCGCATGCTAACCGTGTTCCAGGGGGGCCTGGGAGCGGGTAAGGTGGTGGACTTGATGTCCGCTGGTCACCCGCGATCACCCCCCCCCCCCGAACGACAGAACGGAGGTTTGTGTATGTAAACACGGATCTCCGTTCTGACAGAGGGGGAAGGGCTCTGATCACAGGCTCCCTGTATATGGAAGCCATGATCACTCCCCTCCACCTGCCAGCCCAGCCCCCACACAGTTAGAACACAGTGAGGGAACACAGTTAACCCTTAGAGCGCCCCCTCCAGGTTAACCCTTTCACTGCCAATGACATTTTCATAGCACTGATCGCTGTATAAATGCCAATGGTCCCAAAAAAGTGTCAAAATGGTGCAACATGTCTGCCGCAATATATCGCAGTCCCGATAAATATCGCAGATCACCGCCACGAATAGTAAAATGTAAAAAAATAAATAAAAACCCCATAAATTAATTATCATTCGTAAACGCTGGAACTTTTGTGCAAAACAATCGATAAATGCAGATTTGCGTTTTTTTTACCAGAAACATGAGGAAGAATATAAACCATCCAAAACCGAGGAAAAAAACGTTTTTTTTTTTTTAAGTTTTTTTTTGGATTTGTATTTTAGCAAAAAGTAAGAAATATTATTTTTTTGCAAAATTGTCGCTCTTCTTTTGTTTATAGCGGTGATCAGAAATGACGCAGAGGTGATCAAATACCACCAAAAGAAAGCTCTGTTTGTGGAAAAAAAAGGACGCAAATTTTGTTTGGGTACAACGCCTCAGGACCGCGCAATTGTCAGTTAAAGCAGACAGAGGTCCCCCTGTCAGAACACAATAGCACAGCAGGGGAGATTGCTGTACTAACATCGGATCATTAGTACAGTGGCTCTGACCGGAGCTGTCAGTTTTTTTCTGTTCAAACCAGCGGGGTTGAACAGCACTGGTGTGCAGTCATGTTGGAACAGGAAGGGGCCATCCCCAAACTCTTTCCACAAAGTTGGGAGCATAAAATTGTCCAAAAATGTCTTGGTATGCCGACGCCTTAAGAGTTCCCTTCACTGGAACTAAGGGGCCAAGCCCAACCCCTGAAAAACAACCCCACACCATAATCCCCCCTCCACCAAATGATTTGGACCAGTGCACAAAGCAAGGTCCATAAAGACATGGATGAGCGAGTTTGGAGTGGAGGAACCTGAATGGCCTGGACAGAGTCCTGACCTCAACCTGATAGAACACCTTTGGGATGAATTAGAGCGGAGACTGCGAGCCAGGCCTTCTCATTCAACATCAGTGCCTGACCTCACAAATGCGCGTCTGGAAGAATGGTCAAACATTCCCATAGACACTCCTAAACCTTGTGGACGACCTTCCCAGAAGAGTTGAAGCTGTTATAGCTGCAAAGGGTGGGCCAACTCATTATTGGACCCTATGGACTAAGACTGGAACGGCAGGTGTCCCAATATGTTTGGTAATATAGTGTATATATGTGCAAAATTGTATATTCATTGCAAACCTTATAAATAAATCTGATAAAATGTGTATCAAATGTAAATCAATTCTTATGTGGTCAAAAGTTCATATAAAAGTGCAAAACAATTCCTATGTCATCAAAACATGTGAACACGTGTAAACCAAGCCTATGTTGTCAAACTCTGGCCACCAATTCTGAGCGGTCAGTGCGTGCTGACTTCAAATCCATAGCCTCAGCTTACGCGTTTCATCATCTGAGGTCTTTCAGGGGCAGAAACTTCACACATTTTTAAAAATATATATATTAAGAGCATGTAAACTCAACATTTCATATTCCCGATATGTGCCTGCTGTACCATGTACTTGTGTGAGAAAGTATGCTGCTCTCTTTGTATTATTTCCTTTATGTGCAATCCCTGGTATTGCTGCCAGGCTCTCGGCTTTCCTACTAAAATCCTCCAGTGATCAGACTTGTCCTAACACAACCTTTCACTGGGAAGATCAGCGCACTGCTATTTCTCCTCCCCCCAGCTCTTATGCAGCTGAGAACAGAGGGTATGTGATCACTTATAAAAAAAAAGGGTTTTTTTTTTTTTTTTTTATAAAAAAAACAAAAAACAATATTTTTTATTTTCTGCTATAAAACATATCCGTTAAAAAATAGAAAAAAAATCAAATTTCTTCATTAATTTAGGCCAATATGTATTCTGCTACATTTTTTAATTAAAAAAATCCCAATAAGCGTATATTGATTGGTTTGCGCAAAAGTTATAGCGTCTACAAACTATGGGATATTTTTATTCATTTTTATTTACTAGCAATGGCGGTGATCAACGACTTATAGCGGGAAATTCTGACACTAACTGACACTTTTTGGGAACCAGTGACACTAATACATAGTGATCAGTGCTAAAAAATATGCACTGTCACTGTACTAATGACACTGTCTGGAAAGGGGTTAACAGCGGGTGTTATCAAAGGGTTAACTATGTGCCTAGCAGTGCTTTGCTACAGTGTGGGAGGGGTTTTTACTAGAGGAAGACATGGATCAGTGTTCCTGCTTTGTAGAGACACAGGATCCATGCCTTCCCTCCTGTCAGAACGGCGATCTGCCTTGTTTGCATAGGCAGATCGCCGCTCTGTGTCCTTGCAGAATGATTGGCGGGTGCTGGCGGACACGGAGTCCACGATACCCGCTAATCGACTCCCGCTGCACATAATCACAGCGACCCGCCGCCAGCGTGCATTCGTACCCACTACCCACAAATCATGTATAATTCCAACTACAACGCTACCTGCCTGTAGTTTGCATGGTCTCCCTGTGCCTGTGTGGGTTTTCTCCGGGTACTCCGGTTTCCTCCCACACTCCAAAGACATGCTGGTAGGTTAATTGGCTCTGGTCTAAATTGGCCCTAGTATGCGTATGAATGTGAGTTAAGGACCTTAGATTGTAAGCTCCTTGAGGGTAGGGACTGCTGTGAATGTACAATGTATATGTAAAGCACTGCGTAAATTGACAGCGCTATACAAGTACCTGAAATAAATAATAAATATATACGTGAACCGACGTACAGCTGCCATCCTGTAGCAGTAAAACTGCTATAGGGTGGTCTGCAATTGGTTAATGGACTCGAGTGATGGTAAATGTAAGGGTGTACTTACTTTTTTTCTCTTTTGACATGTGACAAAACTGCATTTTCATTCATTTAGATTATGAGAATGTGTGTATCCGATCAATAATTATTATCAATAAGTCTCTATCAGTACACAGTTTGAATGAGAATCCAATGTTTGTCCAAATATGTTGAGAAAAAAAAAAAATCAATAATTTGCATGGTGTGTGCTTCCCTTGTCACATGTCAGTATTTCATCCGTGTATTTAGCCGTTTGACAGTATGTTAATGGGTTGCTTAAGGCACCACATCCTGTATAGTGTATAACAAGACCAAGTAAAGAGAAAGATGGATTTTTTTTTTAGGTGCAGGGACAGACTCAGACCAATATTCAACATTTACAAAGCTTTACTCACAAAATCATAATGGTTTAAAAGCAGTAACAATATAAAGGATACCAATATCCGGGATGGGGGGATAAGGGGGAGGTCTTGCGCTCCTGGTATCCTCCCCTCCTTGGATTGTGTGGACCCTTGGAAGGTATTGGAGTAATAGTCTGCGCTTTTGCGTATGTCAATCTACATTGATTTTGTACCGTTACTTATGTATGCTTTTTATATATATTTTTTTGTTTATTATTTACAGTTTTTAATAGCACCCCCTATTAGACATTAGACAATTAGTTTAGTTCGGAATTAGTTTTTCGTAAAAAGTTTGGCATATTCGTTCATTCGGAATCATCCGAATGAACTAAAGACTAACGCATTTTCTAAAAGAACAAAAATTAGAATACACGAAAATCAGAGAGAACCAAAGTCATTCGGATAATTTTGTTTTTCGGATTTTCTATCATAATTCAATTATTAACCATTATTATGTTTTTATTTTTATTTTTATTATTATTATTATTAATAATAAAAATAAAAACTAAAATAATAATTATAAACTATTAAATTATAGACTTACCAGGACATACACCCGATCACATGCAAGGAAGGCGCAGAAAGCCCGCAACCAGAAGGGGGCCCAGCACTCTGCAACTGCAGGAGACACGTAAAGTCCAGGCTGGGATGGAACAATGCGACATGATAAGTAACATAGTTCAAAAGGAAAAGAAAGAGCGAAACAGACGCTATATAGTGTACAACCAAAGAGCACGCTAATCTCTTTAATACTGTACATACACATGTGCAGAGCATGGCAATATTCGCCTAATAGTATACATATTACACTTTACATAGAACACTCGTTTTAGAATACAGAAGGGACTTACATGCGTCACATAATGAAATGGGATACGTTGGGGGCGCAAGTGCCAAAACACACTCTAGAACACAGCCTCTGAAAAGACCCTTTGGGGTCAAACACCCACTATGAAGGTTGAAGAAAGAAGGCCAAAGAACACACTTAGAGGAGAGCATGTAAATAAAAAGCATTATATAGACCAGGGATAAGCAGTTAGCGGACCTCCAGCTGTTGCAAAACTACAAGTCCCATCATGCATCTCCCTCTGGGTGTCATGCTTGCAGCTGTCAGAGTCTTGCTATCAGGGGCGTACCTAGAGCATTTGGCACCCGGGGCGGATCCTATATCTGGCACCCCCCCCCCCCCCCCGAAAAACGCAAGGTGGTGCAGATTTTTGGGGATTAAATCGGGTGGCGAGGAGGCAA
>BLSH010504687.1:998952-1014218 GCA_018402905.1 Glandirana rugosa
GGTTGTACAACAGAGATCGTATGTCTTTTGGACTAGATAATTTTACTGTCATATTTTCAAACATATGGTCGCGTTACCTTTTTTTATACATACACATTTTAATATAGACACCTCGACGGGCACAGTCAGAGACTATATATGACATTCACTTATACGTTTTGCTTGATTTGGCGCGATGGTGTATTATTTCCTTTTTTTTAGTATACCATAATATGATTATGTTTCACGTACCACGTTAGTCATCACCAGTATATTTACCGACAGGTCGGTTTTTTTACTTTACACTTGGGGGATAGAGTGTTCATTTTTCAATAACACTTTACGATATCTCACGTTTTTGTACATGTAGAGAATTAGTAGGTACGAATAATTATATCAACCGAACCCGAACGATTTTTGAAATGTCCGGGTCCGGGTCCGTGCCACGGACACCCGAAAGTTCGGTACGGACCCGAACGTTACAGTCCAGGTTCGCTCAACACTACTTATGATCTTAATGGTCAAAGCTGGATGTTATTGTATCTGAATTTTCACTTTTATCAGTACCATCCGTGATTAGGATGGTCATAGACTGGACACTATTACACTGTTATCTATATGAACTTCACTATATTAATAAGCATGGATGATTAAGAGATGTACATGTTTTTGCACTCTATAGCATTTCACAATAACTTTTTACTTGTGAGATAGGGGGTTCACATTTCATTTTTTTGGCTGGACAGCCATTTATATGACCACTACTGATTGCACCATGCACTTTGTATTAGTATAATACCATATGATTTTTTTTCCTTTATTATGTGGTAGCGCGGTTTAGTTCGTTTTGCATATTCACTTACAGTATATATCAGAGACTGACACGGGCAGCTCCACAGATATAATTTTACACATACATATTTTTTTCCATTGCGCTGGTATACAAACTTTTATACTGTCATTTTAATAGATCAGGTTTTCTGTATGCTAGAGACAACATGTTGGTGCTGTGTGTACTTGGGAATACCTTGCATGAAACTGGTAAACAAAGGGGTTTCCCAAATCACTGGCAAAAGGTAATGTGGACTGGGCAGTACAGAAAATGCTCGGATACAAGAAGCCCCAAACATGCACAGTGTGCTCTCTGTTAATGTACAGGTTTTTCAATTTTGACCAAAGTGTGTTTCAGGTTTGACTACATGATGGTATTTTGTACCTTCATGTTTGTTTATAGCATTACCTTTGTTTCTGAGCAAGACAGCAGTACTCACTAAATTTTAAATTAATGAGCATTTATAAAACCAAGAGCAATGAACACAACTGCAAGCCCTGAGAGAGTTGCTGTAGACTAATTGGAAAATTACCCCAGAGCAAACCTCTGCCTTTACAGTAATTATGCATGGCAACTGCAATGCCCAAGAGCAGAATGAGGACAAAGTGCAGCAACAAACCAGTCTGCAACATGCACAGGACATAACCCACTCAGATCTGTGAACACGTTCAATTTAGATTACTTCCTTTAAACTAACCATATACAGTCAGGTCCATAAATATTGGGACATTGACACAATTCTAATCTTTTTTGGCTCTATACACCACCACAACGGATTTGAAATTAAACTAACAAGATGTGCTTTAACTGTAGACTTTCAGATTTAATTTGAGGGTATTTATATCCAAATCAGGTGAATAGTGTAGGAATTACAACAGTTTGTATATGTGCCTCCCATTTTTTAAGGGACCAGAAGCAATGGGACAGATTAACAATCATTAAATCAAACTTTCACTTTTAAATACTTGGTTGCAAATCCTTTGCAGTCAATTACAGCCTGAAGTCTGGAACGCATAGACATCACCAGACGCTGGGTTTCATCCCTGGTGATGCTCTGCCAGGCCTCTACTGCAACTGTCTTCAGTTCCTGCTTGTTCTTGGGGCATTTTCCCTTCAGTTCTGTCTTCAGCAAGTGAAATGCATGCTCAATCGGATTCAGGTCAGGTGATTGACTTGGCCATTGCTTGACATTCAACTTCTTTCCCATAAAAAACTCTTTGGTTGCTTTCGCAGTATGCTTCGGGTCATTGTCCATCTGCACTGTGAAGCAACATCCAATGAGCTCTGAAGCATTTGGCTGAATATGAGCAGATAATATTGCCCGAAACACTTCAGACTTCATCCTGCTGCTTTTGTCAGCAGTCACATCATCAATCAATACAAGAGAACCAGTTCCATTGGCAGCCATACATGCCCACGCCATGACACTATAACCGCCATGCTTCACTGATGAGGTGGTATGCTTTGGATCATGAGCAGTTCCTTTCCTTCTCCATACTCTTCTCTTCCCATCACTCTGGTACAAGTTGATCTTGGTCTCATCTGTCCATGTTGTTCCAGAACTGTGAAGGCTCACCGATGGTTTACATCTTATGGTGAACCCTCTGTATTCACTCTGGTGAAGTCTTCTCTTGATTGTTGACTTTGACACACATACACCTACCTCCTGGAGAGTGTTCTTGATCTGGCCATCTGTTGTGAAGGGTGTTTTCTTCACCAGGGAAAGAATTCTTCGGTCATCCACCACAGTTGTTTTCTGTGGTCTTCCGGGTCTTTTGGTGCTGCTGCGCTCACCAGTGCTTTCTTTCTTTTTAAGGATGCTCCAAACAGTTGATTTGGCCACACCTAATGTTTTTGCTATCTCTCTGATGGGTTTGTTTTGTTTTTTTCAGCCTAATGATGGCTTGCTTCACTGATAGTGAGAGCTCTTTGGATCTCATATTCAGAGTTGACAGCAACAGATTCCAAATGCAAATAGTACACTTGAAATTAACTCTGGACCTTTTATCTGCTCCTTGTAAATGGGATAATGATGGAATAACACACACCTGGCCATGGAACAGCTGAGCAAGCCAATTGTCCCATTACTTTTGGTCCCTTAAAAAGTGTGAGGCACATATACAAACTATTGAAATTCCTACACCATCTGCAATTAAAGCACATCTTGTTTGTTTCATTTCAAAGCCATTGTGGTGGTGTATAGAGCCAAAAATATTAGAATTGTGTCAATGTCCCAATATTTATGGACCTGACTGTACAAGCAACTGAAGGTGGGATTACATGACACTGTACTTAGACTCCAGTATGGGTTCCTATCTTCACCTTTGTAAACATGGAAATTTTCATGACAGTACGGAGTACTGCTTGGACCTTGAAGAGGGTACACCTCGAACATTTTCTATCTCAGTGCAAAAAAAAATATCAAGAACAGGACTCAATTGTTTTTGTTGAGGCTACAATCACCTTAAAGTGGTTGTCAGCTCATGACAACCACTTGAACCTACAGGTAAGCTTATAAGGCTTACCTGTAACATGCCGTAAATGACGGCTTCCATGCGCGGGAGTGACATCGTCACAGCTCCGCCAATCACAGCGCTGGAGCCTGCACTGTGATTGGCTGGAGCCGTGGACTAGGAAGCAGCACGGCGCCGGTCATAGCAGTGTGCCAAGACTGCTGCAACAGCTTCGTTCCAAGGTAAGTATTTTATAATGAACTAGTATGCGATGCATACTAGCTCATTATGTCTGTTTTGCAGTTTGTTTGTTTTTTTTGGGGGGGGAGCGGAGAGTACTACTTTAAGCCTTTGTTAGACAATTCTGATCACATTACACATCAGTATTTATCTTCAGCTGCAGAACCTGACGATATGGAGTTCCACCTAACCCTAAACTATCGCCCCCTCACCCACTCCATGTGGAGCGCAGCAGACTGCTTAAACATACTGCCCATTGACTCTACATTGGCTGCCATGGTAACACCATATCCTTGCCAACTTGTAAGACAGCTCAGGAGCCGGCGTGCATAATGCCAAGCACCATGACTTATTGGGGAACGATCAACACTGCTAAATAAGCACCAAGCAAAAATAAACTACACTTCCCGAAGTTACAAAGTGGTTGAATACTTCTCTGTCATTCAGTCTTAAATGTGCCCATCAGAGCGCTAAATCCAAAGGGCCAGGACTCGCTACTTTCTGGAATAAAACCAAGAGGTTTCTCTAATGGGGAAGGGTTAGAACCTCTGTCAAAGTTTTTTTTTTATTGCTCTGTCAATGATTTGAGGGGTCAAGTGGAGAAGGAACTTGAACATAAACATGCTCACCAACAGCCTTTATTTGTCACATGAAGAATTGCAACATTTCTGGATCACAGGAGGATCCTTTCATCAGGCATTAGTGACAATTAGGGGTTCATTTAACCACTTGACCCCCCAGGCCTTTTCTGGCACTTTTTGTTTACATGTAACAATCAGTATTTTTTGCTAGAAAATTAGAACCCCAAATATTATATATTTTTTTAAAGCAGAGGACCTATAGAATAAAGGTTCAAGAAAGGAAGGGTAGCCCCCGGAAGTCGCACATCTATGGTGTCCTGTAGTGAATGGAGTGGCATACTCAGCCTGGGCTTCAACCATGATCCCCATGACTAAGCTCCAGGAGGTGGGGTGAAATGTGTTGGGGGCGTGGTCTGGTCAGAACCCAGGCTGAGGTTGCCACTCCATTCACTACAGTAGGACACTATAGATGTGCGACTTCCAGAGGCTACCCCCCTTCCTTTCTTGAACCTATGCAGGAGCCAGGACGGGCTCCCTCCCCTGTCAGTACTCTGCATGCACTGTCCACATCCCCTCTCCCTATCAAGCCTGAGCAGCCCACACACTTTTCCCAGGCCCTATAGAATAAATTGGTGGGTTTTGCAAATTTTTATGTCGCACGGTATTTGCGCAATTTGTTGGGAAAAATACACTTTGAGTTTTGAAGCAAAAAAAACCCCACAATACATAACCCAATTTCTTTGTAAAATGTAAAAGATGTTATGCCAAATAAATAGATACCAAACATGTCATGCTTTAAAATTGCGCACGCCCATACAACAGCTACAAAGACGTACATTTTAATATCCATAGGCAATGCTTTAAAAAAGCCTTTACGGGTTACCACTTTAGATTTATACAGGAGGTCTGGTGCTAGAACTACTGCCCATGATCTGGCGTTTGCAGTGATACCTCACATGTGTGGGGCGGTCGATGTTTGCGTGTGTGCGGGACCGATGCATGCATTCGCCTTTGTGCGCAAACACGGGGGGGGATGGGGGCGCTTTAAACAAAAAACATTTTTATCACTTTTGTTGCTCTCACAAGGAGTGTAAACATTCCTTGTGACAGCAATAGGCATGTGACTGGTACTCTTTATGGAAAAATCTGGGGTTTATAAAGACCCCAGATCCCCCCACCGCCCTTAAAAGTATCTGATCACACCAAGATCAGGGTGATCAAATGTCTTTTATTTCTTAAAATGGCGCCGCTTACATTCGGGTAAACTGGAAGTGATGTAAGGTCATCACTTCTAACTTACAATATCATAGAGCCCAACAGAGGCGATCCAGTATTTGCTCGACGTAAGCGCAGGCTGGACGACCGGATGTCCTGGTGGGACAGGAAAGCCCAATGAAGCTACGGGAGGGAGAATGTGCTCTCCTGCGGATTGTAAAAGCAATCCAGTGGCTAGTTAGCCGTTAGGATTGCTTTTACAAGAGAGCCAACCATCAGCATCATACCTGTATAACCACTTGAAGTCCACCGACGTACAAGTACGTTGCTGGTTGGCAAGTGGTTAAAAGAACATTAGTATGGCTGTAAAGTCACACAAAAATAGTTGTCATGCTTTACAAATGTGCTGCCTGCTCCTCTGGCTTTGGGTGTCCAAAGCCGGGACACCAAATGAAAAGGTTCAGGAGAAAAACAAAAAAAGTGGGCAAGGAGCCCAATCACGTGATCTGTCAAAGTCACATGACTGGCTTGCCTCCAATCACCTGCTGGAAAACTAAATCAGCATCTCCATAAAGCTGATCAGCAGAGGGAAGCATGAAGTGCTCTAGAATTTCCTGGTAGAGGGCTGTGCTGACTTTGGACTTGATAAAACATAGTGGACCAACACCAGCAGATGACATGGCTCCCAAAATCATCACTGACCGTGGAAAATTTTGCATTTCATTTAGAAATCAAGGTCCCAGAGGAAGAGTGGAGAGGCACAGAATCCAAGTTGCATGAGGTCCAGTGTGAAGTTTCCACAGTCAGGGATGATTTGGGAAGCCATGTCATCTGCTGGTGATGGTCCACTGTGTTTTATCAAGTCCAATGTCAGAGCAACCCTCTACCAGGAAATTCTAGAGCATTTCATGGTTCCCCACAAATAGAGCTTTCTTTTGGTGGTATTTGATCACCCTTGCAGTTTTTATTTTTTGCGGTACAAATAAAAAAAAGACCGAAAATTTTTGAAAAAAAAAACTGTCTTTTCCCATTTACACTGTGACCAGCCATGCATGTTATCCTGCTGGACTTCAGTCAGGATAACTGAACCTCTTCCCGGCTGTCATTCTGCATACGGTGGTAGAAAGTGGTTAAGGTTAGTTATTGTTAAAAAGAGAAGTATGGGTTTGGTTTTTTCTCCTGAATCATACTTACCTAGGGAGATGCATCATCGGTCCCCCGGCACCTCTGCACTGATAACCGATCGATCGAACACCGCCGATCACTCAGTTCTGACAGCTCTTTGGAGCACTGGGCTGTGGAGGAATGGGAGCAGCCGGCTCAGTCTTCCAGTGGCTCGCAGAGAGGCTGAGCCGGGTGTCAGTCCAGGCCCCTAGCGGATCCCGACTCCCATTGTCATGATGCTGTGATGCCTGGACTGACTTCTGTGATGTCAGCAGTCAGTGGACTTCAGCCCACTCTCTGCAGAAAAAGGGTCACAGGAGTGCAAAACGAATTGCACTCTTGTGATCCATAGAAGTACAGCCAAACGAGCTTTAAGCAGGAATTCCAGTTTAACCGGTTAACAACCGGCTCGCGTACATTTACTGCTGCAGAGTGGCTGGATAGCGCGAATCGCAGTTTATAAACGGCGGCATGCTTTCATGCCCACCGCACTCTCCAGCAGTATGGCCGCGGGTTGGGTGAACTCTATGTCTGCCGGCGAGCCGTGATCGCCTGGCCCAGAGGAAAAACAGGGAACCGCCGATGTAAACAAGGCAGTACCCCACTCTATCAGGCGGCATAACAGATCTACTGATCCCTGTACTCAGGATCAGTTAGATCTCTTATGCCCCTGGCAGCCCAGCCCCCTCACAGTTAGAACACATGCAGGGAACACAGTTAACCCCTATATCTCCCCCTGCAGGTTAGCCCCTTCACTGCCAATGACATTTACACAGTAATCAGTGGATATTTAAATTTCTGATCGCTGTATAAATGTTATTGGTCCCCCCCCAAAAAAAAAGTGTCAAAAATGTCTGACATGTCCGCTGCAAGATCGCAGTCCTGATAAAAATCGCAGATCGCCGCCATTACTAGTAAAAAATAAATAGTAAAAAACACCATAAATTTTCAAGGTTTGTTAACGCGGCAACTTTTTGCGCAAACCAATCAAACGCTGATCGCAATTTTTTTTACCACAAATATGAGAAAGAATATAAATCGGCCAAAACTGATGAATACATTTTTTTTTGGATTTGTATTTTAGCAAAAAGTAAAAAATATTGCTTTTTTCAAAATTTTCGCTCTTTTTATGTTTATAGCGGTGATCAGAAGTGACGCAGAGGGGATCAAATACCACCAAAAGAAAGCTCTATTTGTGGGGGGAAAAGAACGTCAATTTAGTTTGGGTACAACATCGCACAAGCACGCAATTGTCAGTTAAAGCAACACAGTGCAGTATCGCAAAAAGTGCTTTGGTCGTAATGTGGGAAATCCTTCCAGGGTTGAAGTGGTTAAGCCAGCTTTACACCTATGTGTTGTGGTAACGCACCATGCATGCGCTGCCATTTATTTTGACAACAAACGAAAGGAACACACCTCCAACTTACGCATGTTAAAAAAAAAAAAAAAACCCATGCCACATCCAGATCTCTAACAGGAAAATAAAAAAGGATTGCAAGCACTCACCCTGCTTGTAAGGGAAGTCCTTGCAACTCTTTTATCCCCCTTAATGGGTAAAGATTAGAACCTTTGAAGCTGGCCATACATTATACAATTTTCTTACTCAATTTCCTTTAGATGCACCTTCAACAATGTAGTGCAAGGGCCTGCCTGATTGCATACAAATTGAAAGGGTTTAGGTCTGATCCCATTTTATACAGTTTTGGTCGATCAAAAGGAAAATTGTGCAAAAACATGGTATAATGTATGGCCAGCCCGAGTCCCCCCTGTCTCAGACCTCCATACTCTTCTGCAGGTATCACTGACAGGAAGTAAGGTATACCCTTCCCCACAGGGGTCATAAATAAAACAAATTTTAACTGCTCTCCACTTTATTAAAGTGTTACTAAACCCAGGAGCCTGCATTCACTATATCTGGTCTCCCACAGTACACAGAACATGGAAATGCAATTATTTTAGTAAATATAAAACCACTAAATACCATTTTGTTCATCAGCAGTATATAGCAGTCTTGAGACTTCTATCAGTATCTGGTTAAAGCTTGTAGGAGGAGTTTTCTGATTGAACGAGACTGCAGGACCCTTGACCTGTCTGGACCGTGCGGATTGGCCCTGTGCTGACCACATGCACTCTCCCAAAAACAAAAAAACAACCCTTCTAGCAGTACACACCAAACTGAGCATGTGCAGCCTGACTCCATAGACTCTGCTTTATCAGGAAATTATTAGGGGACAGTGGACGTGGGAAATCAGAGAAGACAGGATCAAGCAGCCTTTTTACACAATGCAGAGGATTAAACCCCTTAGGTTTCACAGCAAGTATAACAAGCATGCTTTACTGCATATACACAGACTGACTTTACAGTTGAGGGTTTAGTAACACTTTAAGTATCTGGCGCTGGGCTATAAACAGACTAAAGTGATTTTATATTCAGTTGATAGAAGTTCAGCCAGAACTTGTTTGTCTGGGCTTCTCCTGTGGATCACAGGAGTGCAGTTAATTTTGCATTCCTGTGACCCGTTTTCAGCAGAGAGCGGGCTGAAGTCCACCCTCTGCTGACGTCACAGGAATCAGTCCAGGCACCACGTCATCCAGACAATGACATGTGCCATCCAACTGAGAGCCTGAGACAGCAGCTCCCCGCCCCTCCACAGCTCAGCACTCCAGTGAACATGAGGGAGCAGAGCAGAGAGCTGCTGATTGACAGTCAGCAGCTCTCTGCTAGGGGAGCTGTGAGATTGGAGCCATGGGTGGTGTTTGATCGCTCGCTTCTCAGTGTAGAAGCGCCGGGGGTCAGATGCAAGGCAAGTATAACTGGGGGAAAAAAAAAAAAAAAAAAAACCTTTACTTCTCTTTTAATATTCTTCATGTAACCCCACAGCAATTAGGAGCTGTAAAGGCAGGCAAGTCGCTCTCCATGCCGATGTAGAGGTGCCTCAAATGCCTGGAATTAGTATGCAGTTTAGGAGTTGCACAGAGTCTGGCTATTCGTCTCAACTCTGAGGAATGACAAGGTATGACAAAATCCCTTTAACCAAGGCTTTGGAGCCGAATCCATCTTCGCACAGCAGAGTTCGGAAACAAAAAAAACTAGTAAGATCTTTTTAGTTTGTATTTTTTTTTTAACACTTTTTCCTTGTATAGTTGGCGGGCACATGGCTGACATTGGTTAGGTTAACTAAACACATAGGGATCACCATAGGGCTTCTACCACCACCGCCTGCAACTGTGACCTTTGTTTTTCATAACTTCCGCCTTCACCTACTGTGCGCGAACAGCAAGTTTCAGGAAACAATCTACCAAGCTGGTCTAACCGCTCTAGCTTGTGTGAAAAGCGAGACTGAAGAGAAACAAAGCCACACCGTAGGAACCTGCAATTTTTTTTTTTTTTTAAAAAGTACTGTAATTCTAAGCAATACCTCGGTCTGATAAAAACGTCATTAAAGCTGAACTCCAGGCCTAAAAAACGTTTATTGAAATAGATCTGTGCTTCTCAAACTGTGTGCCGTGGCACGGATAATTGCAGGTGTGCCATGGGAATCGTTGGGGGGGGGGGGGGGGGGCTGGCCCGGGCTATAGCCCCAAGTGGGCCCCGGAAGAATTTACCCCCTTAATGAACAGGCCATTTTTTGCGATATGGCACTGTGTCACTTTAACTGACAATTGCGTGGTTGTGTGACGTTATAGCCAAACAAAAAATTTACGTCCCTTTTTCACCACAAATAGAGCTTTATTTTAGTGGTATTTGATCACCTCTGCGGTTTTTATTTTTTGCGCTATAAAAGAAAAAAAAAAAAAAAGAAAAAGAAAAAGGAAGAAGGAGGAAAAGTGACAATTAAAAAAAAACATTTTTTACAGTTTAGGCCAATATGTATTCTGTTACATATTTGTTAAAAATCGCAATTAATGTATATTGATTGGTTTGTGCAGAAGTTATAGCCTCTACAAAATAGGGGATAGATTGATGGCATTTTTATTATTGTTTAATTTACCAGCAGTGGTGGTGATCAGCGATTTTTAGCGAGACTGCGGCAGACATATCGGACACGTTTGACATTTTTTTGGGACCAGTGACATTTATACAGCGATCATCGCTCTAAAAATGCACTGATTTAGGGCCGAAACAACTAATTGATTAATCGACAACTAATCAATTATTAAAATAGTTGTCAACTATGCATTATTTGTTTACATATCAGGAAATACAGTGCAGCACACATACAGCTCAGTACACCGTCTGTAAATGTCAGTAAGCGTCTGAGAACTTGTGAATGTGTGAGGAGCAATGTATCATGGGACATGTAGTCATGGGCAGGAAGTGAGAGGTTCCAAAAGGTAGAAGTTAAAATTTAAAATTGCCTTTTTTTCCTTTTAAAACTTTAAATATTCACAAAATTTTACACCACATTTTTTTGTAAAGTTATTATCTGATTAATCAAAAACAATAATCGACCAACTAATCGATTATGAAAATAATCGTTAGTTGCAGCCCTACACTGATTACTGTATAAATGACACTGGCAGGGAAGGGGTTAACACTAGTGGTGATCAAGGGGTTAAATGTGTTCCCTAGGAGGTGTTTCTAACTGTGGGGGGGAGTGTACTGACTGGAGGAGGAGAGAAAAAGATCGCTGTTCCTGATCACTAGGAACAGACAATCTCTCTCTACTCCCCTGACAGAACGGGGATCTGTTTGTTTACATTGACAGATCCCCGTTCAGGCTCTCTTAGGAGCGATCGCAGGTGGCCATCGGCCACACATATCGGCTCCGGCGCTGCACGTCCCCTGTAGCTGTAACACATGTAACACATGGAAGCTGATGGTTTCTATGCAGAGCTGCACCAGATTTTGCACTCTCCAGTTTTAGTAAATTATCCCCATTGTGTGCAATGATGAAATTCTCCACAATGAACTGCTGACACTATAAAAGCAAATGTAAACAGGCACATCCTGAAATGCTTGGTACTTTGTACTTTCCTGGCAAAACCATCAAACTCTCTTTCTTTAACAGCTGTTCAACTGATAGCGCAAAATAAATATATAAAGAACAGATATGCCAAAGTTTGCAAGACAGCAAAAAAATAAAAAAAGCCAACCTAAAATAGCTTCAATTTCATTTTATTTGAAAAGGATCTTCCATGGACATGTATTATATGATGCATCTTTGACTTTTCTTTTTAATTAGTAAGAAACAAAAGAGCCGGAATTAATTTCATCTTCGATTCCACACAGATAGAAATGGACAATTATAAGACGACAACCGAAAAAAACAAAAAAAAAAAAAAAAACAAAAAAAAAAAAACAAAGTCACTGAAATGAGGGCGTAAACTTTGTAAACTCCTTCATCTGGAACGCTCTGCAAAAACAGAATGCGATTGTTCAAAAATTTGAGGTTCCAAAATTACTGCAGCTTGCGATAGCTCTTACACAATTCGTGGTCTCTAATGTCTCCCCATCCGCCGTTTTTCACCAGCGGGGACAGAGCACCCATTGAGTATTTCCGGCTGATCACTACGTTCTCAGGAAATAAGTAAGGTTGGTTGCCTGTAAACATAGCCTCAATTTTGGCACTTTCTGTAGTGGGTTTGCAGGATTTCTTATGGTGCATGCCACAACTCCCGATGTGATATATCCTAGGAACCTCAGGAACCATAACTTTCCAGAACTTGGGAAGACAATTGACTGTCAAGTGCTGCAAGGTCCAGTCCCAGTTATAGTCATCGTAAGAACAAAACGTGTCTGTGCACTCGATGAGCTTTAGATATGTGTCTCTGGTTATGGCCATCCCCATGTTGTGTTCTGTAGACTTCCACGTTTTCACCTCCACTTTGTCCGCTTTGTCAGCGAACGTCTGGAGACGAGCATAGCTCCCAATGGTCAACACGTCGCACTCTGGGCATTCTTCGTTTTTCCTGCTCCACATCTTTTTAAGGATGTAATAGAAGTCTGGAGACAGGTAGTGGTCCTCTTCAATGAAAAGGACCAGACCCTTGTGCTCTTTTAACGCCTTTACCTTTTCCCAAACAAAATGCAGCTTCCACCACCAGTGGTGCTTGGTTTGTGAGAACTTAGCCTCGCGGTAATGCCCAAAGGAGTCTGGGTACTCGGCATTAATGCAACCAAGCTTAATGGCATCTTTTTTCTCTATGTCCCTAGGGCAGTCTTTAGGGTCGTGCCCTGGAAACTCATTGGGGTATAACTGGATGCTAAATGGGAAAAATATTTGGAGCACTTGACAGAAATCCACACTTGCCACGATCTGATTCAATTCTGCTGACCAGTAATCGTGGCTGAAAATCAACAAAACATTCTCAATGCCCTTGGCTTTTTGTAAAGATTGCAAGAGAGATCTTAAATAGTCCGGTCGATTGTGCACTTGCACTACGATAACCATGTCATCCTGTGGACGGTTGGGAATTTTTTCCAAGTTTTTAATAGTTTGGTCAAAATTCAGCTGAAAAACGACCGATCTGTACACCATTGTCACATTATCCACCTCTGCTTTCTGTATCTTCTCGGGGGCAGAGTCGTTAGACATTTTCCTATTCCCTGGGGACACATGTGCCCTTCCATGTGTTTTCTCTACCTCCAAGTCTTGGACAAAGTCATTCTTCTTTTGCCTACCACTGTTCCACAGCGCCAGGCCGCAGGCTACCACCACTAAAGCCAGGAGGATGACTTTCTTTTTATATATTCGGCACCTCATGTTATAGATGATCCGCAGCAATCAGAGGGAGGGAAGCTGAAATGGCACACAGGGCCTGCCTGTGAGATCCAAATCAAAGCCCAGATGGAAGCATTAAATGCACAAATGTCTTTGGCTAACTCATCCTCCCATCTGATGAGGATAGGAGCGGCAGTTCCAAGTGGGCGATCGCATGCATCTCGGTTCCCTCCCAGCCTCGCACACATTGACTGAGGCAGATCACTGACTGGAAACAGACTCCATGCAACATCTGCTGGTAAAGGACACGCTGCTCAATAAGCTCACCACAGCTCCCCTGCGAAAAAAAAAAAAAAAAAGATAAAAATGTTATCCTGAAAGAACAGCAAAGAGCACAGGAAACGCTTAACATGCCACGCTCACTGCAAACTAGCAGAACAGACTTTTTTTATGACCAGGTTCACAACCGCCAACTACTAAGCACCATAATGGCTTGTGCACACCAAAAAAAAAAAAAAAAAGGCATTTAAGCTTTTATTTCAGCTTGAAGTTTTAATTTTTTGGGCTCTTTTGCATGTTTCGATTAGGCTTCTTTGAGCATAAGCATTTTTTTCACAAACCCTCCCCTCAGCTCAATTTTTTGTGTGTGCTTGAGCTCCTTTAAGCTTTTTCATGCTCTTTTTTGCATGTTTTTGGACACTTAGGAGTCTTTTCTGCTCAAAAGCTCCTCTCAAAAAGGTACGTCTGGTGGGGTTTCTCTTTCTGCTTGTAAGAGCATAGGCCTGAAAAAAGCCATAGGGGTTTATTTATTAAGACAAATCCACTATGCACTACAAGTGGAAGTGCAGTCACTGTAGATCTGAGGGGGGCATGCAAGGACAATAAAAAAAACAAAAAAAAACAAAAAACGAAAAAAAAACCCAGCATTTTTGCTTGTACATGATTGGATAGAAATCATAGCTTCTCCCCAGATCTACAGCGACTGCACTTCCAAGTGCACTTGTAGTGTACAGTGGATTTGCCTTTAGTAAATCAGCCCCATAGTGTGCATGGACACATTGGCCAACATGGAGGGGAGTTTCCAGGCAGAAAAAAAAATGAGAGCTCAAAAAAGCTCAAAAGCCTGTAGGAGACGCATCTTTGAGCTGCAGTGTGCATGAGGCCTAAGAGCACCCATGCAGTCCAAGTGACAAGGGACCAATGGCGGCCTGTCCATATGGGGCGCAGCCCCCCTAATCCATATGCAGGGTGCTGGATGCATGGATTCCAATGCTTTTTTTTTTTTTCTTGAAGCACGTGATTAGAGCCGGAGGTTTTAATTGGCTTCAAAAAGGGTGGGCTCAGGGAGCAAAGCACTGCGCCCCGAGCCCACCCACTTGTGTGACAATAGCGAATTAATAGCTTCTCCTCCCGGCCAGTCAGGAAGCGGGTCCTGAGACCCAATTGGCCGAGAGGAGAAGCACAGGCTTCCATTCTCCTTCCTACCATACGGCTGGAAGTACTGCATGTCATCCTGGCATGACTGACACTTTGGCTCAGCTCGTCTCGTCTCCCCAGGTCTCCGGTCTCGCTTCCATCAGGAGTAAGTGCGGGGCTGGTGGGGCAGACGGACGAGCGAGTGATGGAGTGAGGGTTTGACGGGTGGTTTGTTTGCAGCCCCCCCCAAACTGGAGCAGCAGCCACCACCACAGGGGACACTACTCTAAAACAGCCATGTTAGCAAAACAAACAAGTCTGGACACATATCATACATAAAACTTCTCCTCATGCACGGGCCAGAATACATTACCCACAGTGAAAGCGACAATTCATATGCTAAACTATTTTTTTTATTTTTTCACATTTTTTATTCAACCACTTGACCTCCTGAAGTTTTACCCTCTCCCTTTGTGACCAGGCCATTTTTTGGGACACGGCGCTGCATTATTTTAACTGACAGTTGCACAGTCATGCGACGCTGTACCCAAATAAAAGGTATGTAATTTTTTCCCCACAAATAGAGCTCTCTTTTGGTGGCAAGTCCCACTGTCTGTGTCTATGGACGCAGCAGCGGGACTCAGGAGTGAGCAGCTTTCTTACTTTTTGCTAAAATACATAGCCCCCCCCCCCCAAAAAAATAATAATTTATAAATATATA
>BLSH010504687.1:1017382-1030144 GCA_018402905.1 Glandirana rugosa
ATATATATATATATATATATATATAAAAAATTTCTCATCGGGTTTGGCCGATTTATATTCTTCCTCATATTTTTGGTAAAAAAAAAAAAAAAATTAATCGCAATCAGCGTTTATTGATTTGTTTGAGCAAAAGTTGGCGTGTTTACGGATGATGAGAATTAATTTCTGGGGTTTTTATTTTTTTACTAGTACTGGCGGCGATCTGCGATTTTTAGCGATACTGTGGCGGACATATTGTACCATTTTGACACTTTTTTGGGACCATTGGCATTTATACAGCGATCAGTGCTATGAAAATGCATGGATTACTGTGTAAATGCCATTGGCCGTGAAGGGGTTAACCTGCAGGGAAGGGATTAACTGTGTTCCCTAGGTGTGTTCTAACTGTGAGGGGGCTGGACTACCTTGGGCATAAGAGATCTAACTGATCCCAGTAATAGGGATGTCCCCACTGACTGACTGTCACTTTTTCTTACCTATTTTTGTCCTGCCTTGGTTTTCCGCCATTTTTTAAAATGCCCACAGTGCTGTCATACTGTGCATGGGTGAGATGAAGTGTGTGACGGCATGCGCTTCATCTGGTGCATACACTGGGAGATGATCTTCATGGATCGTTCCTTTCAGATGGGTGACTGTGGATCAGGCACCTGTGAGATGGGTTGTAGCAGCACTGAACTTTGTTTGCACTACTGCATGACACTACTAGCATATGGGGTATAAAAAAGAAAAAAGAAAAAAAAAAGATGCCTGGTAGTGTTGTGCAGCACATACATGGGATGAAGGGTTTCTCACACATACATGGTATGACAATACTGTGAGATCTTGCATTTAAGGTACAGAATTTCCCTGAAGGTGATGGTGACATTTCTGGGGGGCATCAGTGGGAGCAAAAATATTAAATAAAAAAAAGGGTTATAAGATTTCACGTCAACAGAGATGTATGCTGATGTGAAATATAGCGAAAGGTCCGCTTCAAGCATTCAGATGCAAAATGATGTAAGGAAATGTGGACCTTAGCTGGAGAACAGCTGGGGTCCGTTTCATGGAAATGCTTTGGCCGTGGGCCAGTGAAAGGAATACGAAGGCTGCACGTTGCCCAAAAGAAAAAAAAAAAAAAAAAACACCCATTTAACATGCCTGATAGAAAACCTATAGGCTCATTTATTTTCATATCACACAATCTTCTTACGCTACCTGAACAACATTCCAACTGCTCATGCCAATACCAGTTTCTCAAATTGACACTGGCAAAGCCAATAGGCCAGAACTAGTGGTGCACCGAATGGAAATTTTGGTGCTGAAACTGCACTTCGGCAAAAGCCGAAAATGACATTTTTAAAAAAGTATTTATATACAATGGTCATATGCAGCCTACCTGTGCCTGGACACTGATAGGCGGCATGGTTCGGCACTCATAGGCAATGATAGGCACTGATGGGCGGCATTGGTTGACACTGATAGAGAAGATGAGCAGTTATACATTGCCCAGATAACGTGGCTTGTGAGAGCCGCTCTGTGTGAAACTCTCCTGTAATAACTACATGCAGAGAGACCTGTCACAAATCGGCGGTGATGTTGGGGGTGGGCGGACCAAACAGTTATCAAACACCCACCTAGCCCCTATTCCATTGGCTAGTGTTTGATAGCCCTTTGGTCCCACCCACCGCCGACATCACTGCAAAGTTTTGACAGGTCTCTCTGCATGCAGTTATTACAGGAGAGTTACACACACACACACACACACACACACACACACACACAGCGGCTCTTACAAACCACACTATCTGAGCAATGTGAAACTCCACCTACTGCATAATACACGGGCACCCCGCAATGTCACCCTGGGCTGACCCCGTCCCCTTTTGGTATCGGTTTCGACTGATGCCAAAAAACACTGTTTTCAGCTGATAATTTTCGGCGGCCGAAATTTCGATGCATCAGAACGCTCCAGTCAGCGCTGCCAGCCATTGGCAGGCAGCGCTGGTCAGATTCTGGTTTTCCAGTATGTCCGTTCGACCGACTTCTGTCAGACAGGCTGGTGTACACACAGGCAGAATGTCGGCTGGTTTCTGCTGTACCAGACAATATTTGGCCCGTGTGTACCAGGCTTCAGGCCCCAGGCACTACATATTGTTATGAGGGGGGAGTGCATATTGTTTACAAAGATTAAGAAGACACCTTGGTGGAACATAGGGTACTCCCCTGACACCAGATGTACAACTGAGCACTGCTAGTGTGAATGATCCTACACTCAGCTTTACTGGGATTGCTTAACCACCTTTGGACCAAGCCCTTTTCTGACACTTTACAAGTTAAAATCAGTATTTTTGCTAAAAAAATTACACACACACACACATACACATATATATATATATATATATATATATATATATATACACACATACAGAGGAGGTCTTCTGTGCGCGAGCTTGGAGGGACGGGGCCATTTAATTTTAATTTTTTTTTAAATTTATTTTACATTTTTTATTTTTACACGGTCCCTTTAAAAAAAAAAAAAAAAAAAAATGTTATCAATTTTATTCTTATTACAAGCAGGACAGGGCCTCTTTAACCACTTGCCGACCGCCTCGCGTAGATAAACTGCGGCAAAGTGGCTCCACTGTGCAAATCACTGATTCGTGTAGCCACAGTTGCAGGCGGGCACGCGTCGCCACGCTCTCAAGCCCCCCGGCAACCAGCGATCGCCTAATACACAGGCAGATCGGGGAACCGCCAAGGTAAACATGGCGATTTCCCGGTCTGTCAGGGGACATGACAGTGATCTACTGATCCCTGTGATCGGGAACAGTTAGATCTGTCATGCATCTGCTAGCCCAGCCCCCACACAGTTAGAACACACATAGGGAACACAGTTAACCCATTGATTGCCCCCCTGCAGTTTAACCCCCTTCCCTATCAGTGACATTTATGCAGTAATCAGTGGCTACTTTTAGCACTGATCGCTGTGTAACTGTCATTGGCCCCAAAATAGTGTCAAAAATGTCTGATCTGTCAGCCGCAATATCGCAGTCCTGATATAGATATATATAAAAAAAAAAAAGCCATAAATCAATTCTCATAGTTCGTAGACGCGATAACTTTCAAACTTTGATTTTATCAAAAATATGTACAATACATTTTGGCTTAAACTAATAATTTAGTTTTTTTTTAATATTTTTTTTGGATATGCATTATAGCAAAAAAAAAAAAAGGGGGTTCTTTTCAAAATGGTCGCTGTTTTTTTTATAGCGCAAAAAATAAAAAACAGTAGAGGTGATCAAATACCATGAAAAGAAATCTCTATTTGCGGGGGGAAAAAAAAGGACATCAATTTTCTTTGGATACAACATCGCACGACCGCGCAATTGTCAGTAAGGCTCCTTTCCCACTGAGGCGCTTTACAGGCGATATTTAGCTAAAAATAGTGTCTGTAAAGCTCCTACCCCCCCCAATGTGTAAGGACTGAGTGCTTTCACACTGGGGTGGTGCGCTTGCGGGACGTTACAAAAAGTGCTGCAAGCAGCATCTTTGGGGCAGTGAGGGGAGCGGTAATATACCGCTCCTCTACCGCCCCTGCCATTGAAATGAATGGCAAGCGCTTCCAAAGCGGCAGCACATTGCCTCGGTAGCGCAGATCGCCGGCACTTTTAACCTTGTGGGGTTAAAAGCGCCGCGGGGGCCTTGTGGGGGGTTAAAAGCGCCACGTTCCCACCTGCATAGCAGAGCCCTATCGCTGGTAAAACTCCGCTAAAACTAGCGGGGTTTTACCGTGACCGCGGCTAAACTTTCAGTGTGAAAGTAGCCTTAAAGCGACGCAGTGCCGAATTGCAAAAAGTGCTCTGGTCAGGAAGGGGGCAAATCCTTCTGGGGCTGAAGTGGTTAATGTGAGATCTGGGGTCAAAAAGATCTCACATTTACACTAAGGCCACTTTCACACTGAGGCAGTTTCCAGGCATTTTAGTGCTGGTTTAGATAACCAAAAGTTCCGCTTTAACAGAATGGATGACGTATGAGTAGAGATCAGACTGGATGATCTCCTCCAGCAGAGATGTGGCTGCACTGAAGAGAACCTGGATCAGCATTTTACGACTAATAGCACATTTTAAAAAAAAAAAAGTAAAAAACACTGGTGGGCATACTAAACTTTGAACTGCAAATATATGAGTCACAAAATATTCTAGCAAGCAGCAGACAGGACAAAGCCAGGTGCATCCCATCTCACTGATCTCTGCCAATCCACAAACTACACAGAACATTTGTTTAAGAAACAGAACACACTAAGGTCCCTTTCATACTTATGCGACTTGTGCTGCAATTTGGGACTGCAAAGTCGTATGACAAGTCGTTCCTCATTATTTCCAAAGAGTACCATTCAGATCTGTACAACTTAAAAGTAGCCCCTGCATTACTTTGGCCCACCAGTGCATTACAGTCAGGGTTTGGTACGGTAACACACAGAGTCAATGGTAATAACAATCAGCCAATGGGTATCATGTATCCAGTACAGTATTCTCATCCATTGCAGGTGGCACTCGTGAGCTTCTGCCTTACAACAGGGCTGGTTACCGGACGTACAAAGGATATGAGCCATCTGGCGGCTCCTCCCTAAGCTTCCTTTTACTGATAAAGAGCGAGAAAGCGAAGATAGGGGGAACTTTGGCCCAACTTTGATGCAACTTGAGGTCCATAGACTACAATGTTAAACCCTCAAAGTCGCATACAAATCGCACCTTAATAAAATAGATGCGATTTCTGTACTACTTCTGTACGACTTTGTACTATGTTTTCATTGTGCCAAAGTTGCAACAAAGTCGGACCAAAGTCATACTGATCCGAAATCGCAGCAAAAAAAAATGTGTGAAAGGGGCCTAAACCAAAAGTACTATCCATTTATGAAGGCAGCGCTACAAAGCACACAAGTAAATGTAATGCTAGCTGTATGGATTTCACACCAGACCGACTGCAACATTCCCCGAGTCATAGCAAGCATGCAGATCAGTAGTTCTGACTTCACTCTCATACTTCTGGTTTAACGACTGAGGCTCCATTCCCACCAATGTGTTTTTTTTCCATGCTTTTTGCAGAAATGCAGGGAATTTTTTTTTTTTTTTTAACATGGGTTCCTATAGAACATATTCACATCAATGCATTTTTGTGCCTCTGTTTTTGGAGAGGGTCAAGGGCTTTAAATGCAAAACGGTGCTTTTTTCTTTGGTTCAATAGATTTCAAATGGAGAAGCTGCAGAAAAGCACGTAGTGCATTTTTACCACGATTTTGCGTTTTTAAATCTGCCCAACAACAAATTTTCCAAAAAAATAAAAAGAACAAAAAAAAAAAAAAAACCCACGCAGAAAGCACAGCAAAAAGCACCGCACAAACGCTCAAAAGCAACATTCACCAATGTGAATTGAGCCTTAGTAAGAACTCAAACAAGGCAACTAACAGTTCCAGGAGGAGAGATCACTTTCTACGAGTCCTCTTTTAGACTTGTAGTACCGCTTATCGCCCTCTGAAAGGTGATTCACCATGGATGTCCTTTTAGAGACTACAGAAGCGGCTGATAGGTGATCAGGAGAAGTTACTGCTGCAGGGTTTTTTGTTTTTTTTTAAATCATGAACAGAAATTATACATTGCTGGACCACGATGCATCTGTGAGCCACGCATTTGGCTTGTGGTTACGGTGCAGCCTCACTGAACTCAATGGGTTTTAACAGGTGGTGCCACTTGCCAAACTCTGTGCCCCGAGTTAAAGGATCAGCACACCTTCGGAAACCCATTACGTATTCTTGTTCCTGTGGGGATCCGCTGCCTCTGTGTGTCACTGAGCCTTAAGGCTAAAGTCAGGGGCAATTTTTGTCTACCAGGCCTCAGTGCACTATTTGGCACAGCCACCTTATTATTTTTTTTTTCTCCCACTGTTTGTCACCTTTCACTTTTGTGGGCTTTTCTCATGGATGAAGGGTGAGTCCTTGTGCTTACCCTGATGTCTAGGGGGAGTCTGTGTGGTCCTCACGTTCTTTCCTCCCCTGCCTGTGGGGAGGTCTCTCTTCGGGAGAGCACCCCAGACCTAGCATACGAAGATGGCTTTGGCTGTCTTAGAAGAACGGAGTCTGTCAGGCCTTCTGGCTAGGCAGACCATGTAAACCTATGTCCCTGTCAGGAGCCTTGCACCCCGGGGGATCAGGGTAGAGGTCCCATTCCTTCGGGGGGTGGACTAAAGCACACCCTTAAGTGCACTTTTTAGTGTGCGTTTTACGTGCATGCTTTTTTCCTAGGTTTTGCACCACCGCAAAAAAAAAAAAAAGTTCCCTATACAAACTGTCACTGAAAAGAGAGCGGCCATTGGGGGCTTCGCCCACACAGCCACGTCACTCATTCACAGAGGTCTGAATGAATGAACTACAAGTACCAACAGCCTTTGCGGCTGTCAGTTTGTAGTTTTCAATGAACTACCAGGGAGCTCAAGTGCTTTCCAGGCTCCTACAAATATATATTAAAAAAAAAAAGTAAAAAGTACATTTTTTTTACCTGCCAAAAGGGCATTTTTTTTTTCTAAAAAGGTGAACTTCTTCTTTAAACTACTTAAAGACTACCTGTGGCAGGGCGGCCCTATTTCCCGATCTGTTGACTGGAATCATCATCATCGTGGTGATTCCAGTCAACAGATAAGACACAAACATTCAGTGAGGTTTTCCCTCATGCCTGGTCCCTGTGAGTGGATGCCCTTGGTCTGAGAAGCAACACTTTGGATTTGATGATATCTGTTTGCCCTCCGGTAATGGGATTTGCCTGGCACCTGGGTGTTGTGTGTCTGTTGGCTCAGCACTGTTTCTTTTTGGCTTTGGGCCTCTCTCCTACTGGTGGTGGGTGTGTGAGTGATTGTGACTACGGAGTTACACTATGCGATTCTTTTCTCTCTGTTGAATATAATCATCCGTGGGAGAAATTAGTCCAATCACTCATGGAGTCGTCGGGTGAGTGCATCCGGAAGTCACAAGCCTATTGAGGATTTATGTTCACATGCGTTTTTGGATCTTATGTTGGGTAAGGAGACTTGCTAGACCTATTAACTGACAGTGATTGTGTCCCCTTGAGGAAGCTTGTGGCACTGCACCTATTGCAAGTTTCTCAATAGAGACTCTGCTTTTTGTTTTCTGCATCATTGCTTGGACAGTACTTTGATTACATCTATGAAATTAGCGATGCATACCGAATATTCATTGACTGATGATTGTTGATCAAAGCAATTTATGCTAGCTGCTTGTTTCTTTTTTTATTCATTATTATATATTTTTTTGGGATGCAGTACAGATTTTTTTTTCTATATTTTTCAATAGTACAGTGACAGTGCATATTCTTAGCACAGATCACCCTTGGCAGCATTGGTTCCCAAAAAAAGTTTCACTTGGTGTCCAATTTGTCTGCCGCAATGTCGCAGTTCCGCAAAAAAAAAAAAATCGCTGATCACCGCCATTACTAGCAAAAATAAATAAATAAAAATGCCATAAATCTATCCCATAGTTTGTAGACTTGATAACTTTTGCGCAAACCAATCAATATATGCTTATTGGGTTTACCAAAAATATGGAGCAGAATACAAATTGGCCTAAATTGATGAATAAATTCGATTTTTACATTTTTTTTTATTGGGTGTGTTTTATAGCAGAAAGTAAAAAAATAAGGTTTTTTTTCCCCCCAAAATTGTGGCTCTTTTTTGGTTTATAGCGGCAAAAATAAAAAGCCGCAGAGTTGATCAAATACCACCAAAAGGAAGCTCTATTTGTGGGGAAAAAAAAGGACAAATTTTATTTGGGTACAACGTCGCACAGCCGCGCAATTGTTAGTCAACCACTTGCCGACCAGCCGCCGTCATTATACGGTGGCAGGTCGGCATATTCCCATAAAACGACGTACTGGTACATCGCCCCTTTAGATCGACATAGCAGGCGTGCGCATACCTGCTATACGGCGGGGAAGCAGATGCGTGTGGCCGCGATGTCCGCCGGCTACCCATGATCGCGGGATAGAGAGGCAGAACAGGGATCTGTTAGTGTAAACATACAAATCCCCGCTCTGGCACGGAAAAAAAAAACAGATTGTCTGTTCCCAGTAATCGGGAACAGCTTTCTCGCTCTACCCCAGTCAACACAATCCCCCCACAGTTTGAAACACCACAGAGGGAACACATTTAACCCTTTGATCACCCCCTAGTGTTAACGCCTTTCCTGCCAGTGACATTTACACAGTAATCAGTGGCTATTTTATAGCAATGATCGCTGTTATAAGGCCCCTTTCACACTGTCAAAACGGGCTCCGCTGCTCAGCGGCGATCCACCCGTTTATCCCCGCTTCAGGGTTGTGTGTTTCTATTGATACACACAGTGTAAAAGTGCCACAGCTCCAGTTCCTGTATGCAAGGTTGACTCCATAAAATACTGCAAGACTAAAGCTGGATACACACACTACACAACTTTTGTTGTTCGATCTCCTTTAGATTTACCAAAACTAAGTATTGCAAGGGCCTGCCTGATTGCATACAAATCGAAAAACTATTAAGGTTTGACCTCAGTATATGGTTTTGGTAAATCTAAGGCCCCTTTCACTTATGCGACTTATCCTGCGACTTAGTACTGCAAAGTAGCATGACAAGTCATTCCCCATTATTTCCAATGAGTATCGTTCATATCTTTAGGACTTCAAAGTAGTCCCTGCATTACTTTGGCCCAACTTTGATGCAACTTGAGGTCAATAAACTTCAATGTTAAATCCTCAAAGTCGCATGCAAATTGCACCTGAATAATATAGATGTGATTTCTGTAGGACTTTGCAATATGTTTTCATTGTGCCAAAGTTGCAACAGTCGTACTGACCCAAAATCGCGTGGCACAAGTGTGAAAGGGGCCTTATGGAAAAAATCTACAGAAAATTGTACAATATGCATCCAGCTTTAGAACCTGCCTGAAACAGGAAACCTGGGGCAACATTCATGGCAGCAGCTCAAACAGGAACATCGGCAAGGATGAAAATGTAAAGAAGCTGTATATTCCATAAGTGAATAATTCAGCTGATAAAAGTACTGAGGGTTTAAGATTTTAACCCTGTGCCACCCATATGTGTGGCAGCAAAGAGGGTGGGCCATACATATGTCTATGGGTGGCATTGGTTTCTGGGCTGAGGGAGCATTCACTGCATGCTCCCGGTACAGAGACCGTGATGTCAAGGACAGTTCTCAGGACCCAGAGGGACCTAATCTTGATCATGTGACAGCGAATCACAGAGGTCACATGATTAGGAAGACCCCTAACCAAGTGTAATGGCCCAGTTAAGATGCTGGGGTGGGCAGGAAGGTGTTAAGATTGCAACAACTAGGCAGATTCTGAAGGAATCCTCATCAGTCATCGCTGCTCCCAGGTTACTGTGACACAGCCTGCCCAAGGAGATCACACAAAGGGAATGAACAATGCTGGAAATCTTTGTGTTTGCCCCACGCTCCAAAACAGTTTGGATAGATCTCACACATCATGCAACTATCAAGTCCGCTGTAACTAATGTGCAGAGTGTACATGTTTATACTGCCTGATGTCTTCTCTTCCCGATTCTGTTCTGCAAAGAAGTCTGCAGGTAACAAGCAGCTTTAACAAACGTGTCCTAATTATTTTTAAACTGAGCCATAAATAGGCTTTGAAGGTCCACAGTGGGAAAATCCATTGGAGGAGTGTGAATCTGTGCACATCACGGAAGGCCTGCAGAAACTGGGACACTTGTGGGAGCGCACCCCACAATTCCTGGCACATACTGTGCAGAAAACACTCCGACATTGCACAACAGTCATTAAAGTATACTCGCTTTTTATGCAAATCACCAACTCTATGCAAACACCATCCAGGCAGTGCATGTGATAGGGGTGCAACCTGAATGTGCAAAAACTCACATGGAGATATTACTTCCAAAACGTGCAAGGCAGATGCACTGTGTTGTAAAATGTACAACCCAATGACAGATGTACATTAGAATTATTATTATGCAGACTTTATTTGGTGCCAACAGCTTGCACAGGGCTTTACAAAAGAAGGAAAACAAAAAGGGAGACTGTACAGTTATAACAAGTCAAGTGGAGAAGGAGCATATATGCAAGTAATGTGTGTGTATAATATATATATATATATATATATATATACATATACATACACACACACACACACACACACACACACACACACACACACACACACACACACACACACACACATATATCTATCTACACACACTATACTGTCAAAAATATTGGGACGCCTGGCTTTACTCGCACATGAACTTTAATGGCATCCCAGTCTTAGCCCGTAGGATTTAATATTGGGTTGGCCCACCTTTTGCAGCTATAACAGCTTCACCTCTTCTGGGAAGGCTGTCCACAAGGTTTAGGAGTGTCTATGGGAATGTTGGACAAGAAGGCTTGGCTCACAGTCTCCGCTCTATTTCATCCCAAAGGTGTTCTGTCAGGTTGAGGTCAGGACTGTGCAGGCTAGTCAAGTTCCTCCACCCCAAACTCGCTCATCCATGTCTTTATGGACCTTGCTTTGTGCAGTGGAGCGCAGTCATGTTGGAACAGGAAGGGGCCATTGCCAAACTGTTCCCACAAAGTTGGGAGCAGGAAATTGCACAAAATGTCTTGGTATGCTGACACCTTAAGAGTTCTCTTCACTGGAACTAAGGGGCCAAGCCCAACCCCTGAAAAACAACCCCACACCTTAATGCCCCCTCCACCAAATGATTTGGACCAGTGCACAAAGCAAGGTCCATAAAGACATGCATGAGCGAATTTGGGGTGGAGGAACTTGACTGGCCTGCACAGAGTCCTGAACTCAACCTAATAGATCACCTTTGGGATGAATTGGAGCGGAGACTGCGAGCCAGGCCTTCTCGTCCAACATCAGTGCCTGACCTCCCAAATGCACTTCTGGAAGAATGGTCAAACATTCCCATAGACACTCCTAAACCTTGTGGACAGCCTTCCCAGCAGAGTTGAAGCTGTTATAGCAAAGGGTGGGCCAACTTAATATTGAACCCTACGGGCTAAGAATGAGATGCAATTAAAGTTTATAAGCAGGTAAAGGCAGGCGTCCCAATACTTCTGGTAATATAGTGTGTGTATGTATATATATCCACTTAGGATCCAGTGACATCACTACAGCCTTCTGGGAAAATTGGGGATCCCAAACCTCATGAAAATTCACTGCTGGAATTCGCCAGGACCCCATGGGAAGGCTGAGTGATGTCACTGCTATCTAGGTTAACAGGCTAGAAATTGGGGTGTAAGAAATGTACACTCACCTATGCACACTGCACTGAGTAAGGTTAAAGCATCACCAAGGCTGGGTTCACAATTGGATGCCGCTTACACCACATCCAATTCGCATGACATCGGATGTGTCAGGTTCACATAGGTGCAGTGCATTCGCACACCACATTGTACAGAAACCATGTGCGTTTTCTGTGCAATGCGGTACGAATTCCCAGCCTATTAAGTTCAATGGGAACGCATCTGACACGGAGATGTGTTCCACATTGAACTGGGATATTTTCCCCTGCTCGTGGCCCCTCCCCCAGCAGCTGCTGCGCTGTGAGAATGGACAGGAGCCGCCGTTCGTTCTCAGCAGCAAACAGGCCGGAAGTCGCACTGGACTGGCGTGAATCCAGCCTAAAGGCAAAACGTTTTCCTGGTGCCTCCATGGCAGCATACTGAAGCTACCACATGCATGCTGCCAAGGATGCACCAAGTAAGGGAAATTACAGTAAATTATGATACAATTTTCAGGTCCACCCCCCATTTTGCATAGAGTAAAAGGAAGATTCTAATCTCTCACATTTTTTGCCATCTGTGTCCCATTGATATTTCCTCTCACTTCCTGTTCTATAACAAACAGGAAGTTCTATAACAAACAGGAAGTGAGAGAAAATCCCTCTACAATGAGGGAATTCCTGGCTCTCACCAGAACCTGTGTCCTCATTGGAAGATTTCCCCTCTAACTTTTCTGGGGACAACCCAAAATTTGTGATTTCTTTTTTACTTTCACTTTCAAGGATAATGGTAAACAGAACAAATAGAGAGGGGGGGTCTCCATATCGGGGACACAGACAGCAATAAAAACTGACAGGGGTTCCAATCCTTTCACTTTATCTACAAATAAAGAAAAAAACAAAAAACACACCTTTGGTGACTTTAGGATACAACCAACTCTACACTCTCACCCCCCCCCCCCCAATTTATTGCTGGCAGGAAAAAAAGTAGCAGTCATGTGATCTTCCAGTCCCGGGTCTTTGCCCCTTCCTTTGTTTACATCCCCCGGGGTCCTTATTTGGCTGTCCATGTCACTGCCTCTGTGACATGGACACTTCCCATTGGCTGTACAGTGGAAGATCCTCTCAGGAACAAGAGAAGAAATGATATATGGCAAGTGGACCGACTCGTGAGCAACCACCTACAGAGAAGGAATAGCAGACCCCTGCACCCATAATAAGTGGCCCCACTGTGGGACCTGGATGGGGAATGGAGGTGGGTTAAAGAGAGGGGGGGGGGGGGGAGTCATATTTAGTAGCCCAGAGAGGGGCTTCAAATGTCAGAGTTCACCTGAGTGGATGCAGACACAGTGGAAAGAAGTTCCAACTAAGACCTGGGGGGGGCTCCCCCTCTCTAACTGAGGCAGACCTGGGGGGGGCTCCCCCTCTCTAACTGAGGCAGACCTGGGGGGGGGCCTCTCTA
>BLSH010504687.1:1031530-1071378 GCA_018402905.1 Glandirana rugosa
CGGGCGTCGTCTTGCAGTGCTCACGACAGTCGCTTACCGTTTCCGCTCCCGGGGGGCTCTCTAACTGAGGCAGACCTGGGGGGGGCCCTCCTAAACTGAGGCAGACCTGGGGGGGGGGGGTCTTCTGAGACAGAGGGGGTGGGGGTTGCACTGAGCTGTGTCCCCAATGCTGACATTCTCCATTCCTCAGGTGGGGACACCGCTCTCTTCCTGTGACCCCCTCAGAGGGATTTCTCACACAGAGGAGCTCTCCTGTCTCTCATCATTCTGGTTATTGGGGGGGCACTGAGCCCCGTCCCCGGCAATGACGTCCGGTACACAGAGCCCCCCTCAGGCCCTCACACCGAGTGATGAGCGGACAGCACACCGACCGTCCACCCTTCACCCCGGCGGGAAACCGGAGCCCCTCCCCCTCTCCAGCACAGACTCCCCGCTCACCTCACCTGGAGCTCGGGCTGCCGCTCTTCTGTCAGTCTGAGGCTCCTTCTCCCCCCCCTGCCGAGCTCCCTGACCCAGCGTCCTGCCCGGCTCCGCCCCCTCGCCTTTGCCATTCGCTGACAGCACTCGTGACGTTCTGCTGCGGGCTGAGGAACCTCCCGCCTTCCGCGCCGCAACCAAGCAAGGGTTAATAAGCTAGGCCGGTCACCGGTATCAGTGATTGGCTGACCCTGAAGAAGCCCCAGGAGTTTACAGCCAATAAAAAAAAGGACGTCGACGCCGTACAGGAGACGCGGTCTGCGTAGCCAATGAGATGACATTTTAGGGAAAGCGGCAGTGGCATCAAAGGGCACCAAGGCTACTAGTTCAGCCAATGAGGAAAGAGGCTTTGAAGAAAGGGGAAGTGTTCCGACCAATGAAATGACACCATCGCGTGTAGGGGCGGGCCGGAGGGCGACTGACAGCGTAGCGAGCCAATGAACAGATCATATTTAGGAGACGGGCGAGAAAAGGCATCAGCAATTAGAGAAACAATGCCCGCCCACTTTCCTCATACCGTGCAGTACAGGGCTTCTAAAGGAGGCGCTAATAGCGAAAATGAGCTAAAAAAGAAGGGAAATCAATGCCAGGGAGGATGGTTCTGTTTATCTGGCAGAGGAAAGTAATAGAAGGCAGAGGACAGTGAGCTGGGCTCAGAGGAAGCAAAACTCTCCTCCATAACCCCCTGTGTGGAACAACATGTGACATCTTTAACCACTTCAATGCCGGGCACCTTTACCCCCCTTCCTGCCCAGGCCAACAAGTGTCTATCGATGCAGCCTGTTCAGTGCCCAGCAGCTCAGCCTGTTCAGTGCCCAACAGCTCAGCCTGTTCAGTGCCCATCAATGCAGCCTGTTCAGTGCCCAGCAGCTCAGCCTATTTAGTGCCCATCAATGCAGTCTGTTTTGTGCCCAGCAGCTCAGCCTGATCAGTGCCCATTAATGCAGCTTGTTTAGTGCCTATCAGCTCAGCCTGTTTAGTGTCTATCAATGCAGCCTGTTCAGTGCCCAGCAGCTCAGCCTGTTCAGTGCCCAGCAGCTCAGCCTGTTCAGTGCCCAGCAGCTCAGCCTGTTCAGTGCCCAGCAGCTCAGCCTGTTCAGTGACCATCAATGCAGCCTGTTCAGTGCCCAGCAGCTCAGCCTGTTCAGTGCCCAACAGCTCAGCCTGTTCAGTGACCATCAATGCAGCATGTTTAGTGCCCTCTGTCCCCTTCACCCCCTCCCCACTGTTGTGTCCTCTGTCCCCCTTACCCCCCCCCCACTGTAGTGTCCTCTGCCCCCCTAATGCAATGTCCTCTGTCCCCTTCCCCCCCCCCCCCCCCCACTGTTGTGCCCTCTGTCCTGTCCCCCCTCCATGCAATATTGCTGTCAGTAGGAATGTAAACCTCCCTTGTGACGGTAATAGTCAGTGACAGGTACTCTTTATGGAGGGATCCCTCCTCTGCACTTAAAAGCATTCAAAACGCAAAGTTTGGCTGTTTTGAATGCTGTCATTTAAATTTGGCGCCTTTAGGTCTTCTGTAAACCGAATTGTCATGACATCGCTTCCGGGTTACTAGATCCGAGGCCCGATCAAAGCTGGTTCCAGCTTCATTCGGGTCTCCAGCCAGCCTTAAGTGGGGGGGGGGGGTGCTTGGGATTACAGTTGAGCGGTTTCTTAGCCGCATCAGTTGTTATCCCAAAAAAAGCCGCCCGGAGGTAAAATGTCCGTGGCGGTGGGACGGGTGCATGGGTTGCCGGCCCTAGGGAATAAAATGGTGATCGTTGCAATTTTTTATGTCACATGGTATTTGCGCATCAGTTTTGGAAACTCAATTGTTTTGGAAAATTACACTTTAATGAATTAAAAAAAAAAAAAAAACAATATTTACCCCACTTTTTTGTACAATATGAAAAATTATGTCACTCCAAGTAATAGATACCTAACATGTTACGCTTTAAAATTGTGCACACTCGGGGAATGGCAGCAAACTACGGTACTTAAAAATCTCCATCGGCAACATTTTGAACGCCTTTACAGGTTACCGGTTTAGAGTTACAGAGGAGGTCTGGTGCTAGAATTATTGCTCTCACTCTAACATTCGCAGCAATACCTCACATGTGTGGTGCGAATACCGTTTACATATGCGTGCACGACTTATGTATACGTTCGCTTCTGCGTGCGACCTCGGAGGGATGGGGGCACTTTTTTTTTCTGATTTATATTACTTTTTATTTTAACACTGTCCCTTTCATTTTTTTTCCTTGATCACTTTTATTCCTATCACAAGGAATGTAAACATCTCTTGTAAAGGAATTAAAAGCGGAGTTCAACTGTTTTTCACAGGTATCCAGCTCCCACTCCCTCTCCTGGCGCCGCGGAAGCGGAAGGAAGTTCACCTCTGCCCCCTCCCGGCGATCTTCTGGGTCACAGGTCCCAGAAGACACATCAGCCATTCACAAAGCGCAGCACAACTCGCGCATGCGCGCCCAGCTTTGAGGCCGAAGCCGGGCGCCCACACTTGCTGTGCCGGCGCCGCGCGGAGGAGGGGGAGAGGAGTGTGGCAGCGGGCAGCTGCATAGCTGGAGCGAGGGATAGGTGAGGGATTATTAAAAGTCAGCAGCTACACTTTTTGTAGCTACTGACTTTTAAAAGGGTGGAACTCCGCTTTAAAGACCATAAATCTCTTCTTCCCTTTAAAAGCAAAAGGTGATCAAAGCGGTGGTGGTGCTGGGGACTCGCAGCGGTAGGAGGACCCCAGGCACTGGTAAGTACCTGATTTTTAAAAGTCAGCAGCTACAGTATTTATTTGTAGCTGCTGACTTTTAAAAAAGAAAAAAAACTAACTGAAATTCCTCTTTAAAGTGGTAGTAAACCCTCCTATCATTTTCAGCCAAGGAAGCTGCCATCTTGGCCTCTGTTTAATCTACAACTACCATGATGCTGCACATGTGACCAGCTGTGACACCAGCCATTGGATGGTTTGACAGTGTGGTTTAGAGCACAACCAATGGGAGTGCTACATTTCCGGCACATGCCGGAAATGGAACTGTTTTTTAAACTGTTAAATGGATGGGTTTACTACCGCTTTAAGGCCCCTTTAACACTTATGCGACTTATCCTGTGACTTGGGACTGCAAAGTCGCATAACAAGTCATACCCCATGATTTCCAATGAGTACCATTCATATCTGTGCGACTTCAAAGTAGTCCCTGCACTACTTTGGTCTGACTTTGATGCGACCTGAGGTCCATAGACCTCTAGATTACACAGGCATTGCTTCAAGTCGTGTCAAAGTTGTGTGACATTCAGGTCGTACAACTGTGAAAGGGGCCTTAGAGTGGTTGTTAACCCTATAATAAGGCTTACCTGTTGGTTCCCTGCATACTCCCTAAGGCTGCTTTCACACTGAGGCATTTTACAGATGCTATTTAGCTAAAAATAGCGTCTGTAAAGCACCTCAAAACTCCTCCCAATCCACCCCAATGTGAAAGCCCTGAGTGCTCTCACATCGGGGCGGTGCACTTGTGGGACGTTACAAAAAGTCCTGCAAGCAGCATCTTGGGGCGGTGAGGGGAGCGGTAATACACCGCTCCTCTACCGCCCCTGCCATTGAAATGATTGGCAAGCGCTTCCGAAGCGGCTGCACACCGCCTCGGTAGCGCTGAGCGCTGGCACTTTTATCCCCTTTTTAACCCCTTGTGGGGGGTTAAAAGCGCGGCGCTCCCACCCGCATAGCGGAGCCCTATCGCTGGTAAAACTCCACTAAAACTAGCGGGGTTTTACCGCGACCGCGGATACCGCTTCAATGTGAAAGTAGCCTTAGACGCCTTTCACACTGAGGCACTTTCCTAGCGTTTTTGCGCTCAAAATAGCTCTTCTGAAACGCTGCCCATTAATTCCAATGTACCTATTAACACTGGGGCGTCGCGCTGGCGCCGCGTTTATAAAAGTCCTGCAAGCATGATTTTTTGTGCTTATTCTGAGCGCTAAAAATAGCGCATTAAAAACGCCCATATACATTGAAATGAATGTAAATTGCTTTAAAAGCGTCAGCAAAACGCCCAGAGGTTGTGGAAAGGTCAAAATACTAAGAAGTAAATAGGATGTGATGTAGGGGGTTGTGCTATTCAGTTAACGCTAGCGATTCAAAAGCGCTTGAAAAACGCCTGTGTGTCGGCGCTAATTATAGCGCTAACGTGGTAATAACGCTTGATGTTTTGCACACGTTTTTCCAACGCCTCAGTGTGAAAGGGGAATCACACTGAGGCGCTTTCCTAGCGTTTCTGTGCTAAAAATAGCGCTTCCTAAACGCTTCTAAAACGTTGCCCATTAATTCCAATGTACCTATTCACACTGGGGCGTGGCATTGGCGCCGCGTTTAAAAAACTCCTGCAAGCATGATTTTTTGTGCTTATTCTGAGCACTAAAAATAGCGCATTAAAAATGCCCATATGCATTGAAATTAATGTAAAGCGCGTTAAAAGCGCATTAAATGCGCCAGAAAAAGCCCAGAGGTAGTGGAAAGGTAAAAATACCAGGAAGTAAACAGGATGTAATGTAGGGGGATGTGCTATTTATTTAATGCTAGCGCTTCAAAAGCGCTTGAAAAACGCATGGGCATTAGTGCTAATTATAGCTCTAACGTGTGAAAAACACGGCAGAACACGGTAATAACGCTTGATGTTTTGCACGCGTTTTTCAAACGCCTCAGTGTGAAAGTAGCCTAAACCTGCAAGGTTTAGGAGATACAATGTACTGTGCCCACGTAATTTGGGCACATGTGCAGTGAAGAAACAGCCTCCATGCCATTCCTTCACTGAGATCGTGCCGTGACTGGTGGCTCCTGCGCGCATGCATGGGAGTGATGTCACGCGACTCCGGCCAGTCACAGAGCCAGAGTCTACAGCCCTGGAAGGAAGAGGGGCAGAAGATGGACGTGACCTGAGCGGGGACATCGTGGGCTTCCAATGCAGGTAAGTGGCACATAATGGGCTAATATGCGATGCATACTAGCCCATTATGCTTTTACATTGCAGGGTAATAAAGAGGGTCATCAGGGTTTTACTTCCTCTTTATGTGGAACTTTACCCATAACAACTTGATAAAACAATCTGGCAGCAAGGGGCGGGATAATAAGAGCATGTTACATGTTCCACTCTTAAAGCGGTGCTCCGCCTCTCCCTCCACAAAAAGATTAAAAGTCAGCAGCTACAAATACAGTAGCTGCTGACTTTTAAAATTAGGACCTGTCCAGGAAATCCAGCGATGTCGGCACCCCAGCCGATTTTTGGATTGGCTCTCGGGTGCTGCCGCCGCCACCATTCATGGTAAGGAAAATTGGCTTTCAGCTTCACAGCCGGAACCCTACTGCGCATGCGCGTAGCACGCTTCGCTTTCTAACTGGCCTGGCGGCGGGGGAAAAAGGAGGGGGGGGGCGAGCTTCAGACGGACGCCGCCACTGCGCAGTCTCCCTGAAGTGGGGAAAGGCAACTGTCGAAAAACAGGTACCTGTTCCCCCCTCCCCCCTGAAAGGTGCCAAATGTGGCTCTGGAGGGGGGGGGGAGGGGGGAAGCAGATAAGCGGAGCTTCCATTTTCGGGTGGAGCTTCGCTTGGCAAACGTATCCTTTAATTTTCGGACTATAGGGGAAAGCCCAAAACTCATGGGTTTCAGTAATATTTTGACTGCTGAAGGCAAATTGAATAATAGATGTATTTATTATACAAGCCTGTAGATACCTACATGCATGGAGAGCAGCCCAATACATACTGTTGGATTCAGTATTGCTCTACCTCACACAATTTATACTGTATGTTCTGAAGTGGGTGGCACCTAGCTATCTAAAGTTTCTTTGAATCAGATCTGATTGAAATGCGGAATAATTGTTCACATGGGCTTGTCACTTCTAGTGGCTGGAGGTTTAAATAGCAATTTAACACAAAATAAAGCTGTTACAAAATACTTCTGACAAAATATACATCCAATATATCTGCTTAATCAGAAATAAATGTTTGATAAATAAAATGGCTAATCCATACCTCCCAACTTTTTGAGATGGGAGCGAGGGACACCTATTAGCAAATGTATGTAGGCATAAGACACACCCCCTGCCACGCCCCCCTTAAAGGAGAATTATACAAAAAATGTATTCGTTTAACCGATACCCGACCGCGCACTGTATATTTGCTGGGGCAGTGTGGCGCTGTCTCGCGAATCGCCGTAAATAAGCAGCGATTCGAGTGCAGCTAGGGGGCGAGAGCGCACCGCCGGCGGCGCGCTCTCGTGCCTGCCGCACTCTGCAGGAGTGTGCCCGCGGCTCGGGCAGACCCAATGTCTGCCCGTGAGCCGTGATGACCTGCCAGAGGGAAAGAACGGGGAACCGCCGATGTAAACACGGCGGTTCCCCGCTCTATCAGTGCGCATGTGAGAGATCTACTGATCCCTGTCGCTGGGATCAGTTAGATCTCTTATGCCCATGGTAGCCCAGCCCCTTCACAGTTAGAACACGCCTAGGGAACACAGTTAACCCATTTACTGCCCCTGCAGGTTAACCCCTTCACTGTCAGTGACATTTATACAGTAATCAGTGGATATTTAAATTTCTGATCGCTGTATAAATGTCATTGGTCCCAAAATAGTGTCAAAAATGTCCAACATATCCGCCCCAATATCAAAATCGCAGATCGTTGCCATTACTAAAAAAAAAAATGTAAAGACGCCAGAAATTATTTCTCATGGTTCGTAAACGTGGCAACTTTTGCGCAAACCAATCAATAAACGCCGATTGTGATTTTTTTTTTACCATAAATATGAGGAAGAATATAAATCGGCCAAAACTGATGAATAAATTTGCTTTTTTATAATTTTTTTTGGATTTGTATTTCAGCAAAAAGTAAGAAATTAGTTTTGTTTTGCAAAATTGTCACTCTTCTTATGTTTATAGCGGGGATCAGAAATGACGCAGAGGTGATCAAATATCACCAAAAGAAAGCACTACTTGTGGGAAAAAAAGGACGCAAATTTTGTTTGGGTACAACGTCGCACGCGTAGTTGTCAGTTAAAGCGACGCAGTGCAGAAGCGCACAAAGTGCTCTGGTCCTACTGTGGGAAATCCGGGGGTGAAGTGCTTAACCAGTTGCCGTCTGCCCGCTGTGGATTGGCGGTGGCAACATGGCTCTCCTGCGCAAACTGCACTGATCGCTGTATAAATGCCAATGGTCCCAGAAAAAGTGTCAAGTGTCCGATCTGTCTGCCGCAATATCGCAGTCCCACTAAAAATCGCAGAACGCCACCATTACAAAAAAAAAATAAAAACCCCATAAATTAATTCTCATCGTTTGTAAACGCAGCAGCTTTTGCGCAAATCAACCAATATACCCCTATTGCAATTTTTTTTTCCAAAAATATGAGGAAGAATATATATTGGCCTAAATTGATGAAGAAATTAGTTTTGTTTATATTTTTTTGAGGGATGTGTATTAAAGCAAAAAGTAAAAAAAAAAAAGTTTTTTTTTTCAAAATTATCGCTTTGTTTGTTTATACCGCAAAAAATAAAAACCACAGAGGTGATCAAATACTACCAAAAGAAAGCTCTATTTGTGGGGAAAAAGGAACGTAATTTTTGTTTTGGGTACAACGTCGCACGACCGCGCAATTAAAACGATGCAGTGCCGCATTGCAAAAAGTGCTCTGGTCAGGAAGGGGGTAAATCCTGCCGGGGCTGAAGTGGTTAACCCACAAGTGCTTTATTTTTACCACTGCTATTCCTCTACATTGGCTTTTGAAGTTTACAAATGCAGCAATTCAGAAATTGGATGAAAGGTTTAGCACCGGAAAACACTTTTGAAAGATAAATAGTGCATTTTATATACAACTACAGTGGAACCTTGGATTACGAGCATAATCCGTTCCAGGAGAATGCTTGTAATACAAAGCACTCGTATATCAAAGCAAGTTTCCCCATAGGAAACAATGGAAACTTGGTTAATTCGTTCCACAGTCACTGCTTGGCTATGCAGTACTGTATATGGCCACAGTTCTAGGGGCGCCTGGTGTATGCAATATCGCATGTGGCCAGATTTGTGGGGGTGGGGGGAGGGCCTCGTGAGCCTCTAAGACGTCGGAATCACTCGGCAATGCTCGGAAAGGGTTTACACTTTCGGTATTTCCGAGGAATTCTGAGAATTTACAGCCACCTCCGAGGCTCACCAGTGCCCCCGAAAACCTGGCCACATGCGGTATTGCATGCAAAAAGGTTGAATTTTACACGTTATGTGAGACACCACTGGCAAACCGAGTCAGAATTTAAAAAAAAAACTGCTCGTATTGCGAAACCGCATTACTCGCAATCCGAAGTTACACTGTATATAGGTCAGACCAAAATGAGGGACCAATGAGGAGGAAGGAGGGACAGAGAGTTCCAAATCAAGGACAGTCCGTCGAAATCAGGGACAGTTGGGAGCTATGCCATTCCCTTTACCCTATCAGCCTCCTGCACACAGGACGTTTTTGGACGTTTTTACAGCAGCTGTTTTTAGCTTCAGACTTTTTTCCTACAGTCAATAAACTCCCCATCATGTTATCCTATGACCCCTTTCACACTGAGGCGCTTTACAGGCACTATTTAGCTAAAAATAGCACCTGTAAAGCGCATCAAAAGTCCACCCCAATGTGAAAGCCGAAGTGCTTTCACACTGGGGCGGTGCGCTTGCAAGACATTACAAAAAGTCCTGCAAGCCACATCTTTGGAGCGGTGCGGTGAGCGGTGATATACCACTCCTCCACTGCCCCTGCCCATTGAAAACAACGGGGCAGCACTTCCGAAGTGTCTGCACACCGACTCGGAAGCGCAGAGAGCGGGCACTTTTAACCCCGTTTTAACCCCTTGTGGGGGGTTAAAAGCGCGCCCCTCCCGGAACTGTAACAGTGGTAAATCCCCACTATGACTAACGGGGATTTACCGCTAACGCCCCACCGCCCCCAGTGTGAAAGCGCCCTAAGTGTCCATGCACACATAGGCTGTTATCAACTCTTTTTAGCTGGGACGTTTTTGACCGGTTAAAAAGAGCACCCAAGACTAATGCATTCTGAGAGACGTTTTTCAGTTGTAAAAATGCTCAAAAAACGCAGCTCAGCAACGTTTTTGGACGTCTTAGATCCGCTCAAAAACACGCAAAGACGTGGCTCAGCAACGTTTTTAGTCCATTGAAAAAAAACAAAAAAAAAAAACGTTACTGCTCAAAAACGCTGGTGCAAAACGCTGAGAGAAGCTGAAAAACACTACATAGCTACTGACGTTTTTAGAACGTTTTTTTAGCATCCTGTGTGCATGGGGCCTAAGCTGCAAAGGCAGTGGGGGGGGGGGGCTTACATCACAGCTCAGAAAAACTGATCCCTACTTTTCTCGTTCTTTGCTTTTCAGAATCCAGTGTGGATCAGAGGGCAGCGCATGGAAACAAACGCTTGAACCAATAGAACAGCGGACCTCCAGCTTTTGCAGAACTACAAGTCCCATGAGGCATAGCAAGACTAGAGGCATGATGGGACTTGTAGTTTTGCAACAGCTGGAGGTCCGCTAATTGCATAGCCCTGCAATAGAAGTATGCATACTCGATGACTACTACAACAGTTCTCCACTGCCACAGGGATCAACCAGGCAGGGCTGGTGCAAGGATTTTTGACACCCTAGGCGAAACCTCATTTTGCCGCCCCCTTTGGCTCCACCCCTTTGCCCTGTGCATGTATATGATGGAGGTGGCAGAGGTGGAGATTTTTGCAGCGCCTCTCTACCTATTTATTTAGCCGTGGTCCACAGGCCCGCACCTGTGCCTCTGGACCCGGCCTAAAGACAAATAATGCCAACACCGGCTCGCTTCTACATGCCAGCCGTGGTCCGCAGGTATATGGAAAGGCTGGGTTAGTATATGGACAGGCTGGGGTAGTATATGGACAGGCTGGGTTAGTATATGGACAGGCTGGGGTAGTATATGGACAGGCTGGGGTAGTATATGGACAGGCTGGGGCAGTATATGGACAGGCTGGGGTAGTATATGGACAGGCTGGGTTAGTATATGGACAGGGGCTTGGTGCCCTGGGTGGCAGTGTGCCCTAGACGGCTGCCTACTCCGCCTAGTGGTAGAGCCAGCCCTGCAACCAGGTATGGCACATACAAACCTTGATTGGGCCACCTAGGCCAATGAAACTGCAAAAAATTAGAAGATAATACAGCAGTACACAAATGTACACTCCATTCTTCACTTTTTTTGGAGCCATTCAGTGAACTCACACATAGGGATCTTCTGAAACAGGTTCTGGCCTCTTCTCCCATCACCGGAACAGAACTCACAGGGGATAATTGTTCTCTTCTTTGTAGCACTTTTCTTTTACAGACACATCTCATATATTCTATATGGCTGAACGTGGATGATGTCACATCTACACCCATGGTGCCCTATTGTGTTCTGTTCCCTGGAGTGTAGGAGTGAATGATATCCGTTTCCCTATTCAGAAACATTTCCCACAGAGATCAATTTATAGTTCTGCATGCAGCAATCTAACAGTTACAAGCAGCTTTGGCACTGACAATATCCCTCTTTAGAGACCTCCCAAATCTCAAGGTAAACCCATAGTGACACAAACAACCATACCATCTACAGTGTTCAGAGTATAAGGAAACCCAATCACTAACATTTTAGAACCTGTTACACATTAACCACTTAAGGATCGGAAGGATTTACCCCCTTAATGACCAGGCCATTTTTTGCGATTCAGCACTGCGTCGCTTTAACTGACAATTGCGTGGTCGTGCGGCGTTGTACCCAAACAAAATTGATGTCCCTTTTTTCCCCCACAAATAGAGCTTTCTTTTGGTGGTATTTGATCACCTCTGCGGTTTTTATTTTTTTGCACTATAAACAAAAAAAGGCCGACAATTTTCAAAAGAAAATATTTCTTACCTTTTTCTATAATAAATATCCAAAATAAAAATGTAAAAAAACAAATTTCTTCCTCAGTTTAGGCCAATATATATTCTTCTACATATTTTTTGTAAAAAAAAAAAAAAAGGAAATAAGCGTATATTGATTGGTTTGCGCAAACGTTATAGAGTCTACAAAATAGGGAATAGATTTATGGCATTTTTATTATTATTATTTGTTTTTACTAGTAATGGTGAGCAGTGATTTTTAGTGGGACTGTGACATTGCAGCGGACAGATCGGACCCCTAACTGACATTCTTGACACTTTTTTGGGAACCAGTGACATTATTACAGTAATCAGTGCTAAAAATATGCAGTTATTGTACTGCCACTGGCAGGGAAGGGGTTAACATCGGGGGCTATCAAAGGGTTAAATGTGTTCCCTCACTGTGTGTTTTAACTGTATGGGGGGCTGTGTGACTGGGGAAACACACAGACCAGTCTTCCTGCATAGATCTGTTAGAACGGAGATCTGCTTTGTTTACACAGGCAGATCCCAGTTCTGTCACTGTGGGGAACGATAACGGGTGGCCAGCGGAGATCGAGCCCGTCAGACCCACTGACTGGCTCCCCCGCTGGCCAATGTGAGCGTGCCAATAGAAGCGAGATCCCGCGCTGATGTACATCTACGGTGATTCCCAGGATCGTGCCACCTTGCCGCAGTATAATGATGGTGGCTGGTCGGCAAGTGGTTAAAGGTGAATTCCAGGTATAGCTATATTTGATTAGTTACATTGGTCCAACTTGGACCATTGTATGTCTGGATCTGCCATACCTGTGGGATCCTTCTCAAAGCTGAAAATCGCTGTAGTAGGCATCGCATAATCCAGTGACTGGCACTAGCTCCCAGGTCCTGTGCTGAGTGGCTGCCCCGCTGCTTAGTGAACACAGGTGTTGCTCACTCAGGTGCCATTCAGGGAATGCTTTGCATTTTCTCAATGAAGGCAAAGTGTCCTCTGATTGGATAAGGTGGAGATCAATACGTCAACGCACCACCTCTCCACCTCACCCAATCAGAAAGCGTTTTGCATCATTTAAAAAGTCAGTGTTCATTTTTAAAACTTTGCAGCTTATATTAAATTAGTGATCCTGCTATGAAGGTCCTTGTTCCAGAACTTCTCATAGGGGAACGACACTGTCCATAGCCCCTGACTGTACATTCTGCTTTCTTACCCTGTCACATGAGCTCCAACGTGTTACTCAATAGCAGTCCACTGTAGCCATCAGGAAACTCACCCACAGAAATTTAATGCAACCTTCGCTGGAGTGTATGCAGAACAAAATAATAATACTGCAAACAGGCTCAAGGCTATCAGCAGCCTTGGAATCTTCCATAAGGCTTGTTTCACACGGGCAGCAGGCTCTGAAAAGTGATCTGCAGCATATTGCTTTTTAGATTGTGGTTTGTTTTTTGATCCCAAGGGGATTCGTTGCAATACTGCACTGCAACCACTATAGTCGCATGTGGCGCGCAGTCCCCTTAACTTCCATGGGCGTGTTTGGCAAGTGTAACACCAAGTTAAAGCTGAATTCCAGGAATTCAGCCCCTTTGAAGGCACATTATGAGTTAAGTCCAATGAGGTGCATGACATCTCCTGGACTTCTCTCTATTATTTACTTCTGACAGGTTTATTACTCTGCCAGAGAGACACTCCAGGATCTGAGAGGAGAGAAGCACACAGAGCATCTATGCTCCACCCCTCTGCTGCCCATTCATAAAAGCCTTTGTATTTTGTAAAAGAGTCCACCTGATACCAAGGCTTCTGTGATTGGGCAGGAGAAAGGAAGGGGTGGCATATCAGCTTCAGCGACTGTACTGTTTAAGATACAGAGATCAGAAAGATCAGCGTTGGGCTCCTGTAAATACAGCGATAGCCTTCTTCCAGGAGTACTATAAACCTGTCAGATAACTAATAAAGATAAGTCCAGGAGATCCACCTTGCTGGATTAAACTCATAGTGTGCCTATACTTTTTTTTACAATAGGAGCGGATTTCCTGGAATTCAGCTTTAAAACTAGTCCGGTGCAAATCAATGTAACGCTGCTAGTCTCAATCTCCCAAAATTGGCAAGAAGCTAACCCCAGCCCTCTGCCTGTGTGAACATAGGGCCCTTTCACACTGCCTTACGTAAATGGCGTCTATAACGGCGATTTGCGCAGTTGTGAGCGGGCGTGCACCGGCCTTCTACAGAGGAAGAATGGGGAACCGCCGATGTAAACATTGCGGTTCCCCGTTCTGACAGGGGACATGTCAGTGATCAACTGATCCCTATCATCGGGATCAGTTAGATCTGTCATGCCCCTGCCAGCCCAGCCCCCACACAGTTAGAACACAGTGAAGGAACGCACTTAACCCCTTGATTTCCCCCTTAGTGTTAACCCCTTCCCTGCCAGTGACATTTATACAGTAATCAGTGACTATTTTTTGCTCCGATTGCTGTATATATGTCAGTGGTTCCAAAAAAAAGTGTCAAAAATGTCGGATATGTCCACCGCAATATCGCAGTCCCGACAAAAAAAAAAAAAAAAACGCAGATTGCCGCCATTACCAGTAAAAAAAAAATTAAATAAATAAAAACGCTATAAATCATTTCTCAAAGTTTGTAGACGTGATATCTTTTGCACAAACCAATCAATAAACACGTTTCGTGATTTTATCAAAAATGCCACTTTTTTGAAAAAAAAAAAAAAACGCTCCTAGACACGAGTTACCGCGTTTACAAGCGGTTTGGCATGTCAAATGCCTCTGAACCAATTTTTTTGCGGTCCAAAAAAAAGCCTCTGAACTCAACTGCCTGGAAACAACCCTGTGTACATGGACTGATAAGATAACAGAGGAGAGTTCAGGGGCAGCTGAAAAAAACGCCCAAATGCCTCTAAACGTCCGTTTACCAGCAGCAGTGTAAATGAGGCCTAAGGAAATTGGTGTGCATTTTGCACTATGGAGAATAAGCGCTATAACAAAAAGTGTGATCTAAAGACAGGGTCTCTTTAAAACTACACTAGTAAATAATGGTCGCACTTATGCTAAAAGTCCCATAGGACATCTAGGGTGTGCCAATGCAAACCTTCTCAGTCAAAAGAACCTGTATTGTTTTACATTCATCCTGAAGCCTTATAATACTTGGGGCATTTATTAGACAAATACAGACAGCTTACATGTGAAATGCAAACATTACATTGACATAAATACAACCTGCAGCTGTTAATGTGGAAAAACTACTATAAAGCTTACCCTTCATCACGTTTATTTACTCTTTCTCATGGTCCATTCTACAATATATGCACAATGCGGGTTAATACATTACCTGAATCTATGTCTAACCACTTGTCAATTTTTCTTTCCCCACATTAACCACTTTGTGCTGTTTAAAGCGGTTGTAAACCCGCACCTAAAAAATAAAAAAAAAATAACCCCTGCAAGAGAATAGCATAATGTGCTAGTATGCGTCACACAATAACACCTTATGAAATACCTTAAACCGAGGCCCCCTGACGCCTGGCTCGGTCAGCGCTGAGGGAGCCGACAAGATGTCCCTCTCCCTTCTTCCAGGTGCGCGGCACCGGCGCTGTGAGTGGCTGGAGCCGCGAGACGTCAGAAATACGGGAGTGCTTTGTTCCGGAAGCCAGCTCCGATTTTCCGGCAGCCTCCGCCGGATCATCAGAGCGCATGCACCGTGACGTCAGGCGGCTGCATTCAGAGCGAATATCTCCTAAACCATACAGGTTTAGGAGATATTGATTTTTACCGACAGGTAAGCCTTATTATAGGCTTACCTGTTGGTAAAAAAATCACATTAAGGGGTTTACAACTGCTAAACTGGCAATTGTGCCATCATTTTTTTTTCCCACCAATAGAGCTTTCTTTTGGTGGGAAAAATTAATTATATAAATGAAAAAAGACCGTCAATTTTGAAAAGAAAAAATATTTTTTTACTTTCTGCTATAAAACATACAGCATCTCACAAAAGTGAGTACACCCCTCACATCTTTGTAAATATTTTATTCTATCTTTTCATGTGACAACACTGAAGAAATGACACTTTGCTACAATGTAAAGTAGTGAGTGTACAGCTTGTATAACGAGTTATTTTGAGGGGACAGCAAATTTACACTAACACACAGCCATTAATGTCTAAACTGCTGGCAACAAAAGTGAGTACACCCCTAAGTGAAAATGTCCAAATTGGGCCCAAAGTGTCAATATTTTGTGTGGCCACCATTATTTTCCAGCACAGCCTTAACCCTCTTGGGCATGAAGTTCACCAGAGCTTCACAGGTTGCCACTGGAGTCCTCCATGACGACTTCACAGAGCTGATGTATGTTAGACCCCATACACACGGTTAGATTTTCTGCAGATTTTTGTCTTCCGATTTACCAAAACCATGTAGTGCAAGGGCCTGCCTGATTGCATACAAATGAAAACTCCTAAGGTTTGACCTCATATTATATGGTTTTAGTAAATCCGAAGACAAAAATGTGCAGAAAATCTAATAGTGTGTATGGGGTTTTAGAGACCTTGTGCTCCTCCACCTTCCATTTGAGGATGCCCCACAGATGCTCAATAGGGTTTAGGTCTGGAGACATGCTTGGCCAGTCCACCACCTTTACCCTTCTTTAGCAAGGTAGTGGTCATCTTGGAAGTGTATTTGGGGTCGTTATGTTGGAATACTGCCCTGTGGCCCAGTCTCCGAAGACAGGGGATCATGCTCTGCTTCAGTATGTCACACATACACACATTTATTAAAATATATATACATATATACACACACACACACAATATTACCAAAAGGTATTGGGACGCCTGCCTTTACACGCACATGAAATTTAATGGCATCCCAGTCTTAGTCTGTAGGGTTCAATATTGAGTTGGCCCACCCTTTGCAGCTATAACAGCTTCAACTCTTCTGGGAAGGCTGTCCACAAAGTTTAGGAGAATGGGAATGTTTGCCCATTCTTCCAGAAGCGCATTTGTGACGCCAGGCACTGATGTTGGATGAGAAGGCCTGGCTCACAGTGTCATCCCAAAGGTGTTCTATCAGGTTGAGGTCAGGTTGGCTTGCAGGCCAGTCAAGTTACATCGTTTGTAAGGTTGAATAAAGACAATAGTCCATCCAGTTCAACCCATGTTGGTGTTCATCTGTCAGTTTTGATAATCATTTACCATATCCCTGTATATTGTGTTCACTAAGATGCACTTCCAAGAGTCTTTTAAAAATATCAACAATCCCCGCTGACACCATCAATTGTGGAAGGAAGTTCCACCTCCTTATCGCCCTGACAGTGAAAAACCCCTTGTGCAGCTTTAGGGTAAGCCTCTTCAGCTCCAATCTCATTGTGTGGCCCCGTGTCCTCTTACACTCCCAGAGACTGAAAAGTTTTTTCCTATGCTGGGATCACAATTTAGATATTTGTAAATCCCCATCATATTTCCTCTCAAGCATCTTTTCTCCAGCGAGATGGCCCCTTCCTGTTCCAACATGACTGCACCCCAGTGCACAATAGAAGGTCCATAAAGACATGGATGAGCGAGTTTGGAGTAGAGGAACTTGACTGGCCTACACAGAGTCCTGACCTCAACATGATGGAACACCTTTGGGATGAATTAGAGCGGAGACTGCAAGCCAGGCCTTCTCATCCAACATCAGTGCCTGACCTCACAAATGTGCTTCTGGAAGAATAGTCAAACATTCCCATAGACACTCCTAAACCTTGTAGACAGCCTTCCCAGAAGAGTTGAAGCTGTTATAGCTGTAAAAGGGTAGTCAAACTCAATATTGAACCCTATGGACTAAGACTGTGGTGACATTAAAGTTCATGTGCGTGTAAAGGCAGGCGTCCTAATACTTTTGGAGGTTGATTTATTTAGATATATATCTAAATAAATCAATCACACACACTGTATATCCTACAGGGCTTTCTATGCACGGAATTTCCATGTTCTCATCAGTGGCATGCATGCCCAGCTATTACTACAAAGAATCTGATAGTAGTGTCAATGTCGGCGTAATGGTGTCACCAATTCCCTACTGAAGGAGTGGAGCAGCAGATACATTTATATGAGGCCCGATCCCATTAGGCATAGCATTACAGCACGCTGCATTAAGGGAGTCCATTGAATTTGTTTCACATGACAGCAGACCTTAACACATACAAAAAAAAAAACTGTTAGATTTACTGGTAACTATTTACAGTTGTCATCCAGGGCAGCCTATGAGATATGGAGCTCTTCTCACCACGTCAGGAACGCATTGCCGGGTCAAAGGTTAAAAAAAAAAAGAGGTCCTTTGGGCACTTACCTCAGTAATAGGAGAAACGAAGGATGAAACTACAATACAAAAACATAAGATAACCATATATAGGGCAAGAACCCTGCTGCACCCTTCCACGGGATGGTAGATGGAAAGTGAGGGAAGATCTACCCTACACAAAGCACTGCTTCATGCCCGCCCAGAGAAATCGTCTCCCTTTACCAGGTTCCAGGCAACGCATCTCCTCAGGACAAAGGACACATAAAAACGGAGATGAGTGCATGGAGGATCTCCTTTTAAATGTTGATCTGGTGAGGAGCTCCATATCTCCTAGGTTGTCCTGGGAGATGCTTGGGTAAACTGGATGAAGTGTGTGGTGGTGCTTAGCTTTGCGGGTGTGTTCCCCGCTAATATAAAAGTGCATTGGGTTGTCAAGAAAATGGCACTACAATGAATAAACATGAATGGAACATGAACCTGTCTGGAACTTACTTGGAAGAGAGCAATAAAATCTCATTGGCATCCATACAGCAACAAATGTAAACATTTCCACAACCACACAGAACACCACAAACATATATAATAAATAAAATGAATTTATTACATTTAAAAACATTTTTAAAACAATTTCTGTTCAGCACATACAATGTAAAACAGAGAAAAGGTTCACCATAGACTCAGTTATCATCTGATCACCCGATGACGTGGATGTCCAGGTCCTCTATAGACCTAAGACCGGTATGAATAAATCCCTGAGCCACAGAGCACATCTAAAAAAATTAGAGCTGATGCCTGACTATCTGCTACAACTCATAATCCTGAATTTTACTGTCAGAGATCAGAGCAAAAGGAACATAAGGGGAGATTTACTAAAACTGGAGCACTCAGCTGATTCACTACCATGCACAGCTGCACCAGATTCTAACTTCAGCTTGTTCAATTAAAAGATGTATGGATTTTTTTTCCCCCCCGATTCATACTTACCTAGGTGGATGCAGCATCGGTCCGATACTGCATTTGTCCCCCGACACCTCTAACACTGAGAGCTGAGCGATCCAACACCGCCGATCACTCGGTTCTCCACTCTGCCCCCTCCTCGCTCACTGAAGCACTGGGCTGTGGGGGGACGGGAGCGGCCGGCTCAGGCTCTCAGCAGCTTACTGTAAGGTTGAGCTGGGTCCAGGCATATGGGCGCATTCTGACGCTATGGTTGTGATGACAGCCGAGCCTGAGCAGACTCCGTCACATCACCAGAGAGTGGACTTCAGCCCGATGTCTGCTGAAAACAGGTCACAGGAGTGCAAAACAAACTGCACTCATGTGATCCATAGAAGTACAGTCAAACAAGCTTTGGCTGCACTTCTCCTTTAATTTTTGACAGAAAACAAAACAAAAAAACATACCTGGAAGCTGGTTACTATGCAAAGCTGCACCAGATTTTGCACTCCAATTTTAGTAAATCCCCCCCAAGTGTCCCTTTTGTCAGGCACCCCTGAGATGCTAAACATTTACCCCAAATGCATAGAATTGGAATCTCCTCTAAACCGTGCCTTACAGATCTCGTCTTCTGAAGACCACCTTTGCAAAGTCTGTGCTTGGTATAGGCATACAAGCGCACCTTGCTTTACATTCTGGAAAACCAGATTTACATCTCTATCAACACTTCTGTCTGTTCTAAGCCCCCTCTGTTCCTGTTACTGAAAGTATAGATTTTCTCCTTAAATGAACCCTGCCTTGTCACAAATAAGGCTGCCATTGTCCATCTTCTTCTGATGCCTGGCAGTCTGCCAAACAAGTTCAGAGTAGAGTCCCCAAACTGGAAGGAATAAGAGCCTAAAACAAATGAAGAGTTCTGATTTCATGTGTTGCACGCCTGCTAATGACATAAGGGGGTTGAGTTACTAAAGGCAAATAGACTGTGCACTCTGCAAAGGGCAGTTTCACTCTGCAAGTGCAGATGCTCCAGAGCTTAGTAAATGAGCAGAAGCTCTGCTGACTTCCATCAATCATGTACAAGCAAAAATGCATTTTTTATTTTCCTTGCATGTGATTGGGTATTCTTTGCAAAGTGACACTTTACCAAATTTACTAAGCTCTGGCGCAAATGCACTTGCAGAGGGCAATGAACTTTGCAACGTGCACAGTCTATTTGCCTTTAGTAAATCAACCCCAAGGAGTTTTGCAGCCATAGGTACACAGTTATGCGAGCATTTTCAACAGTCTAATTATCTTTGATGGGAGTTCCTATGAAACAAAAAATACAAAAGCCTGATGGCTACAATACTGGCCTTTCTGGCTCTGAGATTTTATTTTAAAATGTTCGTACCCTGTTAGGCATATATTTGGCAAATCCTAGATATGATAAAAATGATTCACTTCTGTTTTGACTTCCCCGGCTCCTCCACCACCAAAATATGCCAGACCTCAATCACTGCTGCCAAAGTCTACTTTCCTTCCCCTGGCAGAGCAACCAGTACTGGCTCCATAGGGGCCACACAGAGTACTCCCAGGCAGAAGGGGAAGCTGGAGACCAGCTGACGGGGGTATAAGTAAGGAAGGGGAGGAGCGAATGTGCAGTAGGTGCACAAAATATCGCTGGCAGCAAATCGCCCACTGTCCACCTCATCCAACCCACTGCTAAGTGAATACAGCTACGACCACACCACCTACCTCCCACCCACCTCATAACAGAGCCCATCACCCACCTACCTCAAAAACGCACTGCCAACAGATTCCCAACTCCCACCCCCCTTACCCCTTCTCCCATCCACCTCACACTCTGGTCACAGCACATGCCTCCCAGTTACCTCACCACCCCTCTTCCACCCATGTAACCCCCTTCCCTTACCCTGCATTCTTGATGCAGTCTTCGTTACACACCTCATGCAGACCATCAGCAGTGAGTGGGGTTAGAATACTGCTTTAATGGGAGGGGGCAATAAGGGTGCGTGAACAGCTGCAGCTACTGTTTTTGTTATGAAAAATGAAATGTTTATTCTATGTGAATAAAAGGTGACCACTCATCACCTATAGCAATGTTATGATGAGAAGTATGCCGCTGCTACAGGTGGGGCTGCCACCACAATCCTCCACACCTTCCCTACACTGGGGCGCTAGCTCAGCACCCCTGGCTGTATACAGTGAAAAATCCAAGAGATCCGGACAGAGGAAAATGTGACGCGTTTCGCACTCAGTGCTTAGTAAGCACTGTGCACGAAACGCGTCAACTTTTCCCCTGTCCCCACAGTGTCTTTTTGCTGTATTATGGTGCTTTTATATTTCCAATAAAGACTGATGTTTTTTCGGCAGGCAGCTGTCTGAATCTCCTGGATTTTTCACTATAGCAGCGTTATACAGCCCGTCACTGTTGTAGAAGAGCTACACCTGCATGTATATCTGTGCAAAATTATAAATGAAAAGCATGTAAAATAACATGCCTGAATACAATCACTACATGTTTGTTACAGTTAACCGAGCACGTGTGTTTTATGCCATTTTAATGCACTCAGCAGATAACTGTTGCAGGTTAGCCAGTTTCCCTTTGACATTGGCAGTGCAGGTTAGATAGTAAAAACAGAAAATGTGATAAGTTTGTATGGGAAGCAGACAGTTTTTTTTTCACAAACACATACATGGGACCAGAGGCGAAACAAACATAAATCTTTCCCCAGCAATGGCCAGCAGTACATTACCTTTGTATCAACTAACACTCCAAAACATGTCGGTACTTTGCCTTGTACGATAGTCTGGCTTGAAGATCTGACTGATATTAAATAGCAGCAAACCAGCAACCAATCAGATATTCTCTTGAAGTCAGGAAACTGAAAATTTGCTTCATGTTAGTTGCCCAGTTACATGATTATTATCATCATCAGTAAATTAGACTCAAGGCCTTGTTCAGGAAAATGACAGAGGATAGAAGGCCTATGCATGCTCTTGCTAAGAATTTCAGTTGGCTCACCTCAACAACATGGGAGCTACTGGTGCAGATACCAAGGCACAAGACGGTGGGGTCAATGGAAAATGAAAAGATGTGTCAAGAAGGGCTTGCACAAGTTGGGGAAACTGATGCCAGAGGGTTGTTCTGTTTTCTGGCCACTGGATACACGACAACCACCCAGACGTCAGAAACTACCCCATTATCTTCAAGGGGCAGATTGGCTCCTTGCTGGTATGGCAACAGCCTTCTTGGAAGTTCTATTATTTATAGGTAGGATTAGCTTGCTCCATAGCCGTTCTGAAACGGAAAATGCAGACTAAAAGCCACTTATGGCCATCTGTGTGTTAGGAGCCAGAGGCATCACTGAGGTAGAAGGCACTTCCACATTAAGACAAAGAGGTCTAACCAGAGGTAGCCTGGGGGCCACAGTGCCCCTTCCTACTGTAAAACTAGAAGCCCCAGCAAGTCCAGCCAATGGGGGTCTCCTTTCTGAAAACCTTAAACATGCCACACACTGCTTTTGCTTTACATTCTAATGCTCTGCAAGTATTTATCCAGAAAGAGAGAATAACAGGTGAGAGAACAAAAATAACAGACAATGGGGGCTTCAGTGCCCCCCATGGAGTCCACCAGGACCACCGACTGAGACACCTGATGTAGATTAACCGACACAATCGTCTGGATGAAGGAGCTCAGACATGGGCCTCCGCAGTCGCATGTTTTAGCCATGGATAGATCTCGGCACAGGTGACTGGGAATGAGCTGCGGTCCATATGGGATTCTGCAAACAAAAAGAAAAATATTAAAAGTATTGACGAGGTCTACAACTCATGATACATTAGTGTAATGGTCAGTGGGAAGAATGGCCCCTACACTTGTGGTCATTAGATAGCTAAAAAGGTCAATGGTGTAATTGGAAAGTTTGACAGGCAGGATATGCTCATTGCTCAAAGGAGTTGTAAAGTCTCAGGGTTTTGCATTCTATGTATTAAGCTAAAAAAAACTGCAGCTGCCCCCCCCCCCCCGAGCCCCCCTTTTGCTTACCTGAAACCGATCATTCCAGCGACGAGCACGAGCCCAGCAGCTCCAGCCGCTGTCTTGGGTCCTCATTGGATAGATTAATAGCAGCAGAAGCCATTGGCTCCCGCTGCGGTCAATCAAATCCAGTGATACGGGAGTTGGGGGTGGGGTCCAGTCCTGCTGTCTATGTCAATGGACGCAGGACTCGGGAGTTGCCCGCACGGGTGCCCCCATGGACAGTGTCTCTCCATGGGGGCACCTGATGAAGAGGAGCCAGGAGCGCAGCCAGGACACCCCAGAATAGGATTGGGGCCGATCCGTGCGAAACCCTTTTTGTTACAAAAAAAACAACCTTTACAATCACTTTAAAGGAACCTCAATTGATAAACCCTGCCTTAGAGTGTCTGCATCCTGGATGAAGTTGTAAAGCATGGACCAGCACCAGCATTGTCAGTCTGGGGGGGTAGTGTTAGGCCCCTTTCACCAGTTTGTTGAGGCTGCCGGATTCCTGCGACAAGAATCTGCAGATACGTGTTCCTGGAGTGACTGGGTTATGCGACCAACATCGGCAGCTCAACCCATTTAAATGGATAGGCTGATCGCATGTAGCCGCACACAGGGCAATTAGTTGCGTTTTGGGACAGAAGTCCGAGCCTGGATGCAGATTCTTGCTGCAGGAACCCAGCGGTCTCAACAAAGCAGCTGTGTGAAAAGGTAGAAGATGCACCAAAATTACAGCTGCCGAAAATAGGGTCTGCGTTTTTCTTATCAGAGAGAAAGGTGCAGATATTGGTGCCGAAAACGCACGTGATTTTACCGTGCTTATGGTGCATTTTTCATAGGTCACGTGACCCAAAAACTGCACCAAAAATGTAACATGGTTGCATTCTTGCTGCATTTCCAATGTATTGCAACGTGGAGGTGCATTTTTTTTTTTTAACTGACCAAAAATGCAGCAAGCAAGATTTTGAACACCACAACAGAAGCGCAAGGGACCAGTGTGAAGACATACATCAAATATAATGAGATGCATTTTTCTTGCGCTAAAGGTGCCAATAATGGCCAACAATAAATTCATATTCCTTTCAATTCATGAGATTAGATAAAAAGTTGAATATAAAACAATTATACATAAAAAAAAAAAAATATATATATATATATATATATATATATATATATATATATATATATATATATATATTTTTTTTTTTTTTTTTAAACAGTAATTTTTGGTTTCGGTTTCAGCCAAGTGCATCCTGAATTTTTGGTACCAATTTTTTCATTTCGGTGCAACTCTATTGAAGTACACTAGCAGATTTAAAAGGACTTGGCTAACAAATTAAAGCTGAACTCCAGCTAACACATTGTAAGCAATTGCAACAGGTTTTTCTTCCTTTTGGGATAAAAGTTTTACATTAAAGAGGAGTTCCGCCCCTCAGGAAAAAATGTAATTTAAAGTCAGCAGCTACAAATACCGTAGCTGCCGACTTTTAATATTAGGACCCTTACCTGTCCAGGAATCCAGCGATGTCGGCACCCCAGTTGATTTTAGGATCGGCTCTCAGGTGCTGTCGCCACCATTCAAGGTAAGGGAAACTGACAGTGAAGCCTTTCGACTTCACAGCCGCTTCCCTACTGTGCAAAGCGTGTTGTGCTTTCTAACTGACCCAGCGGCAGGGCTAACTTCTGAGGGATAGCGCCGCGGCACTGTCCCCCGGAAGTGGGGAAGGGTGACTGTCAAGCACAGGTACCTGTGTCCCCCCCCCCCCCGAAAGGGACCAAATGTGACACTGGCGGGGAGAGTATGTAAGCGGAGGTTCCACTTTTGGGTGGAGCTCCTCTTTAATGAAAAAAACCTGGTCCCTGTAAGCACCCCCGTCAGTGGTAAATGGTTTGTCTCAACCCTCCAACTCACTGGTCTCCAAACTGTGGCCCAGGGGCCGGACGCGGCCCTTTGCTTGCTTTTATTTGGCCCTTGGGGCACTATTTTATTCATGAACATCAATGAAGGGGCACAATTCCTCCCAATGACACCAACAATGGGGCACAATTCTAGCCTATGACACCAATGATAATCAACTCCCGGCGGTCACAGTCTGGTCCCCTTAAAGTCTGAAGAACAGAGAGCTGGCCCTTTGTTTGGAAAGTTTGGAGACCCCCTGCTCTAACTGGTAGTCTGGACACCTTGGTCTGTTCATGCAAGTAGAATAAAAAAAAAAACAAAACAAAGAAAAACTAATGCAGCTCCCACATCTAAGAACTGGTAAGCTGCGATGTAATATTTGTTTTTGCGTTTTATACGGCTTGAACTTCCTGATCTGATGAATGAATTGGCTTATTGTTCTAAGCTTACTCACATCCAGTTTAACTTGCATGTTGGCCTCAGTTACATTTGACACTACAGAACAATGTTTTGCTTCGTTGTCGTTTGTTTCCCTGGAAAAATCCTACAAGACAATTGATCCCTGAATGATGGTAAAACCAAGCTAGGAATGTGGACCAGCCAGTCTGCTGCAAGATAACTGTATAAAAACCACACAGCATTAAATTTGATTTGTTCACAGTGAATCCTGACAACACAACCACACAAATATTGAAATTGCACCCTTGCCCAGACTATGGGAAGTCCGGGGTTTAGAAAGAAAAAGCATGGCTCAGTAGCACTCAGAAGAGATGAGGAAAGTCGTCATACGGTCCCATAGAACATATAGTCCTATATGTTCTACAGGCCACAGGATTAAGACTAAGGCCTCATACACACGGGTGTAATAGCAAAACGTCGGGACCGACGTCAGACAAAAATCGGTGTCAAAAACCGTGTTTTCGTCTGCGTTTTGCATCGGCGTTAATGAGCGTTGGCGTCAATAGGCGTTTTGTTATCAAAAAAACACATTCATCAGTTATTTTTTAAGCTGAAAAAGCTGGCGCTACAGCGTTAATGCGGGTTAGTGAGCGTTTTGCCTGCTCAGCGTCAAAAACACCATAACGCTACAGCCTCGGAACGCGCTGGCCGTGCATTCTGCTTCAGCTCACTAATGCCGACGCCATCTACAGCTCAAAAACGACAGCATTGCTATGGGGCCATTGACTAACATGGAGAGCTGCAAAAAACGCGACGGTAAAAAACATCCGTGTGTATGAGGCCTAATGGTGTAAGGAGACAAAACAAAAGTGGAAGCGGCTGACAGGTGAAGAGCAGGCTACAGAAACATTTCTCGTTGGCCGTAGAAATTTGTCTGAAAACTTGAGTTACAAATCTGAAAGGGAAATGATGATGGAAAGCAGAGTGATTGATCAATCAGCAAGATTTTTTCCCCTGTCTATAGAACACTTTTTTTTAACCACTTCAGCCCCAGAAGATTTACCCCCCTTCCTGACCAGAGCATTTTTTGCGATACGGCACTGCGTTGCTTTAACTGACAAGTGCGTGGTTGTGCGACATTGTACCCAAATAGAATTGATGTCCTTTTTTTCCTGCAAATAGAGCTTTCTTTTGGTGGTATTTTATCACCTCTGCGGTTTTTATTTTTTGCGCTATAAACAAAAAAAGGCTGACAATTTTGAAAAAAATATATATATTTTTTACTTTGCTATAAAAACACATCCAAGTGTAGGAAAAAAAAAAAAAAAATAATCGAATTTCTTCACCAAGTTAGGCCAGTGTGTATTCTGCTCCAGGTTTTTGGTAAAAAAAAATCCCAATAAGCGTATATTGATTGGTTTGCACAAAAGTTATCGTGTCTACAAAATAGGGGATAGATTTATGAACTTTTTATATTTTTTTTTTTTACTAGTAATGGCGGCAGTCAGCAATTTTTAAGGGAACTGCGACATTTCGGCAAACAAATCTGACACTAAGTGACACTATTTAGGGACCAGTGACACAAATACAATCAGTGCAAAAAAACAGTCACTGTATAAATGACACTGGCAGGTAAGGGGTTAACATCAGGGGCAATCAAAGGGTTAAATGTGTTTGCTATGAGTGCTTTATAACTGTGGGGGAGGTGCTTTGACTAAAGGAAAACCGAATATAGATAGATATATATAAAAAACCATATACATCATCCTATACCCACAGTTAATCCAGAGGCAAAAAACCCCAGCAAAGCATGATCCAATTTGCTATAGCGGGGGAAAAATTCCTTCCTGATCCCCCGAGGCAATCGGATTTTCCCTAGATCAACTTCCCCTATAAATGTTAGTACCAGCGGCGCTGCTGGGGAGGAGGGCTGCCCGCTGATTGGCGCCCGTCGTGTTCAATCACAGCGAGAGCAGGTCACCGGGGGAAGCACCCCAGACCCAGAAGAAGCGAACTACAGGTACGTTGTTTCGCGCTGCTGGGCCGCCCTGCTGCACTATATGTGCGGTGGGTGGTCCGGGAGCAGTAAACGAATCCCAAACGAATAAGGGTACATTCTGACAACAGAGGCCAAGCATGTCAATTATATAAAAAATTAATCTCTGAAAACGGTCGCATATGTATACTGCATTTATTATTGGAAGCTTGTGGTGGCATTACACTTTTAGAACAGGGCCACCTACCAGTCCTCCCTTCTCTGCTGCAGTAAACTTCTGCCCAAACAGGCCATGCCCCCTGGATCTGGCCAGCAGCATGGGAAAAGTAATCTGGAGAGCGCTCCGATGCAAACAAAACTTACATTTTTTGCTTGCAATTTTTTTTTTTTTTTTTTTACACATTTTTGATCGAGTGATGAGATGTTAGAACCATATTCATATTTGTTTTATTGCAGTCTGTCTGTTAGGGCACCACGTGCATAGAGCTGGGTTGATCTGCTTTGACCAACGCAAGTTCTTCGCAAGGACACTGAACACAATTGTTTAACACAACATAGCGCACTGCATTAAAAATACATGCCAATGAGCATGCGCTGTCTGTGTATTTATTTGTGCATCATGGTGTGAATGAGCCATTTATCATGGTGGCCTCTGTTCACCAGGACTAAAAGTAATGGACACTACAAAATCCGCCCACATTTTTTTTTTTTTGCTGCCATCCCCTATGCCTGTATACATAACAAATAAAAGCAATGATGTATATCAATCCGTATTAGTATTTATTTAGTACTTACTTTTCTGATTTTTGCATTCCTGAGTGTTCCCATTTTGATTGTGGGCATGTGAAGCCCATTCGCACCCTCTTTCTGGATAAGGTGCATGCTGGTTAACCAGCATGCAACTTCCGATCTCACGCATGCACAGTGCATCACTGGGCGTTTTAGTATTACTCACTGCTGCCCACAGACTCCTGGGAAATGAGGACTCTCATATCCCAGGAGCACAGGCGAGGCAGGAAGTGGAAGAAAATATGGGACCCCTTAGCAACAAGGATGGAATGGTGAGTAAAAACACCCCCCCAATGTTGTTTTGTTGGTGGAGCTCAGCAAAAACAAAAAACATGTCACACTTAACTGCTCCGTGTAATGGTTTTGCATAGAGCAGCCCAGATCCTCTTCTCGGATCCCCCACTGGCACTCGTGGCTCCTCCCTCTTGACCAGTACCCACAACAGTGAGCTGTGTGCTATGGGGGGGGTGGGCACTGGTGCATGCTGACTCCCGAGCCCCCAGTTCTCTCATTGGCCCACTGGCTGTGATTGACAGCAGAGGGAGCAATTAGCTCCACTACTGTATCTTAGCCAATGAGAAGAGAGAGACCCAGGACAGCTGAGTCTTCCATGCACATCGGTGGATCAAAAAGGGGGGGGGGGCTCAGGTGGGTATTAGGGGGGCTGTGGGAGGAGAATCAACAGTGAAGGCTTTTTTGCATAGAATGCATGAAGGTAAAAAAAAAAAAAAACCTTCAGCCTATACAACCACTTTAAGGCCGACCGATACCACGGGCTGCAGGAAAGCTAGTTTGCACGATACCCTCAGCAACACAGACAGCGTTGACAGGGGAATCCCTCGATTGATCAACTTGGTACATTCAGCATGCCCATTAATGGTTTGAATCTCGGCTGGTTCCTGCTGAACCAGCCACAATCATATGTTGGCTGTTGTGCCTTGCATACTGACATGCACTAAGCGATTGTACGAACAAGCCTAATGCAGTGACGTGTTACGAACGTATAACAAGGAAGTTCAGGTGCATGCGATTTGTGAATTAGGAACGTAGGTTTTCCAGAACCGACACTTCTGGGCATTCCTGACTTCTGAGCATGCATGTTTTGCACGTACAACTTTGTTGGACCAACTTCACTGTACACACGATACAGCGGTCGTACAACCGCTTGTTTTGCAACCAAAGTTTTCTGATCAGACAAGCTGGTTGTACGACCGTTGTTGTGCAACCATTGTACCGTGTGTACGGGGCCTAAGTCACCAGAACAGAAGGAGGGGAAATCTTGCAGCAAGGGCCTTTGCTCTGGTAACTGTCTAAGTGGGCATTTCCCTCACTATGTGTTGCATCTATAGGACAAAAAACATCCACTACTCTATCCAAAAAAGCAAAAAAAAGTTTTGGTTTTAGATATATTAAAGTGGAAGTTCAGTCAAAAGCTATCTAAGGCTAAACCTACTCCCACCCCCATTCTAAGCCTATTCTATCTACCCTGTAAAGAAAAGATCTGTATACTTGCCTATTCTGAAGCTGCTCTGATCCACTCCCAGGATCAGCTGTCAGCGGCAGCTTCAATGTAGAAGAGGGACAGCCAACAATGGATGCCCCATAGCAAGTCTATGGGTGACGTCATCTCCCAGGCATTTGCAGCCGTTGTCTGTGATCTTTATCTACACAGAAGGTGCCTCTGGAGAAATCTGACAGTACCAGAGTGGCTTCAGAATAGTTAAGTATACAGATGATTTCTGTACAGGGTTAGATAGAATAGGCTTAGAATGGGGGTGGGAGTGAGTTTAGCCTTGGTTAACTTGAGACTGAACTTCCACTTTAAAAACCAATCTAAACCCCTACACAAAAATGTAATAAATTGTAGCCTACCAGTCTGTAGACATGCTGGCTGCATTAGTTTACTTTTATCTTTAACTGGTGATCCTGCCAGTAACACAATTCCTGCCCCTGGGGGACAACACTCAATCATTGTAAGTTATCTATGAGGAACATAGTCATCCTTGGCTGCAAACACCTAAAACAACTAGGGCTGCACCAATGCCGTTGATTTTTTAATCAGCGAGCGAGAGTACCGATACTTTTGGTCAAGTACTTGCGGATACAGAGTACCAATACTTTGCTGTACGATTTGCGTCAATACAAAAAAAACTGGCGCAAATCGCACTGCAAAGAAAGGCATGTGATTTGAACAGGAATGCAGCGCGATTCCTGTGCAAAATCGCATGAGATTTCCCCCACTGCTCCTGTGTGTGTATAGAAGGGGAAAGCACCATCTAGTGGGCAGTTTAAAAAAGGTTAGAACTCACAGTATATATCTGGCCACATGCAAAATAAATTACATAGTAGAGCTGCACGATTAATCGTTAAAAATATATAAAAAAAAAAAAAATAAATCACGATCTCGATTCAACCCTCCCTCACGATTTAATTCCGGCATTTCCACGATTCTATGTAACAAGTACAGAGCCGTTCTCTGCTCAAAGCTTTCAAAAAAGAAGCCAGCAAATGTTTATCAACATTGCTCAGCGCTGAGAGAACTATAAACAAAGTATCATTTGGTTCTGAAATTTGGTCTGTAAACGAGGTCAGTTTAACCCCATACGGCCTTGTACACACGATCTGAAAATCGGACGCCAGATTGTCCGTTTTTCGTCACATATTGAAGATGGAGAGGATACTAAAATTATGAAAATTCTCGTACTACAGAATAAAAAAAAAAATAAATCAATCGGAAGTGATGTGTTGTAGCGTACGTATATGTATTGCATTTTCGGACAACTGTGTTGATTAAATGAAAACCATATGATCCGATATACGAGAAAAATTTTCATGCTTTTCCAATCGGATAAACTGTCATGATCGGCTCTCGAAAGCTGTGTACCAAACGATCCAATTATCATATGATCACTTCGAAAGTGGTATTTTTAGTTCGATTTTTGGATCGTGTGTACGGGCCATTACAGCCTTTTTCTGACACTTGTTGCTTACAAGTTAAAATTAGTATTTTTTGCTAGAAAATTACTTAGAACCCCCAAACATTTTATATATTTTTAGCAGAGACCCTAGAGAATAAAATGGAGATTGTTGCAATATTTTATGTCACAAGGTATTTGCGCAGCGGTCTTTCGAACGCAATTTTTTGGGGAAAAAATGCACTTCAATGAATTAAAAAAATAAACAGTAAAGTTAAACCAATTTTTTTTGTATAATGTAAAAGATGATGTTACGCCGCGAGAAACGTGATCTTTATTCTAAGCAAAAAAAAAAAATGCGATTCTCATTTTAGCCAGAATCGTGCAGCTCTACTACGTAGGTGTCCCGGTCCATCAATGATAGCATATCAGGGCCACGGGAGCTGCTCACATGGCTGTAGGAGACGTTCCGGGACCCCTTAGGTTTAGGACAGCTCCAGCAGCCTCGGCAGACCGGGACACCTATGTGGATTAATTTGAATGTGACCAGATATTTACAGTGAGTTCACAAGCCGCGGCTCTGTATGTCCATTCACACAGAGCAGAGCTGCACGAGTGGGAAAAATGAGAATCACAACTTTTTGGCTTAGAATAACAATCACGACTCTCTCATGATTCTCGCGGCGTAACATCTTTCATTATACAAAAAATTTGGCTAACTTTACTGTTTTTTTTTTTATTCATTAAAGTGTATTTTTTTTTCCCTTAAATTGCATTTGAAAGACCGCTGCGCAAATACCGTGTGACATAAAATATTGCAACAACCGCCATTTTATTCTCTAGGGTCTCTGCTAATAAAATATATATATATATATATATATAATGTTTGGGGGTTCCGAGTAATTATCTAGCAAAAAAATAATGATTTTGACTTGAAAACAACAAGTGTCAGAAAAAGGTTTGGTCTTTAAGGGCTGGTTCACACATAGGCGACTTGCGATCCGACTTGTGTCACCCCAAGTCGCTTGACATCAGAAATCCCATTGAAGTGAATGGGAGCAGTCTTAATGTACACTACTGAAGTTGCTCCGACTTCAGAAAAGGTTCCTGTAGTACTTCAAGGCAACTTCTATTCGACTTGTACCCACAGAATTCAATGGAAGTTGCCTCTAAGTCGGATCCCCATCTATATTGAAGCGACTTTACAGGAAAAATAAAAGAATTTACAGAGGTACTTCCCACCAATTACCCAGGCAACCCCCTCCCTCCCTTCTCTGATTGGCCACAGGCAAAGTCACCTGGCATGGAGGTCGCATTGTAAGTCGCGCTGAAATAGCGTTCAGATCGCCTAGTAAAGTTGCCCCTGAAGTCAGATCGCCTATGCCCTAAGTGGTTAAACTTCCTTAATTTACAGACCCCTCCTTTGATCTAAAGAACAAAAGTTACAATGTTTATAGTTCGTTCGGCTGCTGAGAAATGTTGTGAATCTTGGCAGACTGCCCGTTTTATTTTTAATTTTTATTTTTTGACAGTTGTGGGTTTGAGCAGAGAACTCTGCATAGAATCGGGAACTGCTTTGTTAAGATCGTGAGGGGGAAAAAAAATTGCGATCTCGATTCTTAACGTTTAAATCGTGCAGCTCCAACACAGAGCCATGGCTCGGCCCGGCCCCCTCATTGGCTGTAAGCCAATAAGGAGCAAGAGTCCTCGGAGAGCTGAGGCTCTTGTGCACATTGCTGATGAAAGATTGGGCTCAGGTAAGTATTAGGGGCTGCAGCACAGAGGAGGTTTTTTACCATCATGCAGAGAATGCACGAAGGTAAAAAACATTGAGCCTTTACAACCACTTTAATGTACACATTTGTTTAGTTTTTGATAAGTGAACATTTACATGTTCTGTGACATCACTGCATAAGCACAAACCAGCTATTCCTGGCCACTCTGAGGAGGGATGCGCTGTTTAGTGCGGTTTTAGACTATAAATGCCATCATGCAGTGGGAATTACAAAGCATGTGGGTTGGATTATGTGAGGGTTAGATGCATGCCAGTCTCCTGACTTGTCACTCAAGGTACGATGGAATGGTGGGAAGGACAGAGCAGGAGTCTCCCTGGCCTGTGTTGGGATTTACCTGCGGCCGCTGTTTTTCTTTACATACAGTGGTACCTCGGATTACGAGCATAATCCGTTCCAGGAGAATGCTTGTAATCCAAAGCACTCGTACATCAAAGCAAGTTTACCCATAGGAACCAATGGAAACTCAGATGATTCGTTCCACAATGACTGCTTGTCTATGCAGTACTGTATGTGGTCAGAGGTGCGGGGGCGCTGGTGAGGCTCGGGAACTGTTGACACTTTTGGTATTTACGAGTGTTTCCGAGCCTTAATTTCAATGTGAGCAGTGCAAGTGCCTGCATGACTTAGTAGCAGCCTTTTGCAGCTTCTGCACAACAGAACACAAACTGGAAGGAGAAGCAGCACAAGAAGCCAGGCAGATGTGCTGCCCGGTGGGACGGGAGACCCGGGCGGAGCACCGGGAGGAGGGGGGACACGTCCCCTTCTACTGCTTGTAATAACAGCCGAGTTGCTGCTGAGCCGCATCAGTTGTTATAATAAGAAAGCTGACCGTCCGCTCTAAAGAACGGTAGCGTGGAGATGCCTGCCGCTGCAGGCATCACCCCGGTACAACCCTTTGAAGCAATATAGGTAACATTGGTAAGTTTGTGACCGATACCGATGCTTTCAAAAAAGCAAATAATCGCCGCACCTATAATCGATCGACCCCTAGTTGTAAACCCTTACACATACTCAGCGAAATCGTTACTAAACCCAGTAATATGAAAATGAAATCTTTTTACATTAAAATACTGCCACTATATACCTTTTTGGCTGGTCTGTCTACCACGGTCACATGATAAACTGCAGGGTTTGCCCAGAGCCGTGTGTTCAGGTAGGAGGAGATTTCTACTATAGACTGTATACAAGCCCATATGTGTGATGTCAATATCATGTGACCTGGCTAGCTTTGAGAACAAGGAAATGTTCTCTCTAGCAATAGAGGCCAAACTGAGCATGTGCAAGAGGATTGTGGAGGTACGTTTACAGTTTGTGCAAGAGGACTACCCTATTATCTGGCCTTGCTAAGAGAGACCGTGCGGGGGGGATCTGTCCATACAGGATCAAAGAGTCTTTTTACACAATGCAGAGGATTAACCCCCCAAGTTCCACGGCGAGTATAACAGGCATTATATTCTGCATATACAGACTGATTATACTGTTGTGGGTTTAGCAACACTTTAAGCGACACGCAGAGATGAAACAATCCTCCTACATAAGTTGTACCTGTACCTGCAGTCTTCTCTTCTCTACAGCTGTTCAAAGTCCAGAATATATAAAGCTTGTCTGAGCTGTCAGAAGTAGGGGGGAGAGCTGCAACTACACACAGCAGAGCTCAGTGAGACGTTCTAAGAGCTGATTGGAGAGAAAGGACACACCCACCTTTACACAAGAACAGAGCTGAGGCTGTCAGCCATAGGTTGTGTGCTGGAGCTCCCTCCCTGTCACTGCTTTAACTCTTGGTGTCAGAAATCTTTGTTAGACTTGGCTTATACAGATAGAAGAACTGGGCAGCAGATGGTACACACTGTAGTAGAGGGATATGCTTTCTTTAGATTTAATGTCTGGAGGTTTACAACCACCAAAGGGAAAAAAAACAGGTCACCTGCCCTGCCAGACATATGTGACCTGTGGCAAGCTGTTTAAATTTCAGAACTGGATGGATAGAAAAACTCTTCAGCAGGTAAGACAGCCCTCAGATGTATCTGTGTATTTAGACATTTGCCCAGAGTTCAGCTGTAAATGGAATTACTTACCTGTAACTAATAGTTGCTCTTAAAGTCGTTTCCAATAGACTTAGAGGGACTTTCAGCTGAATGTCAGGAACCATTGGAGTTGCTCTTACAAATGGATTGCCAAACAGGTCCAGTTTCTCAAGAACCAGCATTCTGAAGCTGTTGGGAAGATGAGGCAGCTTGTTTTTGGTGGCCGAGAGGAAGCGTAGTTTGGACAGCTTTCCTATACCAAAAGGCAGCTGGATAAGTTCATTGCCATCGAGTTTCAGACTTACAAGTTCTCGAAGATTACAGAATTGAACCGGGAGCGCTTTTAATTTATTCTCGCTGAGATCCAAGGCCTTAAGAGAATTGCGGAGGGTGGAATGACACAGCTCCACCTCGAAGGTCTCTAGAAAATTGTTGTGAAGGGTTAATTCCTGGAGACACACAAGGTCGCCGATCGTCTTGGGCAGTTTCTTCATGTGATTGTTGCTTAGGTCAAGTTTCTGAAGCCTCTTCAAGCACAGCATTCTCATGTCAACCCGAGCCAGCTTGCAGAAAGAGACCTGAAGATGCTCCAAAGAATAGGGGAAGTTCTTTGTGAGCGGATAATCTTTCTTGCAGGTAATTATCAGCTTAGCTCTGGGTTTTTCGATTTCCGAGGTTTTGGCAGGAATCAGACGGGACAATGGCACTGGGTTTGCATCGGTGCCTCTATGTGCCAAGCTCACAGCGGAAAGAAAGTTCTTTAGATTGCAGACATCTGCCTGAAAAACAAGACATCAAAAAAGGAATAAATAAAAGGCAAGAACCCCACAAAAAATACATATTCATCACAAGGTACCCCATGAAGGAAAATCTACAGTGAGCTTGGCAATTAGGATTCTCAAACTATCACCAGGAATCTGCTAATGCCCAGCTAATACCAAATCTGAGCCCAAGTATTTGCTCTACTAGGTTTTGGATAATGCAGAAACAAGGTATTAGGCACATGGATGAATGTCCAAGTGGATATACACTATATTACCAAAAGTATTGGGACACCTGCCTTTACACGCACATGACCTTTAATGGCGTCTTAGTCCATAGGGTTCAATATGGAGTTGGCCCACCCTTTGCAGCTATAATAGCTTTAACTCTTCTGGGAAGGCTGTCCACAAGGTTTAGGAGTGTGTCTATGGGAATGTTTGACCATTCTTCCAGAAGCGCATTTGTGAGGTCAGGCACTGATGTTGGATGAGAAGGCCTGGCTCAGTCTCCACTCCAATTCATCCCAAAGCTGTTCTTAAATAAAAGGCTGTCAGTTATCCAGGGCTGCAATACCACCAGCTGTCACTAGAGGAAGACTTGTGCAGATTTAGGTGGCTGGACACACACACAAGCAGATGCAAGTCATGCATACAATCTGGCAGTTGTAAGGCAGCCAAGCGATTCCCACACACTTCAGGTCAGTCAAGTTCCTCCACACCAAACTCGCTCATTCATGTCTTTATGGACCTTGCTTTGTGCACTGGTCCAAATCATTTAGTGGGGCAGGGATTATGGTGGGGGGTTGTTTTTCAGGGGTTGGGCTTGGCCCCTTAGTTCCAGTGAAGGGAACTCTTAAGGTGTCAGTATACTAAGACATTTTGGACAATGTCACGCTCCCAACTTTGTGGGAACAGTTTGGGAATGGCCTTTTTTATTCCAACATGACTGCGCACCAGTGCACAAAGCAAGGTCCATAAAGACATGAATAAGTGAGTTTGGGGTGGAGGAACTTGACTGAGTCCTGACCTCAACCCGATAGAACACTTTTGGGATGAATTAGAGAGGAGACTGCAAGCCAGGCCTTCTCATCCAACATCAGTGCCTGACCTTACAAAATGCGCTTCTGGAAGAATGGTCAAACCTTCCCATAGACACTTCTAAACCTTGTGGACAGCCTTCCCAGAAGAGATGAAGCAGTTATAGCTGCAAAGGATGGCCATCTTAATAGTGAACCCTATGGACTAAGACTGGGATGCAATTAAAGTTCACGTGCATGTAAAGGCAGGTGTCCCAAAACTTTTGGAAATATAGTGTATTTGTAAAACACAATGGCCGCTGCTACCCCAACTCATATGGGCAATAAGAAAGCAATAGAAATCATCCAAAGGGGGCACTGTACCAAGTGATGTAGTAAATGAGCGAGTTCGCTGGGTCGTGTGCGGATAATACCATTTATTCAGATGTAAATGAAAAGTAGTACATATGCATACAGTAGAGCAGCTCACACAGTGGTTCCAAATGGCCGTGGTGCACCAACAATTGGGGAGACCAAGCGAGACGCGCATGTACTAAATGTATAGGATACCTGACTGTGGGGCCGGATGGATGGCTCAGACCTCTGGAAACTCATGTGATGGTGGTTGGGCGATCGGGTGACACCAGGACAGATCTGTATCTACCCAACAGGGACGCCGACCGCAAATAAAAACCAGAGAGGTTACACGCATTCCCAACTTTATAAAACAAATAAAAATTGGCTACACACACACACATCAAACTATTGGTACCCAATTGGTTATGAATTATTATTTCCACACCTAATAAAGATGACCAGTTTTAATCTCAATGGTGTTTTTGCCTCTTCAATGTTGACAAGCGGGTGCATTCAGCCAGCACAACAAAATAAAACAAACAGCGACCTCTGCTGGTGATAAAGTAACTGATCCAGATGGTTGCAGTAAACCAACCAAAGAAATGATCAGTCTATAATTTTAAATGGTAGGTTTATTTTAACAACGAGAGACTTAAAGCGGTTGTCTACCCTTTTTTTCTACTTTTACCTACAGGTAAGCCTAGAATAAGGCTTACCTGTAGGTAAAATTAATATCTTCTAAACCTGTATGGTTTAGAAGATATTCCCTTTCTAATTTAATGTAACGTTACAGCGCATGCGCCGTGTATGTTCCGGCGCATGCGCCGTATATGTCTCGGCCAAGTCCGGCATTAGTTCCGGACCCTGCCAGGAAAAACGGGTCCCACACGCATGCGCAGGAGTGACGTCTCGCGGCTCCGGCCAGTCACAGCGCCGGAGCCGCGTACCCGGAAGCAAGATCCGGGTGAAGATGTCCGCTCCCACGGAGGGGACCGAGCGGCTCGTTCGGATCTTCATTTCAAGGTGAGTATTTCATAATGAGCTAGTATGCAGTGCATACTAGCTCATTATGCTATTGCCTTGCAGGTTTTTATTTTTATTTTTGGGTAGACAACCGCTTTAATAACTACAAAAATATAGAGAAAAATGCATTTCAAAAAAGTTATAAATTGATTTGCATTAAATAAGTATTTGATCCCCTATCAATCAGCAAGATTTCTGGCTCCCAGGTGTCTTCTATACAGGCAACAAGCTGAGATTAGGAGCACTCTTAAAGGGAGTGCTCCTAATCTCAGCTTGTTACCTGTATAAAAGACATCTGTCCACAGAAGCAATCAGATTCCAATCTCTCCACCATGGCCAAGACCAAAGAGCTGTCCAATAATGTCAGGGAGAAGATTGTAAGCCTGCACAAGGCTGGAATGGGCTACAAGACTATCGCCAAGCAGCTTGGTGAGAGGGTGACGAACATTGGTGCGATTATTCGCAAATGGAAGAAAACACAAAATAACTGTCAATCTCCCTCGGTCTGCGGCTACAAGCAAGATCTCACCTTGTGGAATTTCAATGATCACGAGAACAGTGAGGAATCAGCCCAGAACTACACAGGAGAATCTTGTTAATTATCTCAAGTCAGCTGGGCCCATAATCACCAAGAAAACAATTGGTAACACACTATGCCATGAAGGACTGAAATCCTGTAGTGCCCACAAAGGTCCCCCTGCTTAAGAAAGCACATGTACAGCCCCCGTCTGATGTTTGATAATGAACATCTGAATGATTCAGAGGAGAACTGGTTAAAAGTGTTGTGGTCAGATGAGACCAAAATAAAGCTCTTTGGCATCAACTCAACTCGCCGTGTTTTAGAGCTGCACGATTGTGGCCAAAATGAGAATCACGTTTTTTTTGCTTAGAATAAAGATCATGATTCTCGCGGCATAACATCTTACATATAAGATAAAAAAGGGGGTTATTGGGACTTTAAATGAGGCACGTCCAAGGAAGTGTCTCCATCCCGGGTTCAGTAACAAAAAACAAAGGGAGTTGGGACTTTAAATGAGGCAGTTAACCCATGAGGTAAAAACATATGAACATGTTTATTAACAGAAGTGCATACAGTACATATAAGAAATGATTGTTCAAAATAATTGTACAGGCTCAATGGCATAGCAATAGTGTCATGGTTCATATCTGTGCATGAATCTATAAAATTGACAACATCAAGAATTGTAAGTTGAAAATAAGATTGAATGAATACACGCACACATATATAACAAAACTAGGCGGCATGAACAAAAAATTGATTGGTACATGGATAGATGTAGATGTAAATGGGTCACAGAAAAGATCCCATTGGGCATGAAGCCACATCCTGAATGCCCGACGCGTTTCGTGTATACAACACTTCTTCAGGGGCGGATGCTATGATATATCTACAAAAAAATACATGTAAGATGACTCAGTTTGAGTTTTCAGCATTATGAGAGAAGGATAAGAGTAGATTTGAAATACTCACAAAAAATAGGACATATTGATGTGTGGTGTGCATGAAACCAAAGCGAAGGATGCCGTATGGCCCGGGAGCGGAGATGGCCATTCGCCCGCAACGCAGGAACACACTGGTGACACTCCACAGACCCTCCGTCACCAAGAGATGAATATAGTGACCTGAGGTGTATTCATTCAATCTTATTTTCAACTTACAATTCTTGATGTTGTCAATTTTATAGATTCATGCACAGATATGAACCATGACACTATTGCTATGCCATTGAGCCTGTACAATTATTTTGAACAATCATTTCTCATATGTACTGTATTCACTTCTGTTAATAAACATGTTCATATGTTTTTACCTCATGGGTTAACTGCCTCATTTAAAGTCCCAACTCCCTTTGTTTTTTGTAACATCTTACATATACAAAAAAAAAATGGGCTAACGGCACTGTTTCGTTTTTTTTTTTGGAAAGTGTAATTTTTCCAAAAAAATTGCGTGTGACATAAAATATTGCAACAACTGCCATCTTATTCTCTAGGGTCTCTGCTAAAAAAAATATATATATAATGTTTGGGGGTTCCAAGTCATTTTCTAGCAGAAAATACTGGATTTTTATTTGTAAGCAGCAAATGTCAGATACAATTTAGTCTATAAAGCGGAATTCCACCCAAAAGTGGAACGCTGGTTGGATTCCTCCCCCCCTCAGGTGTCACATTTGGCACCTTTCGGGGGGGGGGGGGGGGGGGAA
>BLSH010504687.1:1091577-1110326 GCA_018402905.1 Glandirana rugosa
CTTAGCGCCATTAAGCCTTTAAGCGCCATTAAGACGTTAACGCAATTAAGCCTTTAAGCGCCATTAAGCCGTTAACGCCATTAAGTCCTTTAAACCGTTAGCCTGGTCGGCTTTTAGGCTTTAAGTCTTTAAGCCTTTAGGCTTTTAACCTTTTTTGATTCTTATAAACTTTATTATTGATTGATTATTGATAATTTAATATCCATAACCTTAAGGGAACTTTCAAACCGATTTGAATTTAGACTTTAAATCGTGATTATCAGTATGAAAGTTCTTTTAAAGTTATGGATGGCATATATGAGCTCATATTCGGCTGGGCTTATATTCGTGATTGTCAGTGTAATGTAATGGGCCCTGCAATTTCCCACCCTAGGCTTATACTCGAGTCAATACGTTTCCCCAGTTTTATGTGGTAAAATTAGGTGCCTCGGCTTATATTCGGGTCGGCTTATACTCGAGTATATACGGTAGGTATTGAAATTTTCTTGAAAGTATGACTATTAGTGCTAAATTTCAGATTTAAGTTTAGCCAAACTTTCAAGGGAATTCCAATACCTATAATTTAATAGTTATTAGTTAGTTATTATTTCAAATATTCTTAGTTTTTTCCAATTTTCGGATTTCCGAATTTCTGAATTTCGGATTTTCGGCTGGTCCGATTGCCAAATTTCCTGAATTACCGCAATTGCCGAATTACCGCGAATTTCCGAATTAACGCAATTGCAGAATTACCGCGAATTTCCGAATTACCGCGATTCGGAAAAACAAAAATTCGTCCGAATTGCCGAATTTTGCAAAATTCGGTAAAAACGAAATTCGGAACGAAACGAATTGCACAAGCCTACTTTCTAGACAGCAGCAGAACCCACCAGAAAGGCCGGGCCTACGCTCGCCTGCCAGACACACTTCTCGGGGGGAACCAGCTAACGCTCCCGCCTCCCTGCCCCTGACGCAAAAGAGGCCAGGGACCCTGGTGGCGCCAGGGCCTACAAACGGCAGTCCCCTGCCTTCCCTGCCTCACTCTTTTGGGCGGCGGAGTGGCTGCCCCCCCTTTGCGCGCACCACAAGGCCCAGACGCTCGAGGCCCTGCCTCCGCCCATGGGTCCAGCGCTCTTGTTGAGCGGGGGGCCACTCGCCCTGCACGCGGGGGTGCCTTTTGCCATCAACCCGCACACCATTGCCCAGGACCAGACGGAGACTGCGCTCCTGGGAAGAAAGTCCCACATCGAGGCAGTTCCCCGACTTACAGATGAGCCGTAACACTGTGTGCAGCAATGAAGGTACATGGCCAATTTGAAAAGTACCGCCCCCCGTCGCTCCACGAATGCTGCAATTAGGAGGGCCGCTGCCCAGCCCAAGCCCTCGCCACCCGTCCAGCGTACCTCTGCTACCTCACTTCCAGTAGCGGAATGGAGTCCCGCCGTACACGTAGCGCGGGCCTCGTGCGTGCACTTGTTAACGCCTTCGCTCTCGCACCATGTGGCCAGGCCATAGATCTCCGTAACCTGGGTTCGGTTGCGGCAGCTACTGGAAGCCGACCGCTGGGGAGGGAGCCAGAACATCCACCCCCCCCGGCTACCGGAGGGCCCCTCACCTATACCAGGTACCATGCCGCACCACTGGCTGCAGTATACCTTGCTCTCTACCTTGGTTACCCCATGCTTGACTTGCCCAGTAGAGCTTTTCTCGTAGCTTTGCTTCATACCTCACCTCGGCCCATACTGACCCAAGTTCTTTGGAATAGGCCAGGACCAACATGCACTCCTTTCAATGACTTCAGACCAGGCTTAGAATAGTTGACGCAACTTTACTGAGAAGTCTTGGCCATTACAGTCCAACATGACACAATGCTCACATCCTAACCCTAACCACCGCTCATTGGCTGCCCAGGGCTAACTCTACAAGGTAGTAGTCCACATTGGTGTCCTGCACGTGCTGGTGGAATCCCCGAAACACAGCCTTCACCTATATCTCCGGTGGATAGGCTGGATCCAAAAAGCCCGGCAACAGCAGCGCACATTCTCACTCTTTCCCTCACAGCCTGGGGCAGCCGCTAACTAAAGGCATACTCCTGTAGGCAACCTGCCTACACTCTAGCCGCTTCCAGGCGCAGGTTTCATGGCCCGTCGGCTCTGTGGCTTCTCGCTGGCTTCGCCAGTCTGCGCGCTTGCTTCCCGTGCCGTCCCCCAGCCTGGGAAGCGGCGCGAAATGTGTCGGCGCAGAGCCGCTGAAGAGCAGGAGTCATAGCGCCAAAGGGGCCCAACAGAGAGCGCTGGCAAACGGCTGGGCCACGGGGCCTCAGCGGCATGTAGGATGGGGGACTAGCTAGGTGGGGGTGGCGTCTGGGCGTTGCTTTGCTGTGCTAGGGGACCGGATGCGTGGCAAACTCCTGAGGGAAAGAGAGAAGAAAGAAAGTGCCCTTTTGAAAGAAGGGGGCAGAAAAGGAAAGCGGTGCGCAAAAAATGGGGGCTGGACTGGTGATTTTGGAGGAGCTACGTGTGCAGGAGGGCTTGCAGAGTGCTGAGGTAAAAAATGAATGTAAAAGAGGCATAGAGGAGAGTCACCCCTGCTGGAGGAAAAAGCCTACAGCACCTGGTATTCCCAGGCGGTCTCCCATCCAGGTACTAACCAGGCCCGACCCAGCTTAGTTTCTGAGATCAGATGAGATTGGGCATATTCAAGGTGGTGTGGCCGAAGGCAGAGACAAAGCTCTCTCCCATGCCTCTTGTACTTTTCACCGGCAGCCTGGCCCCGCCTTCCCTTGACTTTACTCCACTCAGTTGTGTCTTTTTCAGAAGCATCCCCACACACCCGTCTTGGTCTCTCCTCTCCGGCTCGGCTCGCTCTCTCCCCTCAACCCCTGCCTCCTGCTGCTTTGCTCCCTCTTTAACCTCTTCCTGCTTGCACCTTCTCAGCCTGCCCTCCAAGGCTCCTTTCTGCCTTCCCCTGGCCTCATTTCTTTAAACCCTTTTCGCTAACAGGTCTTCCCACCACAGGAGCAGCATCAGGGTGCAAGCTTTGTAGATGCAGTCATTTTTAGGAGGGGTTCCCTGAGACCAGAAAGTTATTTCAAGTGTTCCTCTGTGTTGAAAAGGTTGAGAAACTCTGCTGTACAGTATAAACACAATATATAGATGAACTGTCACTGCTGTACAGTAAAAACACAATATATAGATGAACTGTCACTGCTGTACAGTATAAACACAATATATAGATGAACTGTCACTGCTGTACAGTATAAACACAATATGGGTGAACTGTCACTGCTGTACAGTATAAACACAATATATAGATGAACTGTCACTGCTATATACTATAAACACAATATATAGATGAACTGTCACTGCTGTACAGTATAAACACAATATATAGATGAACTGTCACTGCTGTATACTATAAACACAATATATAGATGAACTGTCACTGCTGTACAGTATAAACACAATATGGGTGAACTGTCACTGCTGTAAATAGACACAATGGAGTCCCTGGATTAGGACACTGACCAAGGGAACCAGTTATTAGTGAGCTTTATGGGAAATAACATTTCAGTAAAGCCTAAGGCTGGGTACACACTATGAAAAAATTGGAAGGAAAATGATGTACGAGGCACGATCTTTCGATTTTCGTATAGTGTGTACACAACTTTCAACATCCGATTCAGACTTTCCAAATGAAAATTTCCAAAGGAACAAACTCCAAAATATTTCTCATATGTGAACAGAACCAACAATTTCCATTACATGTGTACCATTTTCTTATGAGAAAAATCAGATACGAAAGACTGCACATGATTCCGACTAGCTGTGGAACATCGAGGAAAACCAGACGATCGTTCATCCGATTTTCTTATAATGTGTGCCCACCTTAAGCCCAGGATATACAGTAAGTGAGCCCCCTCACACCCCAGGCTCTTTATTGCAGAAAATAAAATCACACCTACCTGCCTGTGAGAGAGCCTATATATAGTCTCGAGTCCTGAGTAGGGTTGTCACATCATCCCTTTAATCCAGGACACATATGGATTACACAGGTTTTGTGGCTAATTTAATGCAGATAAGGCACCAAGTGAGTTTAATTACCACCTTAATCAGCCACAGAACCTGTGTAATTAATGTGTCCTGGATTAAAGGGATGATGTGGCAACCCTAGTCCTGAGGCAGGGCAGCAGAGTTTCTGGGTCAAGTCCTGTTGGAGGAGACCCCTGGGGCAGGATTACTGGAGGTGCCAATAAGAAGACATCAAGGTCCCAGCTGGAGCTTTAGCTGGGGGGCCTATTTTCAAAGTCTAGTCCTGGAATTGATTTGTGTGTGGAGTAGGGTTGCCACATCATCCCTTTAATCCAGGACACATATGAATTACACAGGTTCTGAGGCTAAGTTATTGCAGACAAGGCACCGAGTGAGTTTAATTACCACCTTAATCAGCCACAGAACCTGTGTAATTAGTATGTGTCCTGGATTAAAGGGATTAGGTGGCAACCCTAGTGTGGAGAAGCTCACTGGAGAGTGCCAGGAGAAAGTTGGAGGAAAAGTGTCCAGCTGTCCTGTGGTGGAGTGAGTCTGTTTCTCTCTCACTGGAGAGTGCCTGGTGGATATGGGCCCATAAGCCCATAAATAATCTGAGGCCTGAGCAGCAGGGTGTATTGTTCCTGGGTCCAGTCCTGCAGGAGGAGATCCCTGTCCAGGGGGCTCTGCCCCCTAGGGCAGATGTCTGGGAGAAAGCCTTCAGGAAGATACTGAGGTCCCAGCAAGGTTTAGCTGGGGGGGGGGGCAATTAGCAAGTCTAAATCGGGGGACCGTGAGTCTGCACCTCCCTCACAGGTACACCCTATCGACAAGTCGGTGTAAAACTTTCATTTCCCGTCTCATTAATGTGTTGAGACCCACTCAGTGAACTGTGTGTGCCGGTTACTTGCAATACACCCCTTTGAGTAACTTTAGACCAGGCAAGGGCAACGTTTAAATAACTTGAGAAAAATGCAAAATTAACATTTCAAAGTCCAACTTACAAGAACAGGATTTTCTTATGTCCCTGCTCCTAACTACAGGCCTGTGCTAGGTGAAGTCCAGCAGTGCTAAACCTGTCATCCCATGTCTCTTGTGCCTACATTATTTTGTTATTAGGTGTCCCTCATTTCCATCTCAGAAAGTTGGGAGGAATGCAATTATAATTCCTCATACAAATGGGCGTAATAGCAAAACGTCAGTACCGACGTCAGGCAAAAATCGGCATCAAAAATGCAATTTCGTCTCCGTTTTGCATTGGCTTTAATGCGTGTTAGTGAGCATCGGTGTCAATAGGCGTTTTGTTGAAAATAACATACCTCTGCTATTTTCTAACCTGAAAAAGCCGGCGCTGAAAACGCCGGTTAACGTCGCTATGGCGTTAATGTGCATTAGTGAGCGTTTTGCCGGCTCATCGTCAAAAACGCCATAACGCTACAGCCTTGGAACACGCTGGCCGTGGGTTCTACTTTCAGCTCACTAACGCCGACGCTATCTACAGCTAAAAACTTCAGTGTTTTTATGGGGCTATTGAATAACATGGAGAGCTGCAAAAAACATTCAAAAACACGGCAGTAAAAAATATCCGTATATATGAGGCCCACGTTTTTTTGAGGCACTCTCAGGCAGATGTAAGTCCTACAGAGGCATAGTCCAGTGCTGGTGTCTTCGCAGGTTCAGATGACTTTACATCCTGGTGGGGATAAGCAATATCTTTTTGCTCCAGGCGGGTGTCATTCGCCGTCTCTCTCCCTTACAATCACCAATTTAATCTTTCTCTTTCTTTTGGGCTCTCCACGGGGAATTCTCAAAGTTTCTGTTCTCCTTCTCTCTCTTCCTTTTCTTCCTCGTACCGGACCACTATCCCTCTTATATATCTCAGGACCAGTGGGCCGGACCCAGAGAAGAACACACCAAAAACCAAAGAACTGGGAAAAGCATTAAAGTGGTTGTAAAGGCTTTCTATGCATCCTATGCGTTAGGATAAAAAACCTTCTGTGTGCAGCAGCCCCCCTCAGCCTCCCCTAATACTTAACTGAGCCCCATCTCGGTGCAGTGATGTGCATGAGTGCCTTAGCTGTCCGGGACTCTTCCTCCTGACTGGCTGAGACACAGCAGTGACGCCATTGGCTCCAGCTGCTGTCAATCAAAGTCAGTTAGCCAATCAGGAGAGAGAGGGGTCCAAACTGTGGCTCCTTGTCTGAATGGTCACACGGAACTGTGGCTTGGTTTGGGTGCCCCCATAGCAAGCTGCTTGTTGTGGGGGCACTCGGCAGGAGGGAGGGGCCAGAAGCACTGGCGAAGGACCCGAGAAGAGGAGGATCAGGGCTGCTAAACCATTTCACAGAACAGGTAAGTATAACATAATGTAGTATAACAACGCTACGTCATCACGCATGCTTGCTGACCAGCAGGAGAGTCCGGTGTGTCCACACAGCTTGCTGTTTGTTTTATCGCTACATGCGAGTTTTTAAGCTTATTGCCCATTACGTTTTGTAGAGTGGTTTTGTTTACAAGTTATATAACTTGTGATCATGCTATTTAAACAAACGATTTTTACGGATTACGCTATGGGCATATATACATTTTATTTTTCATTATGCTGATGGATTAACCCTGACTGGATATGTGCCTGGCATTTGGAGTCTTCCTATTCAAAGGGATTTAATATGCACATTTGACCATATTAAATGATTATCCACCGTATCCAGTAAGAGGCTCATTTATCTGGTGTCACCCAGAGGTGGAAGCATTGAATATTGGGAATGTGGGGACACATATGGATTAACTGGATCGTGAATTGATTGTTCCGTGTATGGAAAAAATTAGTTTTTCAATACACCACCTGTAATGCCCTTACTGATGGGCTTTTATAGACTCATTATTTTTTGTTACAAATTAGTTTGGTGTCATCATAATAACACATATTATTCTATTTTTTGCTTTAACAAATACTGATTTGGGATTTAACCTCTTCCAGACCACCCACCGCATATGTACTGCGGCAGGACGGTCCTCCTGCGTGAAATCATGTACAGGTACGTGATTTCGTGCATTTAGTCTGGGATGCGCACGTGCGCTACCAGTAACCCTCTCCCTCTGTGATTGGACACAGTGGGAGCCAATCAGCGGGTCTGGCAGCCTCAGTGGGCATCGGTCACCCGCAATCGTTCACAAGAGAGACAGAACAAGGCAGACTGCCATTCTGTGGGGGAGGAAGATGGAGATCTTGTGTTTCTGCTAAACAGAAACACGCATCTCTGTGTTCCTCCAGTCACAGCATTCCCCCACACAGTTAGAAAGCACTTCCTAGAAGAACACTTAACCATTTGATCGGCCCTGATGTTAACCCCTTCTCTACCAGTGTCATTAGTACAGTTACAGTGCATCTTATTTAGCACTGATCACTGTATTAGTGTCACTGGTCCCCAAAAGTGTCAGGTGTCCGATTTGTCCACTGCAATGCCGCAGGCCCACTAAATACCGCTGATAACCGCCATTACTAGTAAAAAAAATAAAAATTCCATAAAATATCCCCTAGTTTGTAGATGCTATAACTTTTGCGCAAACCAATCAATATTGGGATTTTTTTACCAAAAACGTAGCAGAATACATATTGGCATTGACATTGACATATTTTTGTTTATAGCGCAAAAAATAAAAAAACACAGAGGTAATCAAATACCACCAAAAGAAAGCTCTATTTGTGGGGAAAAAATTACGTAAATTTTATTTGGGTACAAGGTCGCACGACCACGCAATTGTCAGTTAAAGTAACACAGTGCCGTATCGCAAAAAATGGCCTGGTCATGAAGGGGGGTAAACCTTTCCAGGGCTGAAGTGGCTAATCACCTGTTTATTGACCTAGTGCTGCTTCCATACATTATTACATTTTGCTGTTGGTGCTACAAATTGCTTAAGCGGCTGCTCATTTATAACATATATGCTCCAGCGCAAGTTTTCTATACAACTTTTTGATTAAGTATAACATGCTTGTTATTTTAAAGGATAAAAAACTAGACTTTAGTATCACCCTCAGCCCAGAGGTGCCCATGGCCATCCTCGAGAGGAAGTTACTGGCTATCAACGATCCTACCGAGGCTTGGGATTTACTGAGCAGGATAAAGGCCTTACAGGAGGTCAGGGGGCCTGGCCGCTGATACAAACATAAAATATAAGATTTTAATTTCCATTTTATAGCTAAACTGCAGATGCAGTATCTGACAAAAGTAAGTACACCCCTCACATTTTTGTAAATATTTTATTCTATCTTTTCATGTGACAACACTGAAGAAATGACACTTTGCTACAATGTAAAGTAGTGAGTGTACAGCTTGTATAACAGTGTAAATTTACTGTCCCCTCAAAATAACTCAACACACAGCCATTAATGTGTAAACTGCTGGTAACAAAAGTGAGTACACCCCTAAGTGAAAATGTCCAAATTGGGCCCAAATAGCCAAGGTCTCAGGTGTGAATGGGGAGCAGGTTTGTAACATTTGGAGTTATTGCTCTCACTCTCTCATACTGGTCTGGAAGTTTAACATGGCACCTCATAGCAAAGAACTCTGAGGATCTGAAAAAAAGAATTGTTGTCCTACATAAAGATGGTCTCTAGGCTATGAGAAGATTGCCAAGACCCTGAAACTGAACTGCAGCACAGTGGCCAAGACCATACAGCAGTTTAACAGGACAGGTTCCACTCAGAACAGCGCCTCACCATGGTCGACCAAAGAAGTTGAGTGCACGTGCTCAGCGTAATATCCAGAGGTTGTCTTTGGGAAACAGATGTATAAGTGCTGCCATACACACATGCTTGACACAATCTGAACCAAATACATTTCTTGACGGTTCCAGTAATCCATGTCTTTAGTCTGCTTGTCTTCATCTTTAGAAGAGGCTTCCTTCTGAGATGACAGCCATGCAGGCCTATTTGATGCAGTGTGCGGCGTATGGTCTGAGCACTGACAGGCCAACCCCTTCAACCTCTGCAGCAATGCTGGCAGCACTCATATGTCTATTTGCCAAAGACAACCTCTGGATATGACGCTGAGTACGTGCACTCAACTTCTTTGGTCGACCATGGCGAGGCCTGTTCTGAGTGAAACCTGTCCTGTTAAACTGCTGTATGGTCTTGGCCACCATGCCGCAGCTGAGTTTCAGGGTCTTGGCAATCTTCTTATAGCCTAGGCCATCTTTAGGTAGAGCAACAATTCTTTCTTTCTGATCCTCAGAGAGTTCTTTGCCATGAGGTGCCATGTTTAACTTCCAGTGACCAGTATGAGAGAGTGAGAGTGATAACACCAAATTTAACACACCTGCTCCCCATTCACATCTGAGACCTTGTAACACTAACGAGTCACATGACACTGGGGAGGGAAAATGGCAATTGGGCCCAATTTGGACATTTTCACTTAGGGGTGTACTCACTTTTGTTGCCAGCGGTTTAGACATTAATGGCTGCGTGTTGAGTTATTTTAAGCGGACAGCAAATTTACACTGTTATACAAGCTGTACACTCACTACTTTACATTGTAGCAAAGTGTCATTTCTTCAGTGTTGTCACATGAAAAGATAAAATAAAATATTTATAAAAAAAATGTGAGTAGTGTACTCACTTTTGTGAGACACTGTAGGATATCGTATGCGGAAAAGGAAAGAAAAGCCTCATAGTGTAAAACAAAAATGTATTAAAATATTTTTTAAAAGTTACACTTACAACAAGGCTGAAAATTTGTGCATGAAAATATAATCTGGTGGCGATGTCACTCATCCAAACAGTCGGGTGGCGTTACGAGGATTCTCCTATCCGATGCGTTTCCACGTAAATGTCATCTACTGGGAGTGGAGGATCCTCCGTACACTCGTTTTCAGAAAAGTTATAGCGTCTGCAAACGATGGGATACTTTTATGGAGTTTTTATTTATTTATTTTTGTTTTACTAGTAATGGCGGTGATCAGCGACTTAGAGCGGGACTGCGACATTGCAGCGGACAAATCGGACCCTAAGTGACACTTTTTTGCGGACCAGTGACACTAATACAGCGATCAGCGCTAAAAAATATGCACTGTCACTTTGTTGACACTGGCAGTGAAGGGGTTAATATCAGGGGCGATCAAAGGGTTAAATGTGTCCCTAGGGAGGCTTACTCACTGTGTGGGGCGTGCTTTAACTGTGGGAAGACAGAGATCGGCGTTCCTGCTTAGGATAAACACAGGATCTCTATCTACCCTTCTAGTGGAACAGCGATCTGCCTTGTTTACATAGGCAGACCGTTGTTCTGCCTCTCTCAGGAACGATTGGTGGGTCCTGGCAGACTTTGGGTCAGTCGGACCCGCTGATTGGCTTCTGCTGTGTCCAATCACAGCGCGAGCGGGTCACCGGCGGCGCATCCCAGACCCGGAAAAGCAGAATGACGTACCTGTACGTCATTCTGCGCACAGGAGCCACCGCCCCGCAGTAAATGTACGTGGAGCGGTCAGCAAGCAGTTGTATACTGCTGGACGTTTTTTCCCCCCTGCAAGGTAGAGTCATAATATGCTAGTATGCATTGCATACTAGCACATTATTTGAAACGCACCTTAAAACAAAGCTGTTCCAGCACCATGATGTCAGCACTGCAGGCGCTCCCATCTTCACCCGTCTTGCTTCCGGGTTCGCGGGCTATGGCTCTGTGACTGGCCGAAGCCATGATGACGTCACTCATCATGGGCGCAGGGAGCCGCTGTTCACGGCACAGGGCTCCAAAGGAACGGTACGGGTGGCTGTTCCTTCAGAGCGCATGCACCGGTGATGTCACTGGCTGCATGTAATGGAAATATCTTCTAAACTGTGCAGTGTGCACGTTTAGGAGATATTTACACCAGCTATAGGTAAGTCTTGTTATAGGCTTACCTATATAGGTAAAAGTCAGTAAAGGAAGTTTACTTCCTCTTTAACGTGTAAGTTCACCTTTACAGAAATATCTGTAAGCTGACAGAATGGTCCCGCTGACCTGGAGTCCGGCGATTACCCACACTGACCGGGTTGCCGCTTCACTTGTATGTGGATTAGAAATCCCCTGTGGCCCAATCTCATAAACGTACCTCGTAGAGGTATGTATAGGAGGCAATCTAATTGGTTCAGAGCCATCACAAGATGCTGCCTGCAAGACTTTTTTTCCCGTCCTGCGAGTGCACCGCCCCACTCGGGAGCACTCGGGCTTTCACATTGGGGTGGATTGGGGGGCTTTTTTCAGGCGCTATTTTTAGCACCAAAAAATCACCCCAGTGTGCAAGGGGTCTAAGGCTTCTTTCACACGGATGTTCCGTTCAGCTCCGCCTGTCCATTTTTTCAGGCAGACCTGAACGGACGCTCCATGCAACCCTACGGAGCGATGGAAGTCAGCAGAGACATGTCCACTGACACCCGTCGTTCTCCGATCCGCTCAAGACCCGTAAAGTCTGACGGAGGAAATCCCCATTTTTACATCCGTCTACAGATCGGATTGGATGACAACGGACAGAAGGATCCGTTGTCATCTGATTTGCCACAGGGGAGAGCGGAGCTCTGACAGATCCGTCTCTGCACAGAGAGTGGAGATGGATCCATCGTCTCAGAGGGGATCAGCGGATTGATTCCCGCTGAGCAAACGGAGCTTGCTAGCGGACACAGCCGTGTGAAAGGGGCCTAAAGCTGAATTACACTTTAACCGCTTGCCGACCGCTGGTCGGCAATTGACGGCGACAGAATGGCTCTGTAACGCAAATCGCCGTCATACGACGGCGGGCGCGATACAGAGCCATTGTGAGCGCGCGCGCGCTCACTGTGTACGGGGGGGGGCCAGGGAGCGGGTGCGGCGGCTTCGATTGCCACCGGCCACCCGCGATGCCCCCCCCGGAGCGAATGAGCGGAGGTCCGTGTATGTAAACACGGACCTCCGCTCTGTGTGAGGGGGAAGGGCTGTGATCACAGCCTTCCTGTAAGTGAAGGCTGTGACCACTTCCTTTCCCCAGCTAGGCAAGTCCCCCCACAGTTAGAACACGCCCAGGGAACATAGTTAACCCTTAGAGCGCCCCCTGCAGGTTAACCCCTTCACTGCCAATGGCATTTACACAGTAATCAGTGCATTTTTATAGCACTGATCGCTGTATAAATGCCAATGGTCCCAAAAAAGTGTCAAAACGTTCCGACATGTCCGCCCCAATATTGCAGTACCGCTAAAAATCGCAGATCGCCGCCATTTTTAGTAAAAAATAAAAAAAATTTAAAAACCCCAAAAATGAATTCTCATCATCCGTAAACGTGGCCACTTTTGCGCAAACCAATCAATAAACGCCGATTGCGATTTTTTTTTATCGCAAATATGATGAAGAATATAAATTGGCCAAAAACGGTGAAAAAAAATGTTTTTTTATATTTTTTGTTTGGATTTGTATGTTAGCAAAAAGTAAGAAATTTGGGTTTTTTTGCAAAATTGTCGCTCTTCTTTTGTTTATAGCGGCGATCAGAAATGACGCAGCGGTGATCAAATACCACCAAAAGAAAGCTCTATTTGTGGGAAAAAAAGGACGCAAATTTCGTTTGGGTACAACGTCGCACGACCGCGCAATTGTCAGTTAAAGCGACGCAGCGCCGAATCGCAAAAAGGGCTCCGGTCCTAAAGCTGGAAATCCTTCCGGTCCTTAAGTGGTTAATTGAACAAGCTGAAGTTAGAAGCTGATTGGCTACCATGCACAGCTGCACCACATTTTGCACTCTCCAGCCTTAAGCCTCTTACACGCAGTGCGAAGGTCGTATGAAAACAGTCGTACAACCGCTTGTTGTACGATCATCCGACCATTAGTATGCGCACAGCCGACGTGCGACGGTTGTACAACAGGAGTTGGATGAGCAGACTAGAAAACTTTGGTTGTACAACAAGCGATCGTGGGACCGTTGTATCGTGTGTACAGAGAAGTTGGTCCAACAAGTTGTATGTGCAAAACACGCATGCTCAGAAGTCAGGAACGCCCGGAAGTGTCAGTTCGCGTAAACCTATGTTCCTAATTCACTAATTACATTCACCTGAACTTCATTCTAGCTCACTATGAAATACTTACCTTGGAAAAAAGCTGTTGCAGCGGTCACGGCACACCGGGTCATGTGATTGGCGTATCCGCACTGGGAGCTGTCATTTACGCCACGCCAACAGAAGAAATGGCACCCTGGGCCACCCCGGGTGCCGGTTCTTCAGTGCACATGTGCCCATGACATCGGCACATGCAGATACAGGGAATATCTCCTAAACTGTACAAGTTTAGGAGATATTCCCGGAACCTACAGGTAAGCCTTATTATAGGCTTACCTGTAGTTTAAAATGGTTGTCATGAGTTGACAACCACTTTAACACATTCGGCTTGGTCGTACGACCGCTCAGTGCATGTCAGTATGCACTGAGCGTCCGTCGCACCGTGTGTACAAGGCTTTGGTAAATCACCCCCAGAGTTTATGAAAGCTATAGATCTATTAGTGGTCAGTTTATTGTCACTTTCACTTGCTGCATTCCCATTCCTGGACTGTCACCCACAGCCAGGCAACTGACATTTTCAGAACAGTGGGCAAACAATGGTTTCCTTCATGACAGGTGCACTTTTGTTCCAGAAGGTCATGGCCCAGTACAAAGTATAACTTCATCAGTCTTATTTCACTATGAGGACAGAGAGTGTTATTATTGACATCTACAGGCCACTTCCCCGCCATCTCCACAGAGAGTGAGACTGGCCGCGGTGCATTGTGGGCCGGGGTTGGGTGAGCTCAGGCCGCGCTGCATGCTGGGAGCGGCCCGGCCGGGTTGATTAGCGCGCGCGCGGCCCCGCCCCTTCCTTTTCCCGAGCAGAGAGCCGAGCACGATGGGCCACCAGCAGCTGTATTGGAGTCACCCGAGGAAGTTCGGCCAGGGATCCCGCTCCTGGTCTGTGTCCGCCGGGTGTGGGGACCTTCAGGGAAGGGGGGAGGGGAGGACGGGCTCGGTGGGGCTGTGCTGGGTGATAGGGAAGGTGGAGGAGGGGGGTAGGCCTCATGGGGCAGCAGCATGGCGGCCGGGGACAGGGATGGCGGCGCCTATTGTGGGGGAGGAATGGGGTGTGCACGGCACTTACCAGGACCGGGCCTCCTCCTAGGATGGGAGATGGGGTGGAGGGTATTCTGTCTGTCACAGGGGCCTGGAGATGAGAGTAAACCACACACAGGGTAAAGCCCAGCTATCTGATCAGCACAAGGGACCCCATCAGTGTGATCTGTCCCTTGTGCTGGGGGGGGGGGGGCATGACATTTGTTGTATCCTGTTCTTCCAATTCCCCCATTATCTTCCAGGGTGGCAAGAGTTAACCACTTCAGCCCCAGAAGTTTTTTTCCCCCTTCCTGACCAGGCCTTTTTTTGCGATACGGCACTGTCTCTTTAACTGACAATTGCGCGGTCGTGCGACGCTGCACCCAAATAAAATGAACCTCTTTCAAATAGAGCTTTCTTTTCATTGTATTTGATCACCTCTGCGGTTTTTATTTTTTGCACTATAAACGGAGCAACAATTTTTTTTTTTTTTTCTGCTATCAAAAGCATCCAATAAAAGTGTTAAATAGAATGCTAATTTCTTTATCAATTTAGGCCGATATTTATTCTGCTACGTGTTCTTGGTTAAATAAAAAAAATTCTGATTGGTGTATTGATTGGTTTGGGCCCACGTGCATTTGATTTAAATTTTACCACCTCAGCCGTTAGGACCAGAGCACTTTTTGCGATTCGGCACTGCGTCGCTTTAACTGACAATTGCGCGGTCGTGTGACGTTGTACCCAAACTAAATTGGCGTCCGTTTTTGCTTTTAATTCATATCCAAAAATAATTGTATAAAAACACCATTTTATTCATCAGTTTAGGCCCCTATATATTCTACATATATTTGGTATAAAATCGCAATTGGCATATTGATTAGGTTGCGCTAAAATTATAGCGTCTACAGATTTAATTTATGGCGGGTTTATTTACATTTTTTTTCTAGTAATATCGGCAATCAGCGATTTTTAGGGGGACTGCAACATTGCGGTTGACAGATAAGACACTTTTGACATTTTATTTTTTGTGACCATTGATCTTTATACAGCGATCAGAGCTAAAAACAGCCACTGATTACTGTATAAATGTCACTGGCAGGGAAGGGGTTTACACTATGGGGGCAATCAGAGGTGTTCCCTGTGTGGGGGGTGGCGTCACTGGGGAAGGAGAGAGATCGCTGCTCCCATATACTGGGAACATACAATCACTCTCCTCTCCCCTGTCAGAACGGGATCCGGGTTAACATACACGGAACCCCGTTCTGTCACTGCAGGGGAGCAATTGCAGGTAGCCGGCGGACATAGTCCGTCCCATGCATTGATTGGCTCCCCTGCTAGCTTCCCGCAGTGCGCTCTCACCGTCAAATGACGGCGATTCGCGCAGGAGAGCCATGTGGAGGGGAATTGGAAAGGGGTTAAAGAGCAATGGTCATCTCTGTCCCGCAGCGGCTCCTCTGACCCGCTTTTGACTCACCGACAGTTCTATTCACTTTAATGGGACGGCTGGTGATGCAGCAGTGACACAACAAGGTGAGGGACGTGGCAGCAGCAGGTGAGTGGATGCCCTCTAACAGGCGCTGCCGTGATCTGAAATGACAGGTGCTCTTTAAATGTAAGGAGTTATTCTTGCTGGTAGTTAAGATCTTTAATATTTGCAAACAAAATTAAGGTTTCCGATTTAGAATAATACGTTGTCAGGTTAGTAAAACAGCGATATCAGAATTGATAAAATCATACAGTTTGTATTGCACATAGATATGCAAAACAATGGGATAAAGAAATATTCCTGAACTTTATTTATCTCATGGTTACTGTGACATTGTGTGACTGCATCAATGCAGTGCATGTTATCTCAGTTTACAGAGCTTGGATTCATTGAATGAGTTTACCAAAGATGTAAATATTGCAGCATATACAGCCTCATGTACATAACTAAGCTCGATTTCATGCTGAATAAACTAAATTATTAATGTGTCTTCTAGAAAACTACTTTTAGATAGATTTTTACTCCAAAAGGATTTTATTAAAATACATTTGATTAAAAATAAATGCTTTAAGTCTAAAAAAATTATGTAAATCAAAAATCAGATTTAAAAAAAAAAAATAAAAAAAATGTTTAAATATTTTTATCCACCCTGGTTTGTGCAAAAGTTATTGCGCCTTCAAAATGGGGGATAAATGTATGTTTTGGGTTTTTTTTGGCTACTAACCATGTGGGGGATATGGACACTGGTCAAAGGTGTTCCTGATTATTAGGAATCGGACCCTTCTCTTCCCCTCTTAAAGAACAGAGCTCTGTATTGTTTACATAGGCAGACTGCAGTTCTGTCATTCCTGAGGACGATTGCGGTTTGCCAACGGCTATCGCGGTCACTGGCCCTGCTGATTGGCTCCCGCTGTGTCCAGTCACAGTAGGAGTGGGTCTCTAGTGGCACATGCCCCAGACCAGGGAGCGTGAGCAACATACAGGTATGTTTCGTGCAGCCGGGCCGCCCTGCAGCTGTATATGTGCTGTGGGCGGTTCCGGAAGTAGTTAAAGTCAAAATGAAGGCAAACCTCATTTAGGATAGTAAGGCCGCAGCCACGCGCTGCTTTTATTTTGGTGTTTGTGTGGCCCATTTGCCTGAATGGCCTTCCCCGTGACAAACATGCAGAAGTGGTTCCTGGACTTTTTTGACGCTGAGCCTTGTGTTTTTTTGCAATGCGTGTATTGCGGTATGCTGCCCACCCCTGGGGTTGGGGCTAAGGATTAAAATGCTGTGCATGTGTGGGCTTTGAGTTTTTCTTTATGGGCGAGTTTCTGCAACGCCAAGGTGTGAGTAGAGTCCAAAGCTGGGTGCACACGAAGAGCCGGATCACTTGTGGAAAGCGCTGTGTGATCCATGTGATCTGGCTGCGGTGTGATTTCAGCCCATTCATTTCAAATGGGCTGAGATTGCATGCACTAGTTTTGGTGAACGTCACCATCAGATCACATGATGCTTCTGTATTGTGCAGCAAGGGCATTGTTTGCAACTTGCATTTGGATTGCACTGACACCTGCTGCAGATTGTAAGATCAGGGCGTTTTTGTATGTGGTGCTGGAAACTGCACGGGATTGCCAGTCTAGTGTGAATGAGCTCTGAGGTTTTTTTGTGCAACCTCCTGGTTGAACAGAAACCCCAATCCGCCCCACAAACCCCCCTCCCTCCCAGTGAGACTACATAAGTCAGTGCTGCAGCAGCTGATTGTTAGTTTTGCAGGTCTAGCGATTGTTTTTTGTTGGACAGAGAAAGCTACGTGCTTTTGCTGAACCAGCCAAATTTCAATGTGTATACCCAGGTTAAAATGTTTTATAAAGCCTAAACATTCCTTGCCACCATAAAGCAGACCTCCGCCACCCCTTTAAAAATTAAGTCAGCAGCTACACATACAGCAGCTGTTTACTTTTAACATTAGGACACTTACCTGTCCTGGAGTCCAGCGATGACTCACAGCAGTGGAGCCTTTTGGCTTTGCGGCTGGGCCCCTACTGCGCATGTGCGAGCCGCCGCTGTGCTTACTGGCTCGGCGGCGGGGAAACAAGCAGGGAGCCGGGCTGCTGATCTTATTCGTCGCGACCCAGGCTCCCGAATGTGAGACGCCTGTCAGACAGGTATCCTCTCCTCCCTCCACCCCGAAAGGTGCCAAATGTGACACCTGAGGGGGTGAGGAGGAATCAAATGAGCGGAAGTTCTGCTTTGGTGTCTAACTCCGATTTAACCACCGGCCACAGTACATATACGGTGGCAGGTCAGCTCTATTGTGCGAAATATCGTTATGTACCACATTTCATGCAATAGACAGCGTGCGCTGATAGGCTCCCCCTCTGGCCAATCAGTGGGTCCGGCGAATGCTAAGTGTGCCTGCCTCTGGAGCGAGCGCGGGTGGCCGAACAGCGCTCTGACGGAAGCCACTAAAGGCGAATCCCCGTTCTGACAGGGCAGGACACAGACCTTTTCCTGCTAAGCAGGAAGACAGATCAATATGAGTCCATCCCCACACGCAGTAAGAGCACTCTCTAGGGATACTTAACCCTTTGCCCCTGATAACCACTTCCCTGCCAGTGTCATTTATACAGTGACAGTGCATATTTTTAGCACTGATCACTGTATTGCTGTCACTGGTTCCAAAAAGTGTCAGGTGTTCGATTTGTCCACCGCAATGTCGCAGTCCTGCTAAAAATCACTGATCGACGCCATTACTAGTAAAAAAAAAATAAAATAAAAATTCCAAATCTATCCCATAGTTTGTAGACACACTTTTGTGCAAACCAATCGATATACACTGATTAGGATATTTTACCAAAAATATGTAGCAGAATACATATTGGCCTAAAGTGATGAAGAAATTCAAAATTTTTTTACATTTTATTGGATATGTTTTATAGCAGAAAGTAAAAAAAAAAAAATTTTTCAAAATTGTCATTTTTGTATATATGGCGCAACGAATATAAAACACAGAAGTGATCAAATTCCGCCCAAAAAAAGCTATTTGTGGGGGAAAGGACATCAATTATATTTGGGTACAACGTCACATGACTGCGCAGTTGTCAAAGTAATGCGGCTCCGTATCCCAAAAATCGGCTTGGTCATGAAGGGTTGTAAATCTTTCTGAAGTGGTTAGGGTAAAATGTTTAGGCATCAGAACCCCC
>BLSH010504687.1:1123393-1144557 GCA_018402905.1 Glandirana rugosa
CTCCTGGCGAGACGACTAGGAACGACTCGGTTGCCTACTATCTAGACAGAGGTGTTTGACGCCGTTACCTAGACGGTCTCGCGGCAAGAGGAGATACCCCTTTAGCCTGGCAGACATGTAACAGTAGGCTAGGCGAGGGGTCTGTCTACCTTTTTGGAATCTCAATGGCCATTGCCATAAAGATGCTCAGAAAGTCCTGTCGTGGACCTCTCTCGCGTCGAGGTAGGAAGAGGGTCCTTTGTGACGTCAGTTAGAAATTTTCAGGTGGAGGAAGGTGGTACCGGAGTCAACAAATAGCTCGTGGAGGTCGGTACGACTTTCTATATTCGTTTGTATCATTAGAAATAAACTACCAACAGAGGTTGTGAGACAGTCAACAGTAAATGGCTTCAAACATGCTTGGAATAAACATAAATCCATAGTCAGACAACAAGGTTAATGTAAAAAAAAAATATAAATAAAAAATAAAAATAAATAAATAAAAAGGGGCAGACTCGATGGACTACTCAGTCTTTTTCTGCTGTCACTTTTTTATGTTTCTTAGTTAGACTTACCGGTAACGGTATTTCTACTAGTATTTCAGGACAGCGTCGATGACCATCCCTTGAGTTATAAGTGTTAAATGGCACGAGATTACTATGTTTGCTTATATCTTTCAGCATGGCTGGAGGTGCTCGATAAACAACTGAGGCCATGGTGGAAGGAGGTGGACTTTTAAAGATTGACTGCAGTGTTTCCTGGGAGAAGGATGGAGCTGCGCTCTCTCCAGGTGCTGTCCTGAAAGACTCGTAGAAATACCGTTACCGGTAACTCTAAGGTTTTTCCATCTGTCTGGGGAGCGGATCGGATGACAATGTACAGACGGTCCGATTTCCCCATAGAGGAGAACGGCGCTCTGGCAGATCCATTGCCGCAGTTTGTGGAGACAGATCTATCATCCGTTGGCTCAGCAAGGATCAGCAGAGCGGTCCTCGCTGAGCAAAAACTGACGCCGCACACGGCACGGCTGTGTGAAAGGGACCTTATTTTAAATGCAAGTGTGAGACCAAGTCCCTCATTATTTTGTGTTTACTCAGCCAGACAGGATCACTTTAAGATTGCTGATATTTCACACTGTCAGGCCTCCGTGCTTGGTGGCAGGAGCCTCCCGACCCTACTCTCTCCTTAACTGGGGCAGTGTCCCTGGGGATTGCCTAAAATAGGGAACTTGGGCCTCCTCAACCTCTGGTTGGAGGGGGGATGAGGAGGGACTCCTCCCTCTTATTTCTACGTTCTGCATGGGGGAGCCACAGTGGAGGCTTATTCCCTGTCCCTGGAGGTATTTGCAGTGTCTGCATTTACCGGTGGGGTTTGTTTTCACCCCTCTTCCTAGAGTCATAGAGTACCAGAGGCGTGCTTCACTCGAGGGGCCGGGAACACCAGAGGCGCTTTATTTCCGGTCTGGAGACCTCTGTGTGATGCAGTGGCCATCTTAGTTGTGGGTCGCCGGTGTCCTGGGGAAAGCTGGAAAACGGAAGGGGGGGGGGGGGCACTGCACCAAACCACAGGATCAGATCCGGGACCTGCAGGGATGGACAGGGGCGGTGTCAAATTGGCGTTCTGGTGCACTTAAGGACGTGGCAAACCCAGGACTCCCTGCACATCATTTGAGGTGGCTGCTGCAGAGGAAGAGGGTCAGGACACTTGCGCATCCTGGCCCTAAGGTAAGCAAGTGATAGAGGGTTATCAGCTCTGTTACCTGACATTGGTGAAGGGGCACTAGTGGTAGCTTTGGTTTTGTACACTGAACAGCTTGCCAGGTGTGGCGGTCACCGGTGGTCTTCTGTCTCTACCTTGTGTTTTATAGTGTTGCGCCTGGCAATTTCTTTACTGCTCTGTGTTTGCTTGTGCCTTGCAGGGCAAGAGCCTCGAAGAGAAAGATAGTGCAGTCCCTGGGGAAGTCCCCAAAAAGAAATGTGCCTCATGCAAACAAATTGTCATTCGCCTGGAAAAAGGGGTTTGCCAAGACTGCGTAGATGCATTAACTAAGGAACTAGCTCTGTTTAGAAAATTGCTAGATGTCATGAATTCAGAGATGGTCTGAGCCATAGGTGCTGGAAGTCCCAAACTTGGAGACTCTTGAGTTCTGCCCCCTAGGATCCCTGAGCAGCGCCTGCTGAAAGCGGACTAGTTTCCCCATAGGTTGAGAGAATTTCCAGCTTGGAGGGCATGGGGGTTGATTTACTAAAGGCAAATCTTTTTCCTTTTATATCCCCCTCGGATCTACAGTGACTGCCCTTCCAAGTGCACTTGCAGTGCAAAGTGGATTTGCCTCTAGTGAATAAACTCCCCTGTCTCTCAATTTGTGAAGGAGACTGTAAGTGCAGTGGTGAATCCACATGGTGGCAGTGAAGAGCCGCAAGGACCAGAGCCTGCAGTATTACTTTTGAAAGAAGGTGAATATTTCTTTGCCAAACTGTGCAGTTGTTAATGGTTAATTGCCTGTTGTGGAACCCTGTACCCATTGTGTCACCTGAAAAAGTGACAATCACTGTTATAGATGCTCCTGTTATGCCTGACCCTGTGAATGGGCCCCCAATTGTGCCTGCTTTGCTTGATTCTGCAAATATTCCTCCCGGTGTGCCTGTAAATGATGTGGCTGTCCTAGCCGAGGCTAAGCTAATATCTTCCTCTAGGTCTAGGGTAATACTGATGTCAATAATGTCCCTGCCTCTGTTCCATTAATCTACTCTGTGGCCCTAAGGGGTATTCGGGGTTCAAGACAGCAACAAGAAGTGCTTTCCTCAGGGGGTACCTTTTTTAAAAGGAGGAACGTGGCACAAATAAGGTGGTTGGAAGAGGGGCTTCCCCAATAGAGAAGTAATTGATTGTATTCTAGAGATGAGTTTCAAGGCTGAGGTTTTTTCTTTTTTTTTCTCCCTTGGGCTCTTCTGAGTACAATGTTTCCTTTATAAAGGCTGACAGCCTTGATATTTTTTGGTTGTAATATGACAGGGATTGGAGGGGGTCACCTAGGTGGGAGGGTTTGTTGCCCAAACTGGCGTCTATGCAACCCCTGTTCAAAACAGTTCCTTGTGAGGAACAAATCCATCCCTGTAGCTGAGCTAGCGGTATGGCTAGGGTGTTTTGGGGATGTGTTGGGTCCCCTTTTGAAAGAGGGATATGGACGGGAGGTTGGACTGCAGCGGTTAAACTCTGTTACAATGTGGTAAAGCATCTCGCCTCCTCTGCATTCATATTTAGGAACCAGGTTGGTGGTCTTTTATGCAGGCCAGAAGTTTGCCTCCACTGTGGCAATAAGGGGCATTTTGCCTCTTCTTGCTCAGAGGCAAAATATTCTCTCTGCCAGGAGACTGGGCACATTGCCAAAGACTGCAAAAGGATTCGCTGCAACCTTTGTCTCAGATTAGGGCATTCATATAGCTAGTGTCCTGAGCCTTTACACAATCAAGCAGATCTGATGCAAGAATTTTTTAGGATGGATGCAGAGGAAGAGAGTGAGGTCTCTGCTTTGCAGGCACCAGCTGTCGCAGTGCCACGCCCTCAAAATACGTGTGCTGTAGTGCCAGCAGTTGTACCAGTGGAGTCAGAGTTTAGGGGTACTCCTGTGTCTGTATCTCCCCCTGTGGTCGCGCCTACCTCTGTTATTGTGTCTACATCTACCCAGGTGTTGTCTACCTCTCTTATTGTCTCTTCCCACTGTTTACGTCCAAGTTAGCTGAAGCAGCCTAGGGGGCTGGGTGGGTAGATCATAAAGTTTGGAGTTTCTCTGTTTGCTCTCCAAGTTCTTCTCTCTCGGTGCCCTGTCTGGCTCTGGGGAGGGAGTCTGCGGGGTCTGTAGGTGGGGAGGCTGGTGAGCAGGAGGATCTGGTCTCTGGAAAGGGAGGGGTGGTAGGAAGGAAGAAGGGCAATAGGCCTGTTCTCTCTTCTGCCTCATCTATCAGCTCTTCTCTATGGGTGGATGACTTACCCCTCTCAAATAAGTTTGGGACTCTGTCCGGGGCTGAGGAAGAATCTGCGGGTTCTTGTTCCCCGATGGAGGGGGGGGGGTCTCTGAAGGAGTAGGCCCCCCCTTTTTTTTTTTTTAATGTAGTCTTTATAATTTTCATGGTAAACAACACAAGTTTAAACAACAATAAAGCATAGACATCCAGATCCATGTACACATCATTATGATCTAATGAAGCCATGACGGAACAGGGTCCACATTGGAACCCACGAGTCGTATAACCAGTTAGGACTAATTAGCCTGAGCAAACCTCCTTAGCGTACTCTCCTTTGTCTGCCATTCGTGAATGGCTGAACCTCATTAACATGGATAGCAGTGTTTCAGAACATTTAGAAAGGGGAATAAAAGTTGGGGGGGGGGGGGGGGACAGAAATAAGGAAACAACTATGTACTCCATGTATCCATCTATTAAAGCATATATATATATATATATATATATATCTATCAGTGCAGTGGGGTAATCAAACAGGCAATGTTATAAGCTATTCGTTATATACTCAGGGTGGAAAGCATCATACAGGGGTCACTGACTATCCAAAATTGTCTACATCATCTCTTCTGTTCATGGTCTGTGGAGTCTGGCGAGGGCTCAGGGCGTTTTCTCCTGTGTGGGCAATCCAGGTGGCCCAGGTACTATAGAATTTATCATAGCAGTCTTTCCTCTTCACCATCCACTCCTCCGCTGCCGTTATATTGTTCACTAAACGGATCCAGTCTGCTCAATCAGGCACTTGTGTTTTTTTCCAGAACGCCGGTATTAGCCGCCTAGCTGCATTGAGCAGGTGCGGCAGTATGGATTTGTGATATTGGCTAAGAGGAATGGAGGGGACGTGCAACAGGAGGTTCAGTGGGGAATTGGAGACTTCTATAGCTAATATAATTTTAATCTGTGCTCTAATATCCTGCCAGTATGGCTGGATCTTGGGACAGTCCCACTAGGTGTAGAGAAAGGTACCCCTCTGCCCACAGTCTCTCCAGCATGCAGCAGATGCAGCCGGGTAAATCTCTGCGAGCCTTGTAGGGACTCTATAACATCTTGTATGTATTTTGTAACTGTTCTCTTGCATTTTTGTGTCCACCGAGCTCGAGTGAGTAAGGCGGTAGAAATTATCCAGCTGCGACTCACTAAATTCATGCTGCAGGTCTCTCTCTCACTCTGGTATAGGGTGTCGCCCCCCCCCCCCCATTTCATACTGCACAGAGATTGCATGTGGGGTTGGGGTATCCGATAGGCAAAGTATTTCAAAGGGGGTGGCGCTGCCTGGTGAATGAATAGGTATGGTCCATATAGTGAGCGTAACTGATCCAGGGGGACCAGTTCCTGGGCTTGCACAAAACGTCCGCACCGCACTTCGCTGTTACTCGTCCATGTCTTAAGGTAGGTCAGGTGTTCGCCTGGGGTAAACCGGGGAAAACCCTCCAGTGGCACAAGGGGGGAGGTTATGGGTGCCAGCCGTCCCTGTTTGTTAATGTTGTCCCACAAAGTCAGGGCATGGGTGGTTGTAGGGGAAACACAATCTGAAAGTCCCCTGCCGTCTCTAGGGAGCCACGGGGCATGAGATAAATTTCTACTAGCTAGAAATTTTTCAAGCGGGACCCATAACTTGGCAGATACCTTATGGTGCCAGTCCAGTATTCGCTGTGACGCTATTGTTTCGTAGTATCTATGAATAACTGGTACACCATCCCACCCTTCCATTTCGAGCGTTGTATAACACGGAGGGCCAGTTGGGGACTTTTACCATCCCAAATAAAACGTAGAAACAGGCTGTTGAGGGTCAGGAAAAAGGTCCGGGGCAACACAATCGGCACCATTTGTAAGCAGAAGAGAATGCAAGGTAACACATTCATCTTCAGGACACTGACTTGGCCCATCCAAGAGATAGTATCTTGATTCCAGTTTTGCAGATTTGTTCAAACTAAATTTAGTAGCGGGGCATAGTTGTATGTGTATAGATGGGAGCATCGGAGTGGAAGTTTGAGGCCCAGATATTTCAAGGAATACCAAGTGAGAAGGATGCTTGCAGCTGTGTATGCAAGGCTTCCGAGACTCGCAACGGCAGGATCTCCGATTTGGTGTAATTTATTTTGAAATTTCTAAGTTGGTTAAATTGCTGTAGTTCCGCCAAAATGTTAGGGAGGGAAACTAATGGGTCAGAGATATAGAACAGGACGTCGTCTGCGTAGTGCTCTGTCGGTCCTACTGTGAGACCTCTGATATCAGCATTAAGGTGTATTCTATTAAGTAATAGTTCAAGGGTAAGAGCAAAAAGTAGGGGAAGGAGTCGGATAGCACTCCATTTACTTTCACTCTCACCGTAGGAGCGCTGTACAGGGAGGATATCCACGTCAGCATGTTAGAACCTAAGCCCAGCCTAGCCAGGACCGTTCGCAGGTACACCCAGTCCACCCTGCCAAATGCCTTTTTGGCGTCAGTGGATAGCAGGAGACGGGGACCCTTGCTTCTCTACCCGTGATGAACCCCGTTTGGTCAGGGTACACCAGCGTAGGTAGGGTTGGCTTTATGTGGTTTGCTAAGATTTTAATGTCCGTGTTCTAAGGGGAAATCGGTCTGTAGCTGCTTGGTACGGTGGGGTCCTTTCCCTCCTTGGGGATAACTGCTATATGAGCGAGCAACGCTTCTTTAGGCATTGCTGTCCCGGAGGTCAGCAAGTTAACGTATTTACAGATGGGGCCTACAAGGTGTGTCTAGAATTTGGTACAATAGGAGTTAGAAAATCCGTCTGGTACTGGGCTTTTCCCCTTGGATAGTTGTTTAATGACTACTGGAATCTCGGGTATGGTTATCGGGGCCTCTAAGTGTGCGCTAGTCTGGGCGTCTAATTGCTGAGTTTGAGTCTCGTCTAGGTAGGCCTGAATACGTTCAAGTTTCTGGGTTTTCCGTGGCACCCGATATAGTGCCTGGTAATTGGTAAAGTTGGGCATAATAGTATCTGAATGTCTTTACTATTTTCGAGGAGTGTACCAACGATGTATCAGTTGGAGTAGTAAGTTTGTGGACGTGTCCCGATGCCCTTTGACGTCTAAGAGCCCGAGCCAGCAAACGGCCACAATAAAGAGATGACCTGTGTGGCTGGACTCCACAAATATTTATGCATAATGGCCTCACTGTATTCAGCATTACAATTCATAATGGACTGTGACCTGCTGCATGTCTGAAATTCCTTCAACGGGACCGATATTGTGTAGTATGGGTCATTGTCTATTTATACAGGATTTATATAGCGCCAACAGTTTGCACAGCGCTTTACAATATTAGGGCAGAAAGTACAGTTACAATACAATTCAATACAGGAGGAATCAGAGGGTCCTGCTCATTAGAGCTTACAATCTAGGAGGGAGGGTCAAGTGATACAAAAGGTAATAACTGAAATATAGAAACAAAGAATGGCGCCCTAGGAAATAATAAATAAATAAGTATAGCCCTTTAAAGGTTGCGGCCCCTTTAACAATGAATATCACGTAATCTAAATACCATATAAAAAGGTTATGGTGCTGACTAGGCTATTTTCCATAGTGGTCAAAAATAGTTTTAGGCATAGCCTTTGGATATCCTGCAACTCCGTTCCTCTCTTAGTGAAAGATCCAATAGTTTCTATAACAATAGGAATGACTCCACAGGAGACCAAAATAAGTCTCATAGTGTAGTAGTTTTATTAAAGGATATGCAGATAAAAAAGGTTTAAAACAATTGCACTCACATTTTATTGTGCCAAGGTCCCAGCATTGGGTGTATACAGCAATCACAGACGAGCGGAGTAAGCCTATCAGCCGATCGTTATGCTATACTCGGGGGTCTCCTTTCCCATTCGCGTGCGCTCCAAGCCTCCTTTTCAATGTGTGCTGCTATAAAGTCTTGTGTCTGGGACGTCTCCGATGTACGTTTCGCCTTGTGGGCGTCTTCAGGTGAGGGCGATTGTTTTAAACCTTTTTAATCTGCATATCCTTTAATAAAACTACTACACTATGAGACTTTGATTTTGGTCTCCTGTGGAGTCACTCCTATTGTTATAGAATCTATTGGATCTTTCACTAAGATGAACGGAGGAACGGAGTTGCAGGATATCCAAAGGCTATTCCTAAAATGATTTTTGACCACCTGTAAAAAGGGGTCAAAAGGTTCTGGTGAGTTGCCATCTTTATGAGCACTGGTGGATTTCACACTTACCAAGCAATTAAGGATGCACATGGTGTTGGGATAAACCTATGGACTTCATATTACTATGATTCACAAATTATGATATTTATATGGACTTTGCAATAGTATGATTTATAATTATTAATCATTTAAGCCACTATTGATGGTTCACCTGTTTATGATTAGGATAAGTGGAACACAGTGCGGATACTGTGTTTTTTTCACTAGCACGTATGGAAAATAGCCTAGTCAGCGCCATAACCTTTTTATATGGTATTTAAAAGGTAATAACTGTGAGGGATGAGCTGATGAAGAAATTGAAAGTACAGTTGTTAGGTAGGAGCTAGATAGGTTTCTCTGAAGAGAAACGTATTCAGGGATTGCCTAAAAATGCCTAGAGTTGGAGATGGTCTGACAGATTGGGGTAGTGAATCCCAAAGGATGGGAGAGGCTCGGGAGAAGTCTTGGATGCAGAAGTCTTGGATGCGAGCATCACAAGTGGTGACGAAGGAGCTAGAGTGCAGGTGGTTTTGGGAGGAACTAAGAGGACGATTAGGTAGTTATTTTGAGACTAGGGTAGTGATGTAACTGGGGGCAGAGTTGGGGATGGCTTTGTAAGTTGTTTAGTATTTTGAATTTAATTAGTTGGGTGAGCAGAAGCCAATGGAGAGATCAGCAGAGAGGGGAAGCAGACACTTGAGCAGTTGGTAAAGTGGATGAATCTGGCAGCAGCATTCATGATGGACTGAAGGGGGGGATAGCCTATTTTAAGGTTAGCCAATGAGGATGGGAGTTGCAGTGTACGCCACCACATCTGCCAACCCTCACGAGAACTCTTACACCTGTTAGCATGACAAAAAGTGAAACACGTTTCTTGGTGATCTTTACAGCGTCAACTGGATGGAGGACTCAGACATGGTGAGTTTTTTTCTGTACATGCATTAAAATGCCTCAATTTACACCACCAGCTCACCATGCATCTGGAATAAGAACTGTACGAGCTATCCAATGGCAGCTAATCAGCTCTCGGGTTTCTAAAGACAATTATATTATGTACAGTTAGGTCCATATATATTTGGACATAGGCACAATTTTAGTTTTATTTAGGCATTTACCAAAACATATTCAAGCTACTGTATAACTATATAATGGATATAGGCTGAAGGTGCACACTCTCAGGTTTAATTTGTATGTGCATCCAAATCGGAGAAAGGGTTTAAGAATTACAGCTCTTAATAGCCACCCCCCCCCCCTTTTTCAAGGGACCAAAAGTCATTGGACATTTGAATCAAAAGCTGTTTCATGGCCAGGTATGGGCTACTCATTCATTATTACTTCATCAGTTAAGCAGGTAAAAGGTCTGGAGTGGATTCAAAGTGTGGTATTTGCATTTGGAATCTATTGCTGTGAACCTACATCATGCGTTCAAAGGAGCTGTCCATGCAAGTAAAACAGGCCATTTTAAGGCTTCAAAAACAAACCCATCAGAGAGATAGTAGCAACATTAGGAGTGGCCAAATCAACAGTTTGGTACACTCTGAAGAAAGAACGCACTGGTGAGCTCAGCAACATAAAACCGCCTGGACATCCATGGAAGGCAACAGTAGTGGATGATTGCTGGATCCTCTGTATGGTAAAGAAAAACCCATTCACAACATCCAGACAAGTGAAGGACACTCTCCAGGAGGTGGGCATATCATTGTCAAAATCTACAATCAAGAGAAGACTTTACAAGAGCAAATACAGAGGGTTCACCACAAGGTACAAGTCATTCATAAGCCTGAAGAATAGAAAAGCCAGATTCGACTTTGCCAAAAAAAACATTTTAAAAAAGCCAGACTAGTTCTGCAAAAGAATTCTTTGGACGGATGAAACTAAGATTAATCTGTACCAGAATGAATGGAAGAAAAAAGTGTGGAGAAGGCTTGGGACAGCTCATGATCCAAAGCACACAACTTCATCTGTAAAACATGGTGGAGCTTGCAGTGTGATGGCATGGGCGTGCATGACTTCCAGTGGCACTAGGTTATTGGTGTTTATTTGCCCTCTGCAAAGATGGATCCAGAGGAACTGGCGGCAGTGTTGGGAGCAGGAGCCACGAGCACCAGCCAAGCCCATGTAAGCAAGGGCAGAGGTTCCTGACTTTTGATACTATGGGCTATGTTTGTTTCCCTCTCTTCCTCCACTAGTGGGGGGCCTGCATCACGCTCCAGAGGTTACTGCACTAGGGAGCGTGATTAGGATGGTGGTATTGTGGGGTGTATTCACTGTCTACTGCTAGGTGGTTTGCTGGGGAGGGGGCCTGATGTTTTATATTTAGTTATGTTTCTTGTTTGCTTGGTTTCTTTCAGGTGAAAACCCGAAGAAAAGACCAAGCACTCTTCTACCCCTCCAAAAAAAGAGATGCCCCTCCTGTAAAGCCACACATAGGGACTCTTTGACCAAGCCTTTATGTAGGGCCTGTATAGCAGATATAGTCAAGGGGGAAACTTCCTCATCGGCTTCCTCTGCCCAACCCAGTGAGATTCTCACTTCTTTCCCGAAAGAGTTGGCAGACACTTTTCAGTCTTTCCAATCCTATCTGGATAAACGTCCGGTGGCACAGCCTAGCAGTAAGGGTAATCCACCATCCAGGACTCGCCTGTCTCCTTCTGATCTTAGAAAGGTTAGCGATTTGGAAGAGGGAAGTGACTCCCCAGGATCAGATGGGGAAGAGGAAGAGAAGGATACATCTTCCTCCCGTTACAGGCTGTCCCTGGAAGAGGTGGACGACCTGTTGAAAACGACATTCATACCACCCTGAACATGCAGAAAGATAAGGCCCAGTTTATCTCTGCATGGGTCGAGGCAGAACAGGTGTTTTATTCTGACCTCCCAGCTAGCCCGCCAAAAACCAGTGATGGTTTTCCGACTGTGGGAGGAAGACTACAATACTTTTTCCCACAGTGAATGAAGGCGACGACCAATCTGTTTGTCCACAGGGTGATATATCAGGGCTACAGACTGGAGTTCTCAGAAACCCCGCCAAGTCGGTTTTATGCAACTCAAGTTCCCTGACGTCAGGAGAAATCACTGGCAGTGACGTCTCTCTTGCAGGACCTTTTGCAGCAGAAAGTGATCATCCCAGTTCCCCAGGAAGAGGAAGGACTAGGGTTCTATTCACATGTGTTCCTAATAAAAAAAGCCATCGGGGAGGTTCAAAATTAATACGATTTTTTTCGGTGAGGAAACCTCTTACCGCAGGATGCGTCCTAATGTCCATAGATTTCAGAGATGCTTACCTGCAGGTCCCCATAACACCAGCATCCCAAAGGTATTTGCAATTGACAATCAAGATGGGAGGTTTAGTTTTGCATCTTCAGTTCAGAGCCCTCCCTTTTGGACTGTCATCTTCAAGGACCTACACAAAGATTATGGCGGAAGTTATGGCGCGATCAGGATGGGGGGAATCTTGATTTTACCGTATCTGGACGATCTCCTCCTGTTTGACAACTCAAAAGACCTTTTGTGGAGAGATTTAAAAAGGTTGAAGGACCACTTGGAGAGTTTGGGCTGGCTTCTGAACAGAGAGAAGTTGAACCTGGTCCCTTCCCAGATCATAAGATTCTTGGTTATACCATCGACTCAATGCAGGAAAAAAAATTCTCCTAGAGGAAAAAGTAATCAAAGTTCAGAACACGATGAAAAGGTCCAGCTTACCAATTACGATTCAGGCAGCCATGTCAGCGCTGGGCATTACAGTCTCGATCCCAGCTGTTCAGTGGGCCCACCTTCATTCAAGGGATCTTTAGCAGGCAATTCTGCAGAATTGTTTTTACGGGGAATCATTCGAAAAACAAATCACGGGACGTGTCCGTAAGTGAACAGTGGAGGACATGGTGAGCTTCATAAGTCCCTGGGACCTCTTCTCCATTATCCCCTGATGCATCCTGGCCAGGCGCTGAGCGGAGGTCGGTCCAGTTGCGGAGATAACCAGCCTGCTAGTGACTGTGTCCTCTCGTGGCTGCCGCCATCTTACCGGCCTCGGCCCCTCTACACACACAATCAGTTGCCATCCGCCTGTCCACGGGCCCGGAATACCCTGCAAGCCACCGGGACTTGTTCCTCATCACCCTCTGCCGTGTTCAGACTCAATATTGGGCGGTGTGTCAGCCTGATGGCAGGGGATTCAGTTCCATAGTGGCCTGCTCCTCCTCGAGGCCGCGGCAATCTTGCCAGCCTTGGCCCCCCCTGCAAATAATCCATTGCCATCCGCCAAGCCACGGTCCTGGAGTATCCTGCAACTCACCGGGACTAGTTCACCATCACCCCCCAGCTCTGCCCAGACTCAATATTGGGTGGTATGTTGGCCTGACGGCTGAGGATTCTGTTCCGCCATAGCCTGCTCCTCCTTGCCGCTGCCACTGCCATCATGCCAGCCTTGGCCCCCCCCGCACACAATCTATCACCATCCACCCGGCCACGGGCCTGAAGCATCCTGCAATCCACCCGGGACTTGTTCCCTACTACCCCCTGTTCTGTCCAGACGGTATCTTGGCCTGATCTCAGGGATATTGCCATAGCCTGCATTTCCTCACGGCCGCTGCCATCTTGCTGGCCCAGGTCCCCCTGTTTTGAATAGTGCCCTGTCCATACTGTACCCTCAACCATGGAATTGCCATCCCACAATACCTGCTCACCTCCTCACCCTCTAGTTGGGTACCACATGGCCACTGGACTGAGACTACCTGTCAGCGCACGGCCTATCAGGGCCTGGTCGCAGCCGCTGCCTTGCTAGCAGCTGCCCTACTAACCTGCTACAGAGCTACATAAAATACACTTTACTTTCCTCCTGGCCTCCTACTTGCAACAAATTAGTGGGCATTAGAACTACAGCTATGTATCCGCACCCCTGTGATCTGTCAGGACCAAATCATAGCCTTTCTCTTGGTGCTCCTGTTTTACTCTCTGTGCAAGCCCTTGAGGTCCTCCTTTGAATCTACACAAGCACAGATGTCCACAAAGAAAAAACAGCCCAAATCTGTTAAACTTACTACAGCGCATAAAGTGCAGCCACCCCTTTCCCCGCAGCCGGACGCCGGCTTGATAGGGAGTCTCCAGGCCCTGCTGGCTGAGTTGGAAATGGAGCCCGCAGAGCACTCGGCCAAGGCGGCATCAGCTCCCTTGCCCCAGGACAGTACAGCCATGTAAGACCTCAATGCTGGTACTCATAGATCAACTTGTTGAGGAATGCAAACTCATACGAAACGACTTAGACAAAATGAGGGGGCACATAACAGAGACAGAGTCCAGGGTTTCAGCTACTGAAGAACTTTCTGCTGCTACTTCCATTGCTGAGCTGCAGAGCACTGTGCAGGCTCTTGTCGAGAAATCGGATGACGCTGAGAATCAGCTCAGACGAAATAATGTAAGGGTGCTTGGCCTACCGGAATGGGAGGAGGGGGAACACCTGGCAGAATTTGCAGAGGAATTCTTCAAGAAACTGCTGGGTCTTACAGCGGTCCCTCGACCCTTCCTAGTCCGCTTTCTCAAATACCGAGATAGGGACAGAATACTTTATGAAGCTCGTAAGCAGCCAACCCTCAACTATGGTAACACCTTCATTCTCCTTTTCTGTGACTTCTCGGCCAAGCTACAGAGGAAGAGAAAAACCTTTAATGATGTCCGTAAACGGCTTAGAGAGAAAAGTATTAAATATAGCCTGCTCTACCCTAGCCGTCTCCGCGTTCAGTATGACGGAGGGGGTTCGGTTCTTTGACACCCCAGCGGAAGCGGACGACTTGCTAACCACCTTAAGATGAAGGATCCCCATCTTAAAATTCAACTGATGCACGATTTCTCCACATCCTAAAATGCCATATCCTACTATCACAAGGGACTATCCTTGAAACTCTGTGCCTCACATAGGCAAATTTTTCTTGTTTTTTTTGTTCAGGGTCAAAACTACTATGGCAACAGTTGGGGACCTGCTAAGCAGTAGGGATGTTCATAAACTGTTTTGTAAGTAACCACGCTTGTTCAAGGGTGTCCATAACTCTGCTCCTGGCGAGGGCTCCTCCTCTTAAGAAGTCTCCATATCAAGAAGATTTTCCCGGCCTAGCCTTTCAGCCACTGCCCTCCTGGCGGTGGCACGATACACCTTCTGAAATGTTTATCCTTTTTTCTTCCTATTATTATGAGTTTCATTTTGAAGTTGGTCTCTTGGAATATTGGAGGACTGAATAATAAGGTAAAAAGGTTGTTGATGTTCAAATTTGTACAGTCTCATAAACCCCATGTACTGTTTCTGCAAGAAACCCATTTAATGGGTAACAAAATTCTAACTCTCAAAAGAGCATGGGTCTTCATGCCACCTATTCCTCCTATGTAAGGGGGGTGACCATTCTGCTTAGCAAGGCCCTTCCTTGCTCGGTAGAACAGATCATCATGGACCCTGGCGGACGCTACATTATCTTACTTACTGAAATGTAGGCTCAACGCTGGCTGCTGATTAACGTGTATGTCCTTCCTCCGTTTTGACCCACCATTTTATACACTATTGCAACTAAACTAGCCCCATTCCAAATTCAGAATGTAGTGGTGTGTGGGGATTTTAATGCTATATTAGACCACAACCTAGATATTTCTAACCCTCACAGAACTATTCAGCCTGATTTGGCCTCCTGGGCAGACACTCTAGGCTTCCGAGAGATCTGGAGATGGAAGCATTCGCAGGACAGGACATACTCTCATGTATCTGTTTCTCACAGGTCGGGCTCTCGCATCGACCTGGCATTTGGGTCCGCCTCAGTTCTGTCCTGCGTCCTGACGGTCTCCTACCTCCTGGCAGGTCTTTCAGACCACTCTCCACTGGCATTGAGTATGACACTGAGCGGTGCCAGAGAACCGGGCTGCTGGAGACTAGCGGCACATTGGATAGACAACCATGAGGTGCAAGAAATGGTAGGCCCAGGGATGTCTGCATATTGGCAAACTAACGAAGGCTCAACTTCCCCTGATGTGGTTTGGGAGGCGGGCAAGGCCCACGCCAGGGAGGAATATATCTCCTCCATCAAGGCGGATAGGGCTGTGTTCGCCTTGCAGTCCACTCAATTGGAACAGAGAGAGGCTGGGGCCTTAGATGCCTTTGCCAGGGATTCGACCCCAGAGAACTATGCCACCCTGGCCTAAGTGCTGAGAGAACTGAAGCTACGTTACACATCACTGGTACAGTCAGACACTCGTAATTTTACTGCTAAATTATTTGAAACTGGGTACAAGAATGGGAAGCTACTGGCTAATCTAGTGGCTGAGCACACCTCTCAGACCATTGTCCCTAGGATTCAATCCTCCGCTGAAGTACAAGTCACCAACCCAGAGGGTATTCTAAATAAATTCCACCACTTCTATTGTACCCTGTACAATGATTCACATCCTAACTTAGAGGGGTCCTTGTTAGAGGAGCTTGGGGGGATTAGCCTGCCATGCCTGTCAGAGGAGGATAGAGAAGCCTTAGATAAGCCAATCTCCCACCAAGAAATAGAAGATGTGGTCTTTTCTCTTCACAACAATAAATCCCTGGGACCGGAAGGCCTACCGGGGGAATGGTACAAGGCACGTGCTGCCTTACTAGCTCCTAAACTGAATCGCCTGTTTGCTTACTGTCTGGAGTCTGGGAGTCTGCCCGATAGTATGCATCAAGCTCACATTATATTACTACCTAAACCGGGTAAGGATTTAATGTGTTGTGCATCTTATAGGCTAATATCCTTACTCAACTATGATCTCAAAATCTTTACAAAGGTACCGGCCAACAGACTCATGCAGGTATTGCCATCCCTTATTAATAAAGACCAGACAGGTTTTATGCCTGGCAAGTCTACAGACATCAATATTAGACGGGTCTTTACGCATATCCAACTCCCACCTGTTGAGGTGGCCTCGAGGGTCCTAGTGGCTCTCGATATCGAAAAGGCCTTTGATACTGTTCGCTGGTCTTACATGTTGCGAGTGTTGGAACTCTTTGGTTTCGGCCCGACATTTAGGGGGTGGATAGGCTTGCTGTATAGGGCCCCAACAGCTCGTATCAAGCTGAAAGGCAGACTTTCGCCCTCATTCCCGATCTGGAGGGGAACGAGGCAGGGGTGCCCACTTTCCCCTGCATTGTTTGCCCTGGTAATGGAGCCACTGGCAAAGGCATTGCAGAGGTCAGCTGAGGTGTCCGGGATCCGAGTGGGTTCGATCATCAAGAAGCTGGCACTCTATGCCGATGATCTGATTCTCTTACTCAATGACCCTGGTCCCTCACTCTCTGCGGCGCTGCAGATTTTGGGTCGCTTTGCAACACTCTCTGGGCCAGCCACTAATTGGGGTAAGTCACTTGTCCTCCCCATGGATTCAGGGGCGAGAGGACTGGCTGATCCCAATTCTCCATTGCAATGGGCGGATACCATTAGATACCTTGGGCTCAATATCTCCTCTGATGTTCAGGACTTTATCAAACTTAATTTAACACCAACACTGCAATGGTGCAAACAAAAGCTGAAGGCTTGGTCACATCTCCCACTATCCCTCATAGGGAAAATTAATCTGATAAAGATGAAAATCCTTCCGGTCCTGCTATATAGCTTATGGCACTCCCTGGTTTGGATACCAAAAACCTTTCGCTAATTAGACTCCATTATAGCCTCCTTTCTGTGACAATCTGGCACAGCCAGGTTTAGTAAAAAGATTCTGTGCAGGCCGTGGACACGGGGGCCTGGCCTGCCCGGATTTTTACGCATATTATTAGGCAGCCATGCTCAGTCATGCTCATAACTGGTTGACTTAAGACGATACTAATGCGTCTCTTGTACTAGAGGCGGCACATGCGGGATCTTTTGAAGCCCTAAGAAACATTCTCTATAGGGGGTTGGGGATATCATATCTCTCCCTAACATCAGCCATAAAGGTAGTCATCAAGGCGTGGCATATTGCAGTGGTTAGGCCCAATGTAGCAAGGGACTGCTGGTCCCCTAACATGCCCCTATGGTGCAATCCGAGGTTACAGTAATTCCACTCTTTGCCTGACCCCGGTTTGTGGGCTGGTAAAGGGATTAGATATTTGTCGGATATTTGTAACGGGTCTGAACTATTCACTTTTTATAGACTTAAGAATAATTTTTAACTTCCGAACTTCTTCTTCTTCAGGTTCTTGCAGCTCCACCATGCGTATGTCACACAATTCAAATCAATTTAATTTAGGTTGGAACAAGATGATTTGGAGGCCCTTTTGCAAAAGGAGGACCTATCCAAACCATTGTCACAGATATACAAAGCTCTCCTACTGTCTATTCAGGTAGGCCTGGCCAGTCTGCGTGGTCAGTGGCAGGTGGAGGTGTAGGACCTGGACAGTGAAGATTGGGAAGATGTGGGACTATCAATTTCAACCACTGATAGCAGCTAGAGACAAATTAATCCAATTCAAGATCTTACACAGGATATACCATACGCCGCAGAGACTGCAGCATATTTTCCCAGCTTCGTAAGCCATGTGCTGGAGATGCTCAACTACCCCAGCGGGATACGCACACATCTTCTGGAAATGCCCAGAGATCCAAATTTACTGGCAACAGGTGACACAGTTTCTCCAAAGCTTAACTACTATCCCTATTCCCTTGACTGTTAGAATATGCCCTGCCTCCATGAATTCACCCTGCCTCCATGAATGGTCATTCAATTAGTCATATGGCCGTCCAGGATGGGTGATATCACCTCTTACAATGTACATATGGACACACGCTTCATTGTAACACAAATTGATTGGGTTTTATGTCTTATCTGTTGTTTGTTTTTATCTATGCTTCAATATTAACTTTCTCAATAAATGTATATCTTAAAGAAATGATTTGTTTCAAATTGCCTTAAAAATCCCAAATAAGAAGGGGTATTGTGATGAGGTTACCTGCACTTTACTGGGCATAATATTATTTTATGCCAGGAAGGCGATACTACTCCATTGGAAGTCAGCAAGGCCCCCATCCTTGTCCTCACTGAAACGACTTGTGAATGCAGTTCTACCCCTTTATAGAGCAACATACACTTCCCAAGGATGCCCCAAGAAATACAATAATGTGTGGCACTTATGGACAGAGTCAGATTCCGCGGTTGATGATTAGGCTTTCCTGGGTCAGTTCCCTGGCATGCCTGTACAATTATTAGATCAGGAATGATATTGTAACCTATGCTCTGATGGGTGGGGGATTTTAATTCCTGTTATCTTTTGCCAGTCACGGGGTGCATAATACAATATAGTCTAAAACTAGTTATAGCTGTTGTCTGACGTTATTGGGTGCTGGGGGGAAACCTTGCCGGGTATTATTCATCCGTGTCACACTCCTCTCTACGGTGGATCTGGACAAAGTGTGGTTAAAATATTAAAAAAAGGTCAAGCGTTTAGAAGTGTAAGCTGTTAGGCACATGACTATGTGCTTTGGTTGGCTGGGGCATGCCCCAAAGGCTGTTTTTTACATGAAACTTTATAACTCCAATAAAAAAAAACAAGAAAAACACATCACAATTCCCTCTTGGGTCAAAAAGAAATGATGGTGGTGGAGGAGTCAAACAAATTTAAACTGGGGTTTGTTCTGGACATTTACAAAGAGGCTAATGACATGCAAGCTCCTGGGGTTGGGGCATGCATCTCAAGGGCCAGATTGCCCAAGGGTCTTGGACAAACAGGAAAACCAAGAGATCCTTCAATTGTAGAGGGTCATTCTCCTAGGGCTTTGGTCATTCTAGGAGATGGTGAAGGGCCATCACATTCAGGTACTATCTGACAATGCCACGGCAGTAGCCTAAGTTTCAAAGCAGGGAGGCACAAGAAGCAGGGTTCTTCTGGCCTCAGCTCTCCAGATCCTGACATGGGCAGAAGACAGTCTGGCTTCTTTGACAGCAGTGCATCTAAAAGGCAGCCTGAATCAAGTAGCAGATTCCTTAAGCAGGTAGCGAGTGCTAGAATCAGAGTGGAGCCTGAATTTGGAAATCTTCCAGATGATAGTGTTCAGATGGGAAGTTCCCCAAGTCGACCTGTTTGCGTCTCAGGTAAATTCAAAAGTACCGGGTTACTTTTCTCTAAACAGACAGGACCAAGCGGAGGGCCTGGACGCACTAGCCCAGCCTTGGACCTTCCGCTTGTGTTATGCATTTTCCCCTTTTCAGATGATTCCTTTGGTGCTCAAAAAATTGCAGGAAGAAGCCACAAGCCTAATTCTAGTGGCTCCCTATTGGCCAAAGAGAGCATGGTTCTCAATGCCACTGAACTTTGCAGCAGAACCCCATTGGTTGCTGCCCCTACAAGAGGATCTGCTGAATCAGGGACCCTTTCCTCATCCGAATGTAGGCCATCTCAAGCTAGCTGCCTGGCTACTGAGCAAATCCTGAAGAGAAAGGGTTTGTCCGACAAATTAATTTCTACACTGCTAGATAGCAGGAAAAAGGTTACAAGGGCTATTTATTTCAAGACATGGTAATGCTACAACTCTTGGTGCACCTCAAAAAATGTTTTTCCACAGGAAGTAATTTCCGTCCTTGAGTTTTCCGTCCTTGGGTTTCTCCATGACGGAATGGGTTTGGCAGCCAGTACCTTGACAGTTCAGGTGGCCGCTTTGTCAGTGTTTTTAGAGAGACAGTTATCTCAGGACCCTTTGGTCATTAGGTTCTTTAGGGCTCTGGCCAGAGCCAGACCAGTGCCTTTTAATTTTTTTCCCCAAATGTGATTTGTCGATGGTTTTACATGGTTTGACTAAAAGTCCTTTTGAACCACCAGAACTCGCTACGATTAAAAATTGGTCTTTAAAAGTAAATCTAGTAGAGGCAGTTACTTCGGCTAGAAGGGTCAGTGAGCTGCAGGCTTTTTCTATTATTCAGCCTTTTTTTACTTTTTTTCCAGACCAGGTAGTTCTGAGGACAGACCCAGGTTACTTACCGAAGGTCTCTTCTGTTTTTCATAGATCCCAGGAAATAATTCTGCCAACTTTCTGTCCATCACCATCTTGTCCTAAGGAAGAGGATTTTTACAGTTTGGATGTGAAAAAATGCTTGTTACATTATCTCGAGATCACAAGGGAGTTTAGAAAATGTAATTCTCTGTTAATACTATTTTCAGGGCTACATAAAGGTTTTGCAGCTTCTAAAAGTAAAATAGGAAGATGATCCATTCAGCTTGAGCTGTGGCAACATCCTGGGCAGAACGAGCTGGTATGCTTAGCCAGAACAAATCTGCAAAGCAGCCACTTTTGGATGAGTTTCTCTACTTTTCACCCGCCACTAAAGGATGGATTTGCTTTCAGCCACAGAGCGATCTTTCGGCAGGAAGGTCCTGCAGGCAGTGGTCCCACACTAGAGTGAGTACTTGCTTATCTCCAGGTGCTGTCCTGAAAGACGATTTGTGAAAACCTTAGTTAGACTTACCGGTAGCGGTATTTCTAGGAGTCTTTCAGGGCAGCAACTATGACCTTCCCAGGATTGTGATTTTTACTGTGGTATTGTTGCTGTTTTGTTATATTTTTAGCATGGCTGGAGCTACTCCATGACAACTGAAGCCATGGTGGAAGGATCTGGTCTTTAACCCCTCCAGGTCCGCGCTATTGCCGAAATACGGCTCCAGCGCGGACCTGAAATGCCCGGACGACGTCCATGGACGTCGTCCACTGCGCATGCTCCCGCGCGCCCCCTGGCGGCAGCGGCGGCGCGCGCGCGCGCCGCACGCTGCGCGAGCGTGCCCGCGGGTCGGGCGGACTCGATGTCCGCCCGAGACCCGCGATCGCTTTCAGGAGCCTCAGAACGGGGAACCGCCGTTGTAAACACGGCGGTTCCCCGTTCTGTGACAGGGGACATGACAGATCTACTGATCCCTGTCACTGGGATCAGTTAGATCTATTATGTCCCGGCCAGCCCTGCCCCCCCACAGTTAGAACACACCCAGGGAACATTATTAACCCCTTCACTGCCCCCTGCTGGTTAACCCCTTCACTGCCA